>JBBBDQ010002245.1:1555000-2045000 GCA_037127315.1 Ascarosepion bandense
ACTTACACATGCTTTTCAGGTATAAGACAACCTTTAAATCTCCCAAGTCACCCTTAAAAATTGGGTATTGTATCATATTGAAATCCTAAAACAAAAACTTAAATTCTGAGTGATGTATGTCAGTAGGCTAACCTCAGCCTTGGTGCAATACCAAGAATGTACACGAAAGATTTGCATTATCAAATAAACTTATAATAAATGTAAAAAAAAACATTTCTCCCTTATATTTTACTGGCATAACTACATAATAAATTGCCTCTTCAAAGAAGGGTTCCATATCAATGAAATCAATTTGTATCCATGCAAGCACAGCTGAGAAAATGTTACGATTGTGAATAAAATGAATGTTGAAAGAGGAATGTACTATTATCGTACTGTCACTAGCAGCATTTTATGATTGTCAGTGAAGTATAAGTAAATGGCCATTAGTACACCAGGCTGTTTGTAACTGTCTAGATATAGAAGAAGAATAGGAAGAATAAGAACAAGTATTTGTAAGAGATCATGTGATGAAATGTAAACAAAACAATGGTTTCCTTTTTAAAAGACACATGTAGGAAAAACATGATATAGAATCGGTTTTGTTATTTCTTTTATTTTGAATTTCTAAGGATACAATAAGTAACAAAATTTCCAATAACATCATCTTTAAATAATTAATAAACAGTCAGGGATAAAATTCATGAAAATTCGTGATACTTTTTGGCCTTGTTTTATCTAAAGATTGACTTATACACAGAAATATACGGTATATAATTTTATTAAAGAAGCATTACTTTAGTCCAGTGAAGTCCTCTGGAGGACAAAACATACTTCATGGAATATTTTGACTTTGTCATTCAATTGCAAAATATATATTCATCTATATGTATGATTATTTTTTTGTGCATTTTATGAATACGTATATTTAGCAATTTACTTACTTTCAATTGTGCTGTTATGGAAGTAGCTCTTTTTTTGTATTCTGAATTGGGATATTTCCGTTTTTCATTTTGCTACTGCATTTAAATGCACACACACACATACACATGCACTTATATCTATACACATTTACATATATATACCTACACACATGAAGGAATGGATGCATATATAAATACATTCACACACACACACACACACACACACACACACACATATATATATGTACTTGCACATATAAAAGGCAATCACATGTATTTTTCTTTCATTATATACTCCATTATTGTCATTCAATTCTTATTATAATGACTGTCTGTAGTTCAGTGCAATTATTAGATGTGATATTTCCGTCTTCAAAGACTTTGTGAAGCAAGATTTTTTTTTTATTTTACAAAATAAAATGTCTATTTCTTTTGGCTAAGGACTAAATACTGAATGAAATAAGATATGCAAATGATGCATGTAAAGTAAGTGACTCTTAAAATCAAATGTTGATTCCCAACATCAAAATAACCAGTTCTTTTGCCATAATGATCTTTGTAAGTACCAATCTCAAATGTCTTTGATTTCAATAATTCCAGATTTAATAATCATACAAGAATAATGCTTTATTTGACTTCCTTAAAGTTTTATCAGGCACAACACATATATAATCTTTACTTAGTGTTCTTTCATATTTTTTGGTGAAAAAAATCACAAACTGCATGGCAGAGTTTATTCTAATACTCACAAAATAAAAATTCTGATTTGAGAATTGAATAATATAGCAAATCAGTATTAAAGGAAAAAAACCTTTATTATTAAGTGCATAAAATGTACTTGTGCATAATATGCACCCCTAATTTTTAGCTATGAAATTCTGGAGATAACTTCTCCCATGGATTTGAGAACAGGAGAATATAACAAATCAGTATTAAAGAAATCCTTCATTATTAGTGTATAAAATGCACTTGTGTGTAATATGCACACCTAATTTTAGGTTATGATATTCTGGAGAAAAAAATCCCTCAAATATAATATGCACTCCTTTTTTTAGAATTTGTAGCAAGTAAATTTATCATAAGTTTAACATTTCTTAAACATTTTAAATCACACTAACTGTTTAAATTAGATTGGTTCAGCACATACACTTCCAAGATAAAGAATAAAATTAAGAAGTCATAAAATATATTTTCTGACCAATCAGTAAGTGGCTCTCACAATCAAATGTCAGTTTCCAACATCAAAATAACCTATTTTTTGAAATAATCATCTTTGTAAGTGACAATTTCAAATGAATCTCTTGATTTCACTGATTCTAGATTTTAGCATTAATGTTGTCTTTGATTTCCTTGAACTTTTATCATATACATATCCACACATACACATACATGCTCACATACACATGCACCACACATACATACACATGCACACACCACAGATGTGTACTTAGACAAATGCAGGCACACACATGTTTATATGTGTGATGTGATACAGCAGTACTTAGCATCTTTTCTTTCAAACATGTTTCATTAAATGAAAAACAAGAAGATTTTAATATTCATAAAATCTAAATGTTTAAGATTCAAGTTAACAGGATATATGGATGTTTCTGGATCTTTTCTAAAATAAGAATTTTTTTTTGTGCTTTTCATCCAGGTTTAAATTTGCATTTAACTAATTATTATTTTAATTACCTTTGTCTATAAATCTGAGTGTTGAAATAAATTACTTTCTTCTTCTCCAGTTTGTATGCCCAGTCATGTGATGCTAAATGACAATTAGAGGATCTCTGTTTTCACAGAAGGACAGTGAAAAAAAGATACATCTCACACTTGGATAGAATCAGTTTTTGGCATTATAAATGTGCTCCTGTGACAGCTTCTGCAACATCTGCTAGTTTTTCTTTTTAGAATTGGGGAGAAGGTGTATAACACATTACTATATTTTATTAGCATAGAAAATTAAAAAAAAGTAATCTATGTTTTTCTATGTTCCTTTTTGTATTATAAGTGAAATTCCCAGAGCAAATTGCCACCACAAAACTTTTTTCTTCTAGTTTTCTTCTCGCATAATTTGAAGAAGATAGTGTTGTGGGAACTGACGGTCCCTTGGGAGGAAAACGCAGAAGAAGCCCATGAAAGGAAGAAGTTAAAATACAATGAACTGCTGGAGAATTGCAGGGTTAAAGGCTGGAGGGCTAGCTGTACTCCGATAGAAGTGGGGACTAGAGGATTTGCAGCAAGATCCTTAAGCAAAGCCTTAACTGATATTGGTATAGTGGGAGTAAAAAAAAGGAAAGCACTCAAGTCCATAACCGAAACAGCAGAAAGTACAGCCAATTGGTTATGGATCAAAAGATCAAGTAGCTGGAGTTCAAAACAAATTGTGAGCTAAAATCCCTTGAAATTCTGCATTTCTGATTTCGCCTCTGAATATAAAGTGGCCTCTTAATGTAACTGTAAAAACGGTTCACCTCTTAATGTAAAGTGGCTCTGTCTGTCGCCAATCAGAAGCATTTTCAAGACTTCATACCGGACCCAAACATAATAAATTTTTTCAGTGCCTGAAAGCGCATATTGAGGGTGGACCAGAGACTGATCATCTCTGGTCGGGTTGACGTGGTGAGGGGCTATGATGTTGAAAGACCTGAAACCCCTAGTGATCCACGCAAAGACATCCCTGACAATACCCTCTAGTGCCAATACTACAGTGCATATGTTTGAATTTGGGTAATTATTTATTCTGACGGCCAGATACCACCCAACGTATACTTGGCAATTCAACAAGAATTACAGTAGTGCAGAAATTTTCAGCACAAAGCAGGTAACATCAAGTTACAGTTAGTTTTCATTTAAAAGAAGCAAGTAATGTCCTTTTTAAATGAGAACTAACAAAACATAGACATGTTCTTAAATCAAAAAAGAAAACTTTAGATTTTTTTTATTGTATACACAGAAAATTACTTTTTTTCTGTATGCTAGTTGTAGAGGGTTAGGGTCTTTGACTCTTGCATAGAAGACTTCCTTACACTTGGTTTCTTTCAGCATGTGCTTTTCTGTGGAGGGATGGTACAAGTCTCTTCAGATTAGTTGTCTGACCTGCTAGGGTTAGTGGGTAGGTTGTCAGGGGAACCACTGAGTGAGCATGACTTACACTAGAGTAGCATCTTGCCGTTGGAAGACTCATTGATGAACACTCAGTGTTCATCAATGAAGTTGCTCTGAAAGTATGACAGAGATCATTTATGTGGTGCAGGGTCCCATTGATCAGTACTGGATGCTGATTACACTGATGATGCATCCTTTTCTGAAACTGGTACTACATTGGCTATTGGGTGGCTTTACCCAGTTTGGATCTCCAAATTTGTATGAACCATATACCACCTCATGATCAGGTAGAGTGTCAATTCCCTTTATCCAGATTTTGTGTGTGTATTGTGGTTGAACTTGAAATATCATTCTTTGGTATCAGATTGTACTAGTACACTGCTTCCATTACAGTATATTGTTTCCTGACTGTAATCCTCTTTCCATTCTGGTCGCATCTTCCTGCTATGACATTCCCTGATGACATATAAGTACATCACAACTGAAGGCTGTTACGGACTTTAGACCAGCCTCCGTTTTGTTATAAATCCTGGATGAGCTCATAATTTTGTTATGTATAAGCAAAGGATTTATTAGAATCCCAAACAAGGTCCTGGTTTGTAACATTTAAAATAAATTAATTGTCCAGATTGGCTCAGGTTCTATTAATTGTATTTTGATATCAACAACTGGTAGAAGAATGTATAAGGAGAAAAATAAATGATCAACCACAACAGAATGAATGAACAACTAAAAGTTTAAACAACAAAAATGAATTTTAATATATTCAAAAGTCCAACAAGCAATAATCAATACTGGGGAGAGAAAATATTATGTGTGTATGCAATGTGTGCAATACATATAAAAAGTTCATATGTGTGTTTTGAAAGAAGGTATAAATTGTCCAAAGATATGAAAGATGTGTTATGGTTTGTAAAATGGTGAGTGTTCTAAAAATAGAAAAAGATAGACATACTGACACCAAGAATTCAAAATTGGGCGGCAAAATAAGGAAGCGTTTCTTTTGGTAGGAGTAAGAGTAAGAGTAGAAGTAAAAAGTAGGAGTGAAGGACAGTAGTTTTGTGTAGGAGATTTAAAAAGGGAAAGACGCTAGTCAGTTGACAACTAGAGTCCAGAAGGGATAGGCTTGTTTACTACTATCATCCCACAGTGAAGAGAATTTAGCTAGTCTGCTCCTGTATCCACACAAAATTTAAAAGTTGTGACTTGATATAAAAACCTAAAGTTTTATACCAAAAATAAACATCATTAATTCAAGTTTGTGTTATCTTCTAATTATACCAAAATGAAGCAACACAACAGATGTTTGCCTTAGTTGACAAAAGAATGTGCATTTATATATTTCACAAAGAAATTTATATTCTTACTTGTGTTTAATTGTTGCTGAGCTGCAGATGAAAAAATCAGTATTTTTTCAGGAGAGATAATCCCTCTAAGCAGAAGCCAATATTCTTACTTAAATTCAGTGAAGCTGAGAATTCAAAATCTTATCTTTTTACCAAGGCTGAAGGTGAACGTTTATTCTGTTCAACTCTGTTTTCATCTCTGCTCTTTTGCATCTTTTTTTCTCGTCATATGGGTTGCCTTCCAAGAAAAAAGGTTCTTTTTCTAACCCACTGGCAAATGTATCTTCCACCTTCCTTGCCCTCTAATTGTCAGTTAACAATCAGTTAACAATTATTGCTATTATTATTTAGTTTAGGGTGGAAAAAGGATGTTGTCTTTTCTCTACCTTTCTCCTATCTATACATGTATATGTCACAAGACAAACTCCCAACTCAACTAAAAACTTGACTTACATATTACAGAAAGCAGTGTTGTTATCTATGAGAATTATCTCTGGCAGACCTCACTCAAAAATATCAGATTCAGTTGGCAAATGGCATTTGAGGAATCAAGTTGAAGGGGTGTTTGCCAGTCTGCAAACTGGGTGAAGTCATAATCTTTAAGAGTGAGGAAATGCTTGCCCTTGTAATGGGTGACATCCATAGATACTCTACTCCAACTCACTGCATCATCATCATGTAGAGGAGGCATCTATAGACTGATGTGCTTTTAATGTATGCCTCACACGGGATAACTATCCTGGTGGTGGATGACCATTGTCCAGCTAAGAGTTGACACTTTATGGAGGTAGCACACAAATGTTTCAAAGGTTTACCTTACTTTTTGTTGACATCAAGTTAACTGTGGGACTTTATTCAGTTTGTCCACATGATTGTAGTCAGAATTGACCAATTGGACACTTACAGACAGTGTGTACTCTTTAACAAGTTTTACAAATGTGTTTAACTATCACGGTATGGTCATCTCACTTGCATTTTTAATGTACAATCAGGCTTTTTTAGTTAGAGCATCTGAAACCCAATGATATTCACATAGAGAATCACTTAAAATTATCATGGGTCTCACTTTTTGCTTGTTGTTTTGAACCACAGCTATTAACAGAATCATCCCTTGGGTAAGCCAAACTCTTTCTCAGGGTACTGTAGTAGCCATCTAACCACAATTGTAGCTTTTTGTTATAATCTTTCCTAATGTTTTTAGAAACAAAATACACTGGTGTTCTGTCCTTCAGATCTTCTGGTAACTTCCACAATGTGGTCCACATGCATTTATGTTGGCTGAAATAAACATGCTGGTTCATCATCTGCAGTGAAGATGAACTCTGCTAATATCACAGCATCTCTATAACTGGTAGCGCCATATATTGATCATTTTGGCACTGACTGTTTTCTGAGCAATTCCAGGACAAGTCACCTAATTCTAATTCAAGTAAGCATCACATATTGAACCATTCATAGACTATAAAGAAGTCCATTGCAAATGTCTGAAAGAGAGCACGTTTTAATTGCACCACATCAGTCTGTGTTTTGGTTGTTGGTATACTGCAAATGTTTCAGCAGTTGGTTGGAACAAAAGACTATGTTTACACTTTGAACCTCACAGAGATTATATACGTGCTCAATTTTGTCAATCCATTCAACTGCTGATGTCCTGTAGCTGAACCATTGAATTCCAGGATGAGTTTGATGCTGAAAGCTTTGTCCTTCATCTAATTTGCTGAAATAGCTTGTAATGAAAAATTAAAATAAACTCACAAATTCACAGAGCTGCAAATAGTTGCAAATCCAAGCTTGCTTACTGTCCTCTGGTTCACTGCCTTTATGTACATTCAAAGGTAGGTACAATAATTCATAGTTGCATGACCTTAGCCTTTTTAAAGGTAAGTGGATTTCTTCTGCACAGTAATATAAATTAATAAGCTTGATAGTTTATCATAAAAATTATTCAAAGATAAAATGAAATTGAATAAAACATAGAGTTTGTCATATAGCAACAACTTTATTTGACTAATTTAGCTTAAGTGCTGAAAACATTTATTTTATTAGAAGGGATGGTCACAAGCAAGAGGAGAGATATGATGTGCCCAATTTTATTACCAAATGGTTCAATATCCAGTTCAATACCTGATTAAAATTGAGTCCTCTGCTTGTTTGTCCTTTTTATTTAAAAAAAAAAAGAAGTCCTGTTAAATTCCTTGTTCGTTTTCTGCCTGGTCATTGTCTAGTTGACCCCCCACCAATGACTTTTTCTCTAATGGCGTTGTACACATGCATTTGGGTTTAGGATTAGTTTTGAAATATTCTTAAAAGTAATACTTTTGCTTTGATTTTATTTTGTTTTATTATTTGTGGCTCATTTTAAAATAGTTTTTTGAACGGGTTGCTTGAACGGGTGTTCTTTACATTTTTTCAAAGAATTTTCTTTGACCGGACTTTAACTAAGTTAAAGCTTACTTAACCCACCACTGCTACCATTTTTTTTTCTCTTTCTTCTTCAACTGGAGTAGATAGTCTAAACTATCGCCTGGTTCACACTCCACCCACATCTATTGAACAGGTGTAGAGGCTCATTCCTTGTTCCCTGTTTAGGATGTAGTTTCCGGTTTTCTCTTTTCCAAACTTCTCATTTTTTTTTTTTTCCAATTGTAGTAGATAGACTAAACTCTCGCCCGGTTCACACACCACCCACATCTATTGAACAGGTGTAGAGGCTCATCCCTTGTTCCCTGTTTAGGATGTGGTTTCCGGTTTTCTCTTTTGCAATCTTTTCAATCTTACGTAGCCCCCGGCACATCAGTGGTGTTATCGCCTTGCTCAGGGTGATATGATTTAAAAAAAAAAATGTCAGTTTATTAAGTTTATTCAATGTTTGTTTATATACTGAATTCATGCACAGATAAAAATACCATAAAAAATGATAATTTTAAAAACATATTTTTTACTCCAATTGCATAAAGTAAGAATGTACTAAAACACCTCATTGAATTTTATAAAAATAACCTTTACAATATTTTCTACTTCAAGATCACAATAATGATTTGATAACACATTTAGAAATGTAACAATAAATTTCAGTCTGCAGTTTCTATTCAAAGTTCACTTACATTAATTTTTTTAAAATTTGATTTGGATAAATTGATTCAAAATGCTTTTATGATATTGACTTTGTTATGGCCAAGAATAATTTTGGAAAAATTTAAGTTTTAAATTTCTGTCTTGATATATTGTTTTAATATTGCATTATTTTCCTTACACAAAATGCTATCTATTTTACAACATGTAGCAGTCACTTCATCAAAGCACCTCCACAATACGAGGATATTACTCTTGTGTTTCATGGTTGCAATGTTATTCTTAAGTTTTTTTTTCATCTTTATTCTTTAAACTTAACAAAGAGCTCTCTATTTGTCTTAAAGGACATTTCTCCTAAAACTCAGATCTTCATCCAAATATACAGCTGTAAACTGTAATCTATCCTTTCTATTTTCAAATATGTTTAGTATTTATGTTTCTCTCTTTCTATGTATAAATATTCAGTGAATTTGCTGAGGAATTGGGAATGCTATACATTGTGGACATCAGATAAACCAACTTAGCAGTCAATAAAAAAATGTAAAAAAAAGTCAAAACTGAATTGTCTTATTCATTCTCCACAACCACATCATTTCACAACATTTTATAATAGATATTTTAATAACTTGACAGTCAAGATGAGTAAAGATTTTAATCAAACTTTATGATTCTTTTGTAGTTAGTGGCTCATTGGTCAGAACACCAAATTGGTGAGAAGTCCAATATCTGGTTGTTGGAAGGTGCAGTTTGTTGATAACTTTTGATAAAAAAGAAAGATTTGCTTTAATTATATATCTGTACAGTGATTCATGTTATGGTTCAGTAAATGAAATTTAACAGAAATTATATAGCAGAAAATGATTCAACTTGGAATTAGGTATCTTTCATCAATTTTTGTAATTTTAATTCATCAATTACCTGAAATTTTCATGATGTATTAGAAATCAGTAAATATCAGTTTTAAAAAATGTTTTCAGGGATAGGGAAGGTGTTTTATGGGTTCTCGGATTTATGGTCAAAAAGTTTCAAAATTATTTTTTAAAACAGCAGTCACTGCAAGTAATAAATCATAAAACAAAGAAATGAATGACAAAATAATGTTTTGTTCAGAAAATGATTGTTGATCCACCAACCAGAGTAAATTCATTTCAGCAAGGTTAAATGTTTCTTCTTTATGTCTCATGTCCTTTCAGAACATAGGCAATCATGGATTTCCACTTGCCCTGATTCCTTGTTGCACTTAATATTTTTCCTCTTGGTATCTCTCTCAAACCCTGCTCTGCTATCAATCTGCTCAAGCCTATCAGGTAGGTCTTACGCTGCTTTCCACTATCTCTCTTTCCCGCTATCTATCTTGTAAGTATTAGGTTCTCCAAATTCTCTTTTCTCATTACATGTCCCAGAAACTTCAGTTATCTCATCTTGATGTCAAGTATAAATTTACATCCTCTTCAAAACTTTGTCATTCCTCACATGGTCCATGGTATCCTCAGCATCCTTCTGTAAAACAACATTTCTATTGCTTCAAGTCTCTCCTTCATCTTTGAGGAGATCATCCAGCATTCATTACTCTATAAGAGGACAGATATCACATAACAGTTAAGTACTCATTTTTTTGTCTCCAATGAAATCTTCTTGTCACTCAGTACTCTACTTAGCTTTTGAAATGCGTCTTTGGCCATGACAATCCACTTTCAGATCTCAGTGTTGGACTTTCCATCATCTGTGAGAATGCTTCCAAGGTATTTATTGTCATGTACGTGCTCAGGTAAACTCAAGCCCCAGGAGGCCTTCTTCCCCAAGCAGCACCTCTTCTTCAAGACGGAACTGGGTTTATTGCCCAGCACCTGAGATATCCCCTCAGAAGTGTTGAGGGGGTCTTGGGCAATTTTTCCATGGTATTGCTATAAACTCACTCTAAACCTTGACCTTGTGTCCCATTTGGTAGCAACATAGGTACGCAAAAAAATACCTCTACAGGAGATGCAAATCTATATGCAAAGGATTTTGCCAAGTTTTCTTTGCCAAGTAATGAACTAATTCTTTTGATTTATGTTGCACTGGACTTAGAATGGAAACATATATTATATAAGACTGGCCACTGAAAAGTCAAAGCAACACAAAAATAACACGATATGTGGTAAACTTAACAACACATTTATTTAAACTCTCTACTGGATAAGTCTTAATCCCAGTATTCCCTCATGAAAACAAAAGTCCATACAATCATCATCATTAATAATTTATTTTCTATATTAATTTATTTCTAAATATTCCAAATTACAAAATAAATAATTACAAGTTTGTTTTGGTTTCAGTCCAAAGACAATAAATGACTCACTTTATGAAATCAAATACATATTTTAGAGTTTGTATTTTTCATCCTCGCCTTGTTTTTCCGGAACTCTCTTATTTGTTTGAAGATCCTTGTAATGATCATTAATTGTTTTTTTCCTTAAAAGTCTATGAATAAAAATGTCCTATATCTTCAGAAATCTCCTTGGTTAGTTGTCACAATATACAACCTGTTATCAGTGTCTGCTGACTTGATTGTTTCTTCAGTGTTACAACATTTCACTTTATCTCTTTTTAGAGTTGGGAAAGAAATAAGTGTAATCAGGAATCTTTACTGGCAGCAAACTGCTTGTATATAGACAGGTAATAAATTCAGCAGATATACAAAGATAGAAACGGGTGTAAGACAAGGATGTGTCTTTTCACCGGATCTGTTCAACTTGTACAGCGAGAATATTTTGAGGACCCTAGAAGTTATGCCTGGATTCAACACCGGAGGTCACAATTTAAACAATCTAAGATATGCAGATGATACAGTGCTAATAGCAGACACAGAAAGGAAACTACAAGACCCACCATACAGAAGGTAGCTGAAGAGAGTGACAAGAAAGGACTACAAATAAACTGCAAGAAAACCGAATGCATGGTTATCAGTAAATATCAGTAAAATCAGCCCAATATGCCAAATACAAGTCAGGGATACTAAAATCAAGCTGGTACAAAAATTTAAATACCTGGGAAGTATTATAACAGAAGACGGAAAGTGCGACACAGAGATCTGAAGGTGAATTGGCATGGCAAAGGAAACATTCCAGAAGTTGAGTAAAGTTTTAAGAAACTGGACAATTTCGATAGAAACAAAGACGAAAGTACTGGATTGCTATGTGATGTCAGTTCTTCAATGTGGCAGTGAATGCTGGACAATATCATCAAAGATGAAGGAGAGACTTGAAGCAACTGAAATGTGGTTCTATAGAAGGATGCTGTGGATATCATAGGTCAAGCATGTGAGCAATGATGAGGTTTTGAAAATGATGGAAATGAAAAGGAAATTAATACTGAGCATCAGGAAGAGACAGCTGAAGTTCCTGGGAATTGAGGATGCAATGAGGAAGGAAGGCTTGGAGAACCTGATACTAACAGGCCAGATAGAGGGAAAAAGAGACAGGGGAAATCAGCAGATAACATATTTGAAGGACCTAATCAGGTGGATGATAGAACGAGGATTGCATGGTGTAACAGGAGAAGGTGTGCTAAAAGCCACCAGGAATAGGGAGACATGGAAAGTCATGATCGCGTACGTCCTGAAGGGACAAGGCACATAGAAGAAGAAATAACACATCACTTAATAAATACCAGTATGCCACTGCCCGGCCGGTCGCTGTTGGTTTCGATCCAGCCAGCTGGTCGTAGATTGACTCTGTCACGGTTTTCTCCACTGTCTCACGTTGTGTTGATTAATCACAAGGCAGTCACGTGAGTTTTTCACTAGCTGTCTCTCTGCCGAACTAAACCAAGCCCGGGAAGTGTGCACACAATTGAGTAATAAAAGAAAGAAATGTAACATCAAAGGAAATAAGTGTACCGACGTCTGAAGTGTTGTGAAATAACGTCTTTATATACAGATTATACATAATAGTCTCTTGAATAATTTCCCATCCCTGCTTCTATCAATTGGTAGCGGAATGGACGTTTCTTAGGTAAATCGAATTATTCTCCTAAGCAATAACAAGGAATCTGGCTGGTCGCAGCTCGCTGCTTCGAACAGAAGTCTAAGTTCGTTATATAAGTCTAGTCAACTTGTTGCTTGTTTTCCGGAATGTTACGGAAATTGCCGAAGTGCTGGGTTATTCTCTTTCAGTTAGCAATTTCAGACTTGTCTGAAAATTCTCTTCTTGTCTGTCTCTTAACTCTGGTTGGTTGATTGGCGACAGGCTTCTCTACGGTCGGCACCCAACGGCATGGCAATCATCTCTCTGTCTCTTTACTTCTTCGGTTGGGAACTGTCTTTGGTGATTACGTTTCTGGACCGGGAAATCGAACTCTCTGCCACTCAAGCTGCAACTACTGAAAAATTCTGTCTCGGGTCCCTAAGGACCCCGTATTTATGCACATGCCATGATGTGGGGCCGACGGTCGCTGGGTGTCTAATCCCCCGTCTCGGCAACCAATAAAATTCTGAGTTTAGCTGCTACTCGTTGTTGGCTGTGGTTTAGCCAATGGGATTAGTCTTCTTTCCATGACGTCAATTGTTAATTGTCTTCCCCTTCCGGACCAATGGAATCTCTCTCGATCTTATGACATCATCTCCCCATACCCCTTTTCTGGGCTGGACTTAACCGAATTTTCTTTCTCAAAATTTTCCGTTCTCACGAAACAATTTCGGGGATTTTTTTTTCTTAAAACAATAGGCATTAACCTTTTTGAACTGTCTTCGTCCAAAACAAGTTGACAAGGGTCCATTGACATCGTTACCCAAATAGTAATTTCTACGCACCTGTTTTTAATATCCATTCTGTGAGTCACCTATATTTTCAAGTGACAAGAATGCCTTATCAGTTTTACCCTGATGTCAGTGAAAATACCTTTTCTTTAAATTACTTGACTTAGAATCAAAACATTTGTTATCTTTAATTCTTTCACGAGAGTCATGCCAGCCAGACATTCGGACCCAAAATGAAATTTCCCTTTCCTTTACCAAGAAACAATAACAAATTTATCTTTCCTTTATGTTTAGAATGACTGTCAGCTTTCTTTGGGGTGACTGAAACCGATATCGTTTCTGTGACTTGAAAACAAATCCATTTCTCTTTTCTTTCTCTTCTTTCCGGGTTTGCAATAATAGAGAAATACCAGATGTTATTTTTCGTCCCTGCTTTTTTTTTAAGATAAAGATTTTACAGCTACAGTTAATAAGTAGTTAATAAAATTAATCACCTCTGTTTTCCTTTGCTCATATTTGGAGGATAAAGAAAATTTCTCTTAGTATGTTCTCTTATGATCTATAATAGCAATTAGAAGATTTTGGTTATTAATTAATTAATAAAATTAATTATCATCATTCCAAAATATTGTTATACCAGATCTAACTAATAAAACAACAACTTTTTGGCAAAATTTGACTTTATTTATCAACATAGTCTTCTTCTAGGGTGATACACTGATTCCAACGCTTCCCTAACAATTCAATGCCTTTTTGTAGAACAATTTGGCCTCAAAATAGGGTTCAGTTTCCAATATCACTTCTTCACTGGAGCCAAATCTCTTTACCTTGGAGCATTCTTTTGAGGTTTGTAGTTGCTGGAGGCTAGATATGGAGAATAGAATGAATGTGGAAGCAATTCAAAGTGCAATTCATATAGTTTTGCCATCAATGCGATCGACTTGTGACTTGTGTCATATTGGTGAAAGATCACTTTTTCTTCTTTTTTTGTGGCTGTTTTTTTTGGGCATTCTTTCTTCAAATGTTTCAATAATGCTATATAATATTTGCTATTGATGGTTCTTTCTTTCTCAAGTTAATCGATGAACAAAATACCTTGTGCATCCCAAAATACGAAGACCAAAATCTTGCTTCCAGGACAACTGCTGATTTTGGGCAACCTGAGCATTCAGCATTATTCTGTTTGATCACATTCAAAGTCAGCATACCACCTCTTAACCATTATTTCTGATTTTGGTAATTAGTTTTTGGGATGTAAAGGTAATGTGGTTCTTATTTTCTTTCTCATAACTAATTCAGTGGGACTGACACCTGTGGTTTGTAGTTGCTAATTCTTTTATTTTTTAAAAGAATTCTTTTGTGGGTAATCCTACATCTATACATTTTCCTTTTTCAGTAATTTGATCATTGGTTTCATTGTTTCAGATAGTTTTGGTAAAAATCTGTCTAAGTATCTGACTATGCCAATTATACGATGTCAGTCAGTTAAGTAACATACATGATACACGCTTGGGTAATCAGGTCTTGAAGAGACATGACTGACTGGGCAGATTTTCCTGTAGTAGGTTGCCATTACTTTCTGTGGTAGACTGGTTGCCAACAAAGGCTTTAGAACCCAATCTGTCCTGCCATTTAACCTATAGCTGGAGGGAGAAATATTGAATTAATATTTTTCTCAAGGGTATTTGCATGTAAGTGAATACAAGGATTGCAACTGGAATTTGAACTCAGCTCCCCAATTTCTCGTTCCAAGCTGATATACACTGCACCACAATGTACATCCTACAATGTAGTTCACTTAGATTTGTAGGTCCAGGTAACTCCTAAAGGTTTTTTAGTTTTTCTTTGCTTGGTTGAATTTTTTCTCTATAAATTATGTATCCAAAATATTCTAGTCGTGTCTTTTTGAATTCACATTTTTCTTTAAACTTGAGTCTGGCTTTTTATAATGTTTTAGTCTTTCATCATATTCTTCTAGAGTTCTAACATAGATTAAAACACTGTCAATAATTGTTTCCATTCCTTGAATATTTTTCAATAATTTTGACATCTTTCTTTGAAAGATTTTCAGAGCTGATGTTATACCAAAAAGTTGATCCCACAATATGCCCATGATATTCTTACAATTCTTCTGTAGAATCCCATCTCTGTTGACTGAAGTCTCATCTTCATCTGTGAAGAGATTGTCCAACATTCCCTGCTATATAGGAGGATGGATATCACATCACAGTTAAGCACTCTTTTCTTTGTTTATATTGGAATTTTCCTGTTTTTCATTACTTCCTTTTGGAAGTAATGAAAGTTGTGAGTAGACATCTTTCTTTACTTAACAGAATTTTGTAGAATTTGCTGGTAGCATCTAATTTAGAAAAAATTTAGCTCCATTTAGTTTAGGTGAAATATCATCTAAATTTGGTTACAGGTAATGTTCCTTGTTCACTGCTAAATTCAGTTTCTTCAAATCTACACATATTTGGACTTTTCTATTTCTTTTTATTACAAGTACTATAGGTGCACACGAATCAGTTGGTTCTGTAACCTTTTCAATAATTCTGCTATTTTCCAATCTATACAATTCTTCCTTCACTTTGGTAAAATAGGGAATTGGACTCCTCTTCACTGTTGTTACGCAGTAGAATGGAGTGTCATTTTTCTGAATGATTTTAACTGAGTCTTTGTTGATACACTCTCCAGCATGAAATGAAGTTCCCTGTTCCATTTATCTAAATGTTTTACTAAATGCATTTTTACAGACGTTTTTCAAGACATTAAGTTCCCTCTCTTTACACATTCAATGGCATATATTAACTTTCAGTTGAGATAATGTTTATATTGGAGTCTGCAGTGATTTGACATTTTTCTGCTGTTTTTACATACTTTGAAATTTTTATGCCATGTGTCATTTGAATTTGTTTCCATCAACACTCATAGGAAATATTTATTTTCTTTATTTACTGTCTGCATCATATTTGTTTTTTTTTTTACTTCTGCAGGCTACAAGCAAAATGAATGATTTTTCTGCATTTTTCACAGTGTTTTCCTTTCCGTTGGACAGTTTTCAACATCATGTTTTCAATTAGATTTACTGTTGTTCTTTTCACATGTTCTTTTTAATTTTGTATCTTGTGGGCTTCTCTGAGGTTTTAGTTCATCTACATTTTTTCGTGGATTTCTTCCATTTGAGATTGTATTTGCTTACTGCTCCTGGCTATTGAAATAAGTGGGACTCACACAGAAAATTAGTTATTTAACATACCTTTAATATCGTGTCTTTACATGCCTGTTTACAACCACGCGTGCTCGTGCTTCCGTCCCGAGCGAGGCTCGGCGGAAGTAAACAAACCTTGTTATCTTGCCAAGGGACTGTAGTAGTTCTAGCAGTCCCTAGCTTAAGGGATATTACATCCCCCCTCTGTACAGTTGAACTAAATTCTTGCTGTGGCAAAGGGTGTGATTATTTATTTATTTATTTTTAAAATCCTTTTGTTTTGTACATTAATGGTGCACGTATTTTTACCTTTCATTTTTTTTTTTTTTTTGTACAGCTAGAGGGGTAATTTATTTCTTTTTTTATATGTTTATTCAGTCTCTTTTTCTAAAATATAGTCTCTGTAGCGTGATGGTGTTCTCACAGATCTTCCTGATGAGGTCCGATTCTCGGTACCTGGGTCTTCAGGCTGTCTTATTTCTTGCCTTGTTGTAGGTTGGGCTGTACGTATGTGGCGTCGATTTCTCCTAATGGTGTTACCATTTTCTGTGGTTACATTGTAGGATCTAGGTTCCTGGCTTCTGCTCTTAACTGTCGCTCTTTCCCATATGGCCGTTTGGGGGTTTCTTATTCTTATATTCTGACCTTCATAGAGCGGTGGTAAGTCTTTCGCACCACGATCGTAGTTTTGTTTTTGCTCTTGTTGGCGTTTGTGTAGTCCCTCCAGGATTTTGTCCATTTGGGGCTGTGTATTTCTTATCTTGATTGGGAGATTCCCTCTAATGTTCTTTTTATAAAGCAGTTGTGCTGGACTTGGTAGGTTGTGGTCAATAGGTGTTGTTCTTAAACACAGCAATGCCATGTCTGCATCTGTTCTGCTGTCTTTGGCCTTCATTATGGTCTTCTTCACTGTTTGCACCATTCTTTCTACAAACCCATTTGATTGGGCATACCTCGGTGAAGAAGTGATGTGATCGAATCCCCAGTTTTTTGCGAATTGCCTGAAAGCGTAGCTGTCAAATTGGGGGCCGTTATCACTTATGATACATTCCGGTATCCCGTGTTCCCCGAATATTGATTTTAAGGCACATATGACCTCTTGACTTGTGCATGTGTTGTGCATTTTCCTGATGAAGGGGAACTTTGAGTGGTAATCAGCGATTAGTAAATACGTTTCCCCTGCGACATAGAAAATGTCTGTCGCGACCACTTTCCAAGATCTAGATGGGACTTCATGTGGTGTCATGGTTTCCTTCTTCTGTTCATTTTGGAATTTTTGGCATGTGGGGCAACTTTTGACAATCTCCTCAATGTCCTCGTTTATTCTTGGCCAGTATACGCATGTCTTAGCTCTCAGGATACTCTTTTCAATACCCTGGTGTGATGCGTGTATCTTGTTTAAAATCTCATTCCTCATGGTTCCAGGAATTATTATCCTCCCTCCTTTCAATACCAAGGAGTCCTCTATTGATAGCTCGTCCCTGAATGGCCAAAATGGCTTGAGCAGTGTGGGTGTGTCTTTGGCCTTGTCTGGCCAGCCAGTGAATATTTTCTCCCTGAGTAATGATATCACCTTGTCTTTGTTGGATTCTTCTTTCAATTCTTCGAGTTTGTTTGTGCTGAACTGTACAAACTCAATCCTGATATCCAAGTTTACTGGTTCACAGTTATTCTTGTTCGGTAGCCTCGATAGCCCGTCTGCCAATATTATTTCTTTTCCAGGGCGGTATACTATTTTGAGGTCATATCCTTGTATTTCCATTAGCATCCGTTGTAGTCTTGGTGGGGCTGCGGATAAGTTTTTTTGGCTGATCATTTCCAACGGTTTGTGATCCGTCTCTATTGTGAATGGTCTCCCATACACATATGTATGAAATCTCTGGCATCCGAACACTACTGCCAGCATTTCCCGCTCTATGTTTGCATATCTTTGTTCAGTTGAGGTGAGTGACTTGGATGCAAATGCCACTGGTTTATTATCTTGTAATAGTGCCGCTCCCAGTCCTCGACTAGAAGCATCAACTTGGATGGTTGTTGGCTTGGTGGGGTCAAAATATGCAAGGGTTGTCTCTTTGCTGATGAGCTCCTTGACTTGTTGGAAATCCTTTTCATGGCTCTCTGTCCAAACATACTCATTGTCTTTCTTTAGGAGGTCACGTAAATTTGCAGTATGCTCGGATAAATGAGGAATGAAGGGGGCCATGTATGTCACCATTCCCAACACGTGTTGTAGTTCTGCTACGTTGGCAGGAGACTTTAGGGCTTTAATATCTTCTATTTTTTGGGGGTCCGGGTGTACCCCGTTCTCGTCGTAAACTCCTCCAAAAAATTTTATGGATTTGGTTTTGATATTGCACTTCGTGCTGTTGAAAACCAGACCATTTTTCTTTGCAACTTCCATTAGGTTGCGCAAGTTGTTGTTGTGTTCTTTTTCATTCTTTCCAAAAACCACCACGTCATCTGTTATACCGATGGTACCGGGGCATTTTTCAAGAATTTGGTCCATTTTTTGTTGGAACACATCTTGACTCATCACTAGCCCAAATGGCATCCTCCTGAAACAGTATCTTCCAAATGGGCTGTTGAAGCATGTTAGGGTCTGACTCTCTTCATCAAGCTCGATAGACCAATATCCATTTTTTGCGTCAAGTTTGCTAAACCATTTTGCACCTGCCATCTGGTGGGTTATTTCTTCCAGGGTTGGTACTCTATGGTGACATCTTTTTATTGCCTTGTTTAGGTCTTTTGGGTCGAGGCAAATCCTCATCTGCCCATTGCTTTTCCGGCTATACGCTAGGCTGCTGACCCAGTCAGTGGGTTCTTCAATTTTCCTAATGACCTTGTCTCTTTCCATCCTGTCTAGCTCTCTCTTTAGTTCGTCTCTTAGGTGGATAGGACATTTTCGTGGAGCGTGTATCACCGGTGTTACAGTGGGGTCTAGGACAATGTGGTACTTGCCTGGGAAGTGGCCAATGCGGTCAAATTGTTTTGGATATTCCCATAGTAGGTCTTTTATGGACTGTATTTGTTTTGCTTCTTTTATTTCGCAATGTAGGGTTATCATTTTGAGGTTGCGACAGCTTGGTAATCCTAATATTGCTGGTCCGCTTGTGTCTACTATGAAAAATGTTTCTGCTGACCACATGTCCTGGTTATACTTGCACTGGAGTTGGATGGTGCCAATTTGTGGTATTATGGTCCTATTGTATGCGGTTAACACTGTGCTTGATTTTTTGACTAAGTTTTTTGGCGGGTTTGGACACATTTGTTCATATAATCGTAATGGCAATATGTTTCCTTCTGCCCCAGTATCTACTTTTACCATGAGTTTTGCTGTTTTATTTTGTCTGGGTATCATGATTTTTATTTTTGTTTTGATTTCGGTACGGTTGTCCGAGCTGTTGACAGTGTGTAGTTCCAGTTCTTCTGAGTCGCTATTGTAGGCATCGTAGTCTACTGTACGAATATTTTTGTAGTATCTTCTTTGGGTGTCTTTTGCCTTGTATTTTCCTTTTGGTGGGGTATTATTGTGTCTGGTCTTTTCTTTCCTCTCATTCCACCTGCATACAATAGCCCAATGGTTCCATTTATTGCATTTTTTGCATTTTGTACCGTAAGCTGGGCATTTTTCATATGGTTTGTGGTTTTCTCCACACTTTAAACAGCTTCTGCTTTTTTGTTTGTCTTGTATAGTGTCTACTGTGGCATTGTGTTGTGGTTGTGCGCTTTGACGTTTTGTGGCCTGCAGCTGTTTCATGTAGTTAATTGACGCTTCGTGGTTTTTTGCCACTTGAATAGCTTTCTCCAGCGTCATTTTTTTATCTTCTCCCAGTAGTTTTTGTTGTACTTCTGGGTAAATTGTTCCAGCAATGATTTGTTCAATAAGCATTTTGTCCAGTTCGCTGTTGTATTCGTCTCTGTGTTTTGTTTTTTGAAAGTCACAATAGTTAGCTTGTAGACGCAGTCTAGACACAAATTCGTCCGTTGTTTCCGGTTCGTTTGTGTTTATATCAATTTTTTGGTTGAGATTTCTTAATGCCAGGCGGGCTACTCGGAAATTCTGATTCGATTTCCCGTATTCTTCGAATTTTTCCCATACAACACTCGGGCGCTTCTTATCCTCGGCTGATAAACCCCAACTATTAAATTTTAATATACCTGTTTCTCCGGTGCGGAGCAGGATTTCGTCTATCTGATCTTGTGGATCTGTTATTTTATTTCGTCTAAATATCATTTCACATTGTTGACGGAATAGGGACATAGCTTCGGCTCTGTTTGGATTACTCCAGTTCATCATTACGTTGTCTAGGGCCGCCATATTTGTCTCGATTTTGATCGACTCCTAGTTTTGTAATAATTTGTTTTATATAGCAAATAAACTTTTTTTTGTATTAGTGTTTATATGTATCATGTGCGCGAAGTCATGGATCCCACTGCTGCCACCATGAAATAAGTGGGACTCACACAGAAAATTAGTTATTTAACATACCTTTAATATCGTGTCTTTACATACCTGTTTACAACCACGCGTGCTCGTGCTTCCGTCCCGAGCGAGGCTCGGCGGAAGTAAACAAACCTTGTTATCTTGCCAAGGGACTGTAGTAGTTCTAGCAGTCCCTAGCTTAAGGGATATTACAGCTATCTCTGTAGCTTTCAAATCAGGAATTAATTGTAATCTTTCAGATGGGTCTTTATTCTGTACTCCTATCATAAGATGGTCTCTGATTTGGTCATTTTTCTTTGGAAACTCACATGCTTCTGCTAATTTGTGCAATTCACAAATAAAGGTTTTCACTGGTTCTCCTCGTAATCGAACTCAAAGATAAAATTTGGCCCTTTCATGGATTATATTTCTTTTAGGCATGAAGTAGGCATTGAATTTTTCCAAAACTGAGTCATACACATTTGTGTCTTCTAATTTTTAGAAGGAAAATGTATGGAATCTATTTTCAACTTCAACTCCCATAGAATATATTAATGTACTGGCTTGAGTTTTGTTATCTTCTTCTCAGAGTTTTGATGCTTTTCAAAAGCATTGAAACCTCTGTGACCATTTCTTTCATTTTCCTGGGTTTGTAAAATCAAATGGCTCTTAATTTGAACATTTTTTCTTTATTGAATAATTTTTTTTTTTAATTGGGCCCTGTTCTAGAAAATAATTTTCTTCTTTTAGAAAGACTCCCTCTCTTACACTGGGATTAGGATGGAAAGATATATCATATAAGGCTGGCTGCTGGAAAGTCAAAGTAACACAAAGATGACATGACATGATAAACTCAGTAGTTTATTAGTAATGTTTTTCTATTTTTTAACTTATTATTTTCTAAAAAAAATAATATTTTTCATCATTTCTTATTGATTGTACACCTGATGAAAGCTGGAGATTTGGTTGGATAAATATTATGGGGATAAAGAAGGGTTCAGTTGTCCAACAGAATTTGAAGTACTCTACGAAAATTTTTTAACTTACGTGTAGTAAACTTATACTTAAAAAATTTTAACTTAAGTTCTCCTCTTCTTTATGCCATGTCCCACCAGAATGTGGGCATTCATGGCTCCCCACAATTTCCTATCCTTTATAGTTCTTAGTAATATTTACTTTTTTACTTTCCTTCTTATTTCCTGTTCTACCATCCATTTTCACTGTATTCATCTGCCCTTCTTGCCTTCTATCCTGTGAAGGTTAAATTTTCCAAGCCTTCTTTCCTCATTGCATGTTCAAGAAATTTCAACTATCGCTTTCTGATTCTAAGTATATGTCCTTTTCATTCCCATTTTTTTTAAAACTTTATTGTTGATCTCACAATATATCCATGATATTCTTACAATTCTTCCCACTCACTTTCTTACCGACACAGTGTAGCTTCCCTGTGTCTCTTCTACAAATACTTTCTCGGCTTCTGCTCCAATGAACTTAGCTCACTAGTACCTCCTATATATGAATTTCCTCAAGACACAAGATTAGCAACTAGGTCCCACCCTTTTACTGTGAAACCGATAAATTGTAATCGCAGATTTTACTCCAGCAGCTTTTTTTCTTGCACTTCCTGCTTGTGGAATTCCCTTCCACTTACTTGCTTTCCCAACAGCTACAATCTTCCTGAATTCAAGTGTAAAGTCAATAGTCATCTCCTGTCCCACTAACTTACATCCTCTCTCTCATGCTTTTTTCTCTGTCCGCTCCACTCTCATCAGTATTCTCATCCTTCTCCTACCCTCTTCCTGAAACCTCCTGTAACCTGTCACTCCTTCTCATAACATTCCTCCTATGTAACCCTCTGCACAACAATGGCAGTAAAATGCCTTACTTGGGGCCACATGATTATAAAAAAAAGAAGAATCCCATCTCTGTTGACTCAAGTCTCGTCTCTATCTGTGAGGAAACTGTCCAACATTCACTGCCATATAGGGTGATGGATATCACATCGCAGTTAAGCACTCTTTTCTTTGTTTATAATGGAATTTTCCTGTTTCTTAATACTTTGTTTAGATTTTGGAAAATATCTTTCTCTATTCTAATGCACCAGTGGATTTCAATGCCACATTTTCCATCATCTGTTCAAACATTTCCTAGATTGTTAAAATTCTGTATCTCCTATTTGTAGCTCTAATTTTGCTAGCCTATGAGATTATATTTTTTAAATTATATCCAAATATTTACATTTCAAACAATCTACTGGTATTATAGATAGGAAATCATACATGGAGATTTTTTTAAATTCTTTCTCTTATGAAAATTTTTCTAGTGTCATTGGATAAAATTTTGTTTTTCTTGAGATGATGTCCATTACTTCATTGAAATCCTTCATTTTTCCCTCTCTTCTGATTTACTCACATTTGCTTCTTCTTTTTTTTTTTATTGTTTATAACATTTTTTTTCTCTTTCTAACATCAAAATATCTTTCTTTTCACATTCTTTGTTTCTGTTTATTTTTACTTTCTTATTTTATTTAAACGTTTTCTTTCTTTTATTTTTATATTTTTTTAAAGATTTTCATATTTTTGCCTTTCTTTCATTTTAACTTTGAGCTTATATTTCCTCTTTTTCTTTCTACTCAATGTTTATTTTCTTCACTCCAAGCTTCTCTCTTTATTCATGCTTCTCCATCCCCGTCTCTTTATTCATGGTTATATAATCCTTTCTCTTTATTCATGCCTGTCTAACTCTCACTCTTTATTCATACCTCTGCATTCCTCTCTCTTTATTCATGTCTATCTACCCCTTTCTTTTTATTCATGCTTCTCCATCCCTCACTTAATTCATACCTCTCCTTTCCTCTCTCTCTCTCTCTCTCTCACTCTCTCTACACATCTATCTATCCCTCTCTATTTTTAGTTATACCTCTCCATTCCTCCCTCTCTTTATTTATGTCTATTCATCTCTATCTCTTTATGCCTATCCATCCCTCTCTCTTTATTCAT
The DNA here is from genome assembly GCA_037127315.1 of Ascarosepion bandense. Taxonomy (NCBI): domain Eukaryota; kingdom Metazoa; phylum Mollusca; class Cephalopoda; order Sepiida; family Sepiidae; genus Ascarosepion; species Ascarosepion bandense. The sequence continues at coordinate 1,578,797 of JBBBDQ010002245.1, forward strand.
GCTTCTCCACCCCTCATTTTTAATTTGTGCTTCTCCATACCTCTCACATTATTCATGTCTATCCATCCCTCCCTCTTTATTCATGTATATTCACCCCTCTCTCTTTATTCATGTTTATTCATCACTTTCTCTCTCTCATGTCTATCTATTTCTCTCTCTTTATTCATGTCTATCCATCTCCCTCTCTTTATTGTTCTTTTGTTTTTTTTCTCCTCAAATTTTTTCACCATTTTGTTTTCAGTTTTTTTATTAGGTTTCTTCCTTTCTACTTTTTTATTCACCATTTTTTTTCGTTTTAATTTTCATATTCCTTGCTAGCATTGAGATGAGTGCTGTGTGGATTATTTACATCAGACAAATCCTTCATATTTGGCTGTCTCCCATCATCACACAGAAGAGTAACATTAAAAAAGAAAAATAAATGTAAACAGGTGGTAAGAATGGTTATGCCAAAACACAAACATTCTGAAGATGTGCCAAGAATTATGTGAAAATCCTACAAGAATCAATTCACCATATATATTCTGATTGTTTGGTATTCTATGACCAGACAAATTTTTCCACCAAAGAAATCATTTCATATTTTTTTGGCTTTGGTCTGCTTCTTCAGAAAGACTTTATATAAGGAATGGAGGTGTGAAAAACAAACAAGATATAATTCTTGAATTGATACTAAAATCTTTTTCAGTTAATAGAATTCAATTCTTGCTGTGAGCTTATTTTATAATAATTCTTAAGACAGTTTTCACAGTGTTTTTTTTATATTAACATTGTTTTGGTAGAGAGTTTTATAAAGCAGTTTGATTAATAAAATGAAATGTTTTATGATACAACTAAATCAATGTAATCATTTCAGGATATTACATTTAATTTAAATTAAATTGCATCTTGTTAATCACTTATCTTTTGACCATGAAACATGCAATATGAGGTAATCATGTGATGTTGTTAGTAGTGGACACACTTTACACACTGGAGTTTCTGTAAACAAGAGAGTAAGAATTGATATGAGGCATTTAGAATTAGAAGGTACTTTCCACCACAAAATAAAAAACAAGAAAATTGTGTTTAAAGTTCATCGACTTTCGAAATACAATAACTTTTGATTAACATTTGATCTGTTATAAACCACTTCATTTTTTAAAAGTAAGATAAAAACATCTACTTTAACATACAAAAACTTACACTTAACTCATTTTCACATACATGGTGGAAAGTACTTTCTTGTACGAATGGATTTTATATATATATATATATATATTCTTGTACAAATGGATTTTATATATACATATATATATTCTTGTACAAATGGATTTTATATATACATATATATATTCTTGTACAAATGGATTTTATATATACATATATATATTCTTGTACAAATGGATTTTATATATATATATATATATATATATTCTTGTACGAATGGATTTTATATATATATATATATATATATATATATATATATATATCAGAGTTTTTTGTTTTTTTTTTATATTCATATCACCCTAAGCAAGACATTTTACTGCCACTCTTTTGCAGGGGGTTACATAAGAGGAAAGTTACGAACAAGAGTGACAGGTTATAGGGCGTGTCAAGAAGTGGGTAAGAGAAGGATGAAAATACTAATGAGAGTGGAGTGGATGGAGAAGGAAGCATGAGAGAGAGGATGCAGGTTAGTGAGATAGGAGATGACTTTACATTTAAATTTATGGAGATGGTAGCTGTCGGGAAAGCAAGTAAATGGAAGGGAATTCCACAGGTGGGAAATGCAAGAAAAGAAGCTGCTGGAGTAGAATTTGCATTTACAATTTATTGGTTTCACAGTAAAAGGGTGGGACCTAGTTGCTAATCTTGTGACTCGAGTAAATTTATATATAGGAGCCACCAGTGAGCTAAGTTCCTCAGAGCAGAAGCCGTGAAAGTATTTGTAGAAGAGACACAAGGAAGCCACACTGCGCCGGTGAGAAAGTGACTGTATCTGAGTTGCCAAGTCAGGATCTATTACATTAAAGATTCTCTGTTGAATTTTGTCAAGGACACCTAGGTGGATAGCGTGAGCATTAATTAATATAAAAACTATTACATAGAATTAATAATACTTATTTTCTGAGCAAACTAAATAAAAAGTGTTAAATGAAGTTGGATATATAGAAATGTTTCTTTTTGTATGCATATGTATTCAATTCCTGTGAAAGACTGTGAGAGATTTACATTTGAAAAGAAGGCTTTGCTTGTTCCAATCCAAATCTAGGAGCTTCTCATTCCATTTTTTTTTTTTTTAATCATTTCACCCCAAGCAAGGCATTCCACTGCCATTATTGCGCATGGGGCTACATAGAGGAAGGTAAAGAAGACGAGTGGTTAGGTGTAGGAAATGTCAGAAGGAAGGTGACAGATGGGTAAGGATACCGAGGATGAGGGTTGGGCAGATGGGAAGAGTGTTTGATAGAATGGGAGCAGGTTAGTGTGTTAGGAGGTGTCTATTGACCTTACATTTAAACTCCTGGAGATTGTAGCCGTTGGGGAAGCAATCGTTTGGAAGAGAATTCCACAGTCAGGAAGTGTGAGGAAAGAAACTGTTGGAGTAGAAGTTACGGCTGCATTTTATCGGTTTCACTGTAAAAGGGTGGGATCTAGTTGCTAATCTAGTATCTCGTTCAAATTTGTATTTAGGGGGCACTAGTGATCTAAGTTCATCGGAGCAGAAGCCGTGAAAGTATTTATAGAAGAGACACAGGGAAGCCACGTCGCGCCGGTGGGAGAGAGACTGCAGGCCGTCTGCCAAGTCGGTATCTATCACATTACAGACCCTCCTCTGAAGCTTATCGAGAAGCCCGAGGAGAACAGCAGGGGCACCCGACCAGATATGGCAGCAGTATTCAATGCATGGGCGGATGGTAGATTTATAAATGTGCAGGATAGATTCAGACGGAAAAAACTTCCGGGCCCTGCACAGAAAACTAAATTTCATAGCAGCGGATTTGTCAATGGATTCGATATAGTCATTCCACTTGAGTGTAAGGCCAAGGAGGTGTAGTGTTTTACTCTCTGGGAGGCAAACCTGGTCCATGCTAACGGGAGGTAGGTGTGATTGTCTATGATGGTTAATTGATAGTAGCTTCGTTTTAGAAGCATTAAAATTTCCGAGCCATAATATGAAGCTGTTATCAACGAAGCTGTTATCAACTAACCACTATAGAAAATAGCATTTTCTATATATTGCAGGTAATATTTTTTTTTAATATATTGCTAGTAATTTTTTTAAAAATATATTGCCGGTAATATTTTTTCAAATATATTGCTGGTCATATTTTTTTTTAAATATATTGCTGGTCATATTTTTTTTCAAATATATTGCTGGTAATGTTTTTTTTAAAAGTGTTGCTGGTATTTTTGCTATAAAAATCTATTTTTGTACTTTCATAGTAATTTGATGACAGTTTGGGAGATAACTATTTGTCCATAGCTGGGACCCTAACAGGTGCTATCACCCTGGGTCAAGGTGGACCTGAGAACAACAGTAATTAAGAGGTGGTTCCATTCTTCTCTAAACCTCCTGATCAGAGGTCTTGTTGCCAGATGTCGTTTATTATCATACCCAGGACAAATGAGGTTTGTACTTGAGAATTCATTTAATAAGCTTGTAGAGAAAATCAAAAGCTCAAAGGAATTCATTCACTGAATGACCCTTGAAAAAAACCTTCTGTTTGGCTGTTGAAGATAGATTTGGCAATGTGAATGGTGAAAGTTTGACAGTCAAAGTCATTGGAGACAAAATCATGAAAGAGACAAAAAATATATCAGCCACTTTCCACATAAAATAACTTAATATAAATAAAAGATAAATTATGGATGACTTGATACATTTTCTATTTATTTATGTAAAAATTTATCTTAGAAATTTTTATTATTTTTATCTACATAAAAAAAAAATTAAATATCTATGATTCAATGTGAAAAGTTGCAATATTTTAAAAACTTCATTTACTAACTGCAATATGAAAAGAGACATGATTGACTGGACAGAAGATTTTCCCACAGTAGGTTGCCATTACTTTCTGCTGTAGACTGGTTGCCAACCAAGGCTACAGAACCCAATCTGCCCTGTTATTTGACCCATAATTTAATTTACATCAAGGTTTATACAGCATTTCACTTTTCTTAACACAACCACTGTGATTATAATGTGGGATATTTCAAAAATTCTTCTTCCACCATTTACCTGGAAAGAAGTTCACCATTCTCTTACATCTGTTGTAATTGTGTGTCCAAGCCTAGATCTTCTTAAATCGTTTCTTGGTGTGCCGTGCTTAAGACTTTATAACCTGTTGGCTACAGGCTAGACCACAGCTGATGTCTTCCAACTACTGTGGCTTATCTTTATCGTGAATATGTGACCGTTGTAGTTCTTCTGGGGTACTCTTCCACTGTGGCTGGTGACCTGTGTCAAGGAAATTCTTTACCCAGTGGTGCTGTGTTAACACCACCTTCTCAGGTGAGCTGAAACATTTTATCAGTGCATGGCAATTTGGAGCCATCACATGAGAGATTTAGGAGATGATTGAGGATCAGTGATGTCTGTCCATCCAAAGTTGTAGCATACCAGACATCAATCTTCAGGGGTGTGAGTTTTGGAAACAAAATTGTGTTGCTAAAAATTACTGTAAATTTTTTCTGCTTCAAATATAACTCACACCCCTGAAGATAAACTTGGAAGGAGTTTGAAAGTACTTGGGTACATTGAGAAATAAAAGATAATAACATCTGTCAATGTTACAGCTAATTTCTGACATCTTTCAATTATAATATGTGAAAGAATTCTACTCCTGCAGCTTCTTCTCTCGCACTTCCCACCTGTGGAACTCACTCCCATATTCTTGCTTTCCTGATGGCTACAACCTCCAGAAATTTAAATGCAATGTCAATACTCATCTATTAACCACTGGACTCTAGCTCTCTCCCCACCCTCGTATATCTTTCCTTTTCTCTCCACCTATGCATCTGTCATCACACCTGCTTTCTCAGCTTTCTATTGCTCCTTTCTAACTAGTTTGTACTCCTCACTCTTTTCTAATTAATCTTTTTACAGTTATGTAGCCCCCAGCTCATCAGTGGCATTTCCGCCTTGCTCGGAGTGAAATGATTAAAATAAAAAAAAAATTATCCATGAGTATGAACAGATTTTATTAAAAATAAGCAGACACAATGTTTGCAATTTATTTAATCTGATATATCTAAAAGAAAATTTGCTGCCTAAATACACACGCAAAATTGATTACTTATGCTTTTTTTTATAAATCCTTTAATGGTAGTTCTTCAGATGAACTCTTTGCTATGGTACCTAGACTTTGTGAATTTAACTGCAGTACTAGACTGACAAGGAATTCTCATTAATTTATGGTTGAATTAGCAAGATGTAATCACTTCTTATTTTTGGAACTCACTTCCATGTTTATCAGCCAATTTTAATCTGCTGTCCTCTTAATTACTTTTTTTGTTTCTGCTCATTAGTATTGTTTCTGTTTCTAATGTTTGCACACCCAGTAGCCACGTGTGTCTTAGTGGCTTTACTGCCTTTCATGGGGTGAAATTCATAAAAAAATCTTCATCATTTTTCTTGGTGTTGAATTATAACAAACATTTATTTGTATTTATTCCCTCCTACTACATATGCTTTCATCAATAAAAATATTATTTAGTCAGAAATCATATGTCTTTATGTGTGACAGAATGTTTTCTATTTTGTCATTCTGTCATCGGTCCAATATATAATGTTTAAATATCATATTCTCCCATATCCACTTAAGTAAAAAGTTTATCTGAGAATTCATAGTGCAATGAAAAATCACTCAAGAATATTAATTATTCATGGAAAATAGATTTCAACATAAAGGAATGCAAATCCACCAGATTCCAATAGGATTAGCTTCATTATATGGGATTATTGAAGCTTAACTGATGAAAAAGCAGAGCATATTTTTTAACACACACACACACACACACACACACACACACACACACACACACACATATCTGAGTGAGTAAGGAATGAAGAAAAATTTACAACATCCAAAACATTAATTTAAAACAGTGCTCAATATATAATATATAGAGCTGTGAATATTTATTATAAATTATATTTTAGAACATGTACAAATTTTTTTTATATGTTCTAAAATATAATTTATATATATATATATATATATATATATATATATATGGTTAAATAAAGAAGACAAAAGGAAAACTATTTTTTTCACCTACGTGTTTCGCCATGTGATGGGCTTTATCAAGGCAAAGAGATTAAATTAATTTTATTTCAAATAACATACCTATAAACAAAAAATTGTTAGTTACTAGAAAAATTGCTCATAAATTATTCATGAGATTGGGAAAAAATTGGGATGTAGATTAATATTTTGATAATATCTGATGATGGCACTCTTGAGAATTTTCCTTCTGAGTAAATGTTTTTTGATGAGAATGACGTTTTTTAATGAAACTTCCATTGCCTGCTATAGACATATACAGTTTTCAAAACATATATCTTTATAACATTTCTTTTGCATGCTGTCAAAGTGTACATACATTTTTAAAAGACAGTTACATGGCATTCTCTAGCATTTGTGTGGAAAGATCATCCAATGCTACTTAGTTTATGCTAAGTAGTCCAGGATGCTCTTTCCAAAGTACCATAAACATACAATAGTATAATACGACTTGTGGTATTCTGAACACTTGCCCAACTCCCTCGTAACATATTTTCTTTTAGTAATCGTCTTTTGACTTTATACCAATAACCTCCCTTTGCTGTCACTTTCCTGATGTAAAATATTACCATCTTGTTAGTTCATTAAAGCCTTCTAAAAGACTCATGCTTTTCTCTCATCATTCCAATTTGATGAACTAACAAATCCTAAGCTGGGTATAAATCAAGTATGAATAAATTTCTCAAACCAGAACATTTGCATGTATTACCAAACTTTGAAGGACAAGGATTTTAAATACTGGTACTGTACTTACACTACCTTTGATATGTTCTATCTAAGCTAACAATTTTATCAGATTCAGAACTCTTGTTAATTTTGTTTCTCCAACAGTGTATGACTATATTGTAGAGCAGAATGATTATAGACATTTTAAAAGTACTTTATGTAAAACTGGAAAATGAAGTGTTTGTGATATATATTTTAGGACAGATGATAGATTTCATAGTGCAATGCAATGAAAACCAACAGCTTTAACTGCTTTGTAAAGATTGTGTATTTCAAAGCTGCAAACACGTGTATACTTTATCTTCCACTTGAAAAAACTGTTAAAAATTAAAATTAACAAAATCCATTATCAAATATCTGAATCAGCTATTCTCTGTGTTCAGAATGCCTGCATACATTCATTATGATTGGGGACTTTCATTTCTGTCAAAGGTTCTACAGGAGTACCTCACAAATTTATAAATTACAACCAGCAGAACAGTGCCTTAAATCCACATCGGAATGTTTAATATGAGCATTACAATTGTATTATCCGATATTACACTGACCCTGGCATCTAAGAAATTTGGAGAATCTCAGTGGAAGCTAATATTAACCAAAGTATTACATTATTACATATCTACTATGCATTGTCGCTAATATCATACCTCATGAAAGACTCTATTTTTATACCAGCACCTTTTCCCCAGTGGTCACTCTTTAGCTAACTGTCTGTCTTTATCAGGACCTGTCTTAGTACATTAATATCAGTAAATATTATCCTCTGGTTGATGAAGTTGATTTGCTAGAAGCAAATCAACTATATGCCTCTACATGACATGCAAATGGATTTGAATTGTGAGTCTCAATATATGACTAAGCCCCAAATGGTAATATGCCACAAGGCAGGAAACCATCTAACATGTATACAGAAACTGATTCAATGGAATCTAGTGTTCAAATTAGTGACTAGTGTTACAAGGATGCATTTTTATATAAAAAATATTAATAAAGTCAACAAAAAGATTAAACATTTAAAGGGATTTTACTGAGTCCTACTTGTTGATACAAAAACGTTTTCATTCATGAAGTAGTTGTAAAATAGAGATATTAGAAATAGAACGCTTGGAAGATTCTAGATTATTCCAGTATATCTGAGAAAAATCTAGACGATTTAAAAAACATTGTGAAATATGCTAATTAGGTGTTAGCCTTTATAAAAAATAGGTCCTATGGAACAAGCTCCCAAGAGGATGTTTCCCTGATTATTACAATCTTGACCTGTTCATGTTTAGTCAACTATTGCCCTGCTCTCCTATCCATATAAACTACCCCTTAAAGTAGCCCTCTACCTTGAGTAGCCTCTAGACTTTTTACAGGGTGAACCATACAGTAAAAAAGAAAGTCATTAAGGAAGAGAAGAATGTTGTATTCTAAACACTTGCCCAGCACCACCCTCAGTAAACATGTTTACTTCTAAACATGTTTACTTCTAATAATCTTCTTTTGAATTTATGCTAATAAACTTTGTTGTTACTCTCCTAATGTAAAATGTAGCCATTCTTTTAGTTCATTAAAACCTTCTAAAAAACTCACGTTTTCCTGTCATCACTAGATTAGCAACTAGGTCCCACCCTTTTACAGTTAAACAAATAAGATGTAACCGTAAATTCTACTCCAACAGCTTCTTTTCTCGCGCTTCCCGCCTGTGGAACTCCCTTCCACAAGTCTGCTTTCCCGACAGTTACAATCTCCAGGTGTTTAAATGTAGGGTCAATAGACACCTCCTATCACACTAACTCCCAACTATTCTCACAACACTCTCATCTACCCAACCCTCATTCTCGGTATCCTCACCCACCTATCACCCACCCTCTGTTATTTCCTATATTTAACCAGCCTTTCTCCACTCTACGTAGCCCCCTGCACAGTAGTGGCAGTGACATGCCTTGCTCGAAGTGAAACGCTTATAAAAAAAAAAAAAATCACTTCACAATTTGTTTTATTATAATGTCTGTTGGGAACGTTGTTTAACAGTGTATTCATTTGAAACCAAAGTGGCAGTACTCATGAGAAATTATCCATCAGTGTCTTTATAGTCATATATTTTCAGTAATTCCTTATTTTTCCCAACTATTTTTCATACTATTTCCCTAGTACAGCCAGGCATCAATACTATAACAATATATTAATAAAGCCAAGTTGGAAGAAAAATTTTTGTAAAATAATTCTGTCATACAGACACTGACAAGATGTAATAGAAAATTATCTTTTTTTTTTAGAACTTCTGATAAGAGGGAAAAGGTAAAAGCAAATTATTGGATGTAAGACAACTGTTTTACAATGAATAAATCTTGGCAGTTATCTTGTCTCCTTGATACTTGCCTCAATAAAGAAAAAGATTTCTTGCAACAACAATGAATGGATCAATAAAATGGTGACATAATTGTTATTTAACTTGAATTACTAGAAGTTTGTCTTGATTATCACAATACTAAGTTTGGAAACGGATTCCAACTTGTAATCATTCACTGCCAACTATTGGTGTTTTGTGCTCAGAATAGGCATTTCGTTGTGCAAATACTATGGGATTCAAAGAAGCGGATATGGTGCCAACGATAAAGAGTGAAAGCCAAAACAATTCTCTACAGTCTCTGATATTGATAAAGACATTGTAGGCTTTTTAAACAATGTGATTCTCACAAATAGAAAGAATAGAACATCTTATAAAACTCTCTAATCAACTTTTTAAACTGTAATTCTTAGAAATAAAAATATTGGAAGCTAAATAAATCTAACTGCAGTGTCTAATATTAACAGACAATAAACCTTTTAAACTATGTGATTCTAAGAAATAGAAAGAATTCAACCTAAATAAACCTCACTACAATCTCAGCTATTAACCAATTGCAGATCTTTTAAAATAATTTTCACATATAGAAATATTGGAAGCTAAAAATGTCTTACTACAATCCATGAATTAAAATGGCATGTTAATTTTAATGCCTCCAAAACAAAACTGCTCTTCTTTTATTAGAACCTTTTCTGTCTTCCATTAGTACAGTTGATGCTAACCTCCAAGAGATAATTCAGTCTAATAATTTCCGCTGATATGAACTGGAATAATTATATTGAACCAATTGCTAGGTCTGAACCTAGGGAAGTTGGTTCACTTTGTTGTACTAGACAGTTTCTCTCAATAGAATCTATCTTATTTATAAGTGTACCATTCGTCCATGCATCCAATATTGCTACCACATCAGGTCTGGTGCTTCCCGTATGATTCTTGATAAAATCTAAAGAAAAATTTGCAATGTTATCATTCCTGAACTGGCATCTTGGCTTCAGTCACTCTTTCACCATCATAAAAAAGCTTCACTGTGTCTTTTCTATAAATACTTTCATGATAACTGTTCTAATGAGCATTCCTTTTTGGTAGCTCAACTTCATGAATTTAAGTGTCATATTTGTTAGGATCTATATGTTACCCTGTGTAACACGTTAGGCCGGGGTGCGCTCGTCTAATGTGACGCTCTTTCTCGTCGACAGTCATGACGATCCCAGTTGTGACACTGCCACCCGGCTGGCCAGTTGGTTCGGTCGCTGTTGCTGGTCATGGCAATCCTGTCCAATGATGTCATCACAAAAGCTGGTTTACAAGACGTCTCTTGCAACAACGTGCCACTGTCCCACATTGTGAATTGATCCCAGAGGTCACGTCGTGTAATTTTGGTAGTCGCCTTTTAGAGCCAGTCCGGACACTGGTGCACACTTGTGGTTTAAAAAAAATAAATACGGCACCAAAAAAAAAATTAATAGAATAAATGAACACGGTTGAACACGCCTGGAGAGTTACGAAGAATGTTTTTATATTAAAAAAAAAAGTGTTTTTCTTTTCAAAGGAGCAGATAATACAGTTGTCAAAAATGACAATACAGTTGTCAGAATGCTGGTTACAACAGAGAGAGAGAGTTTGTTTAAAAATATCAGAGCTTTCAATCCTAAAATAAAAATTTCTTTTCTAAGTTTTGTTAAAGTAAACAGAGCTCTTCAAATTTTCATTAAAGTCTTTTCACATATTCTCTATAATAAGGGCTGTCAATTCTCTATGCAACTTCAAAAATAAAAAGTCCTTTCGGGTTCTTTTCGGAGTTTAATGGAGTTTACTGAAGTAGAGCAAACAAGGAATCAAAATTTTTGATTCTCCCGTGATTAAAAAAAAAACAATGATGTTCTTTCAGGATTCATATTGAAGGTGCATTATTCCATATTAACTCTTTAAGTTAATCGGTGGCAGGCTTCATTCGAAATTAACTCTTTAGCCATAAGTTCTATGGTAGGTGACCGGCCGTGTATCATGGCTCCCTAGTTGGGAACCTTTTTCCACAATTGTTACATTTTGGCTGATAGCTACTCAGCCAACTTAAAACAAACTGATTTTTCTTACGAAGTCCAGATTTTTATAACCCTTTTCAATCCTCTCGGAGGATCTAGAAGTACATGATAGTATTAAAATAGTTAATTTTTCTATTCCCCATATTTTACAAGTACATGATAGTATTAAAATAGCTAAGTTTTCTATTCCCCAGACTTTTACAAGTATATGATAGTATTAAAATAGTTTTTTACATAAGCTCACATCACCAATTACAATAAAGCACAACCAATAATACTGCTAATATTAATTCCTCTCTCTCTGCTGTATTAAACCAACAACAAAAGTATCCCTGCAGGAGATAGTGTCACACCTGTAATGGGATTGAACTTACATCATTCAGGTAATAAAAACGAATGCTTTATTGAATTAACCTAACTCCCCTGCTGGTTCACATGGGTTCAGCTGAAGTAGCTCACTTTAAGCTAGTTGTTTTTCCTTAGAAGAGGGGAAACTTTCAGTTATTTGGTGAATTTTTGTCAGAGTAATTCAGGACTAAACAGATGTTCTGCTGACTGGATCAGTCAGTTAAGTTCCATACATGATCTTTGGATGATAATGTCTCTTTCGAGACATGACTGACTGGGCAGAAGATTTTCTCACAGTAGATTGTCATTACTTACTATGATAGATTGGTGGCCAGCCAAGGCTATAGAACCCAATCTGTCCTTCTATTTAGCCCATAGCTGGAAGAGAAGAGATGGATTAATACCTTTCCTAAGGGTATTTGCACATAAGTAAATGCAACACATTCAACTGGAATTCAAACTCTCTGGATAACATTCCTAAAATAATTTGACAAATCGATTGACAGTTTGGTCTCATCATTTTACTGTGGAAATTGCTAAGTCTAATTTATGTTCTATCCTAATGATTTCTTCTTCCACACTTCTTACTTGTAGAACTCTCTTCCAGCTCCCCGCTTTCCTGTCAATAACAATCTGCAAAAATTGAAATGCATTGTCAATCATGGTCATGCTGGTTTCTTATTATCCTTTCTCTCTTCAAAATTTGCTCTTGCACTCTCAGGAACCTACTTGTGTCTTAGTAACTAAAACTATCTTGGTCAGGGTGAAATTATTAATAGAAAAAAAATAGACTATAGACATTTGCAGCAGAGTAAAAAATGATTGGTTGAAAAATACGTTTTTCTTTCTCCTTAAACCACCACATATTTTCCTTGGTGTAAACATTTAACTCAAATCACTGAGTAGGTGTAATGTTTTGCTTTCAACTATGTCTGCATGTTACGTCATAAATAGTCAGTCCAAGATGACCAGTGGGAGGATTTTCATCCTGCCAGCTGAAGGGTACAAATGCCCAAGATGATGTACCACATGGAATGTACACGCATGTTAACAGCCAGGTTAAAAACTGGTAACAACCCACTTCAGTGAAACTAGATCCTCCAGCTCACTATAAATAGACAAGAAGTGCAGACTCTTTCCCATATACAGGCACATACACATGTCACATAGACGCTTATCAATGCCAATGCACACACTTGATACAGACACCCTTGCCAATATGCACACACTTCACACATACACGCATCTAAGTCCAACACGAACACGCCAAGGTTTGCATATCAATAAATGTATTTTACATTTAGTAAATCTTATTTTCATCCTTGTTTCAAATTGTTGCTTGTCTAAATGATATTAGAAATGATATATAAATGATATATTGAACTATGTTCAACTAGTTTTAAACTATTTGTCTATACTTCTGAGATGAGGTAGTATTTACGTTATTATTTAGATTGTTCAGACCATTGTCATCATCTTTATTTCCATGTTTATGACATTTCAGCCATTGTACACTCAAGCCTTCTTCAGGTGTTAGGAATTTCAAACTGAACTCTTGATTTCAATCACTGATGCATATCATTCTCATTCATGTGCAATGCTACTTCTGGTAACCATGTAGTTATCTCCCTTTAACTTAACTTTCCAATTTATTTGTTCACCACTGCTGTGGCCTGGTATTGTACTCACAATTCTTTGGGTCTTTTTAAACTATGTAATCCTCATGAATAGAAAGATTCTTTGATGAGTGCAAAGGCTTTATATACATTCTATTCATAGTTTTTCCCCTAAGGTTGCATCTCTTTGACAATGTATCTTGTTGGTTTTGTTCATCCATCATGTTACGAGCCTCTTGTGTTATATTTGATTAATTTTTTATATCTTTATGGATTCATTCCAAAATAAAACAAAATGATTTCAGCTTAAAAAATAAAGAATGTGTTGATTGTTCTTTTTCTGTACAGCTATAACTTGTTTTTTAAGTTCTGAGTTCCCACCTGCTTAAAGGAAGTTTATCTAACAAATTATAGAACTAACATAGTTGGATACAACTCAATGTACACCTTCAAAAGGAATGACTCAGAATTATATGGGTTTTTGGTCAGTTAGTTTACTGGAAGCTTTTTATAGTAATGACGGCAATTCATAATGCAATGTCTTTCATTGATATTAATGGAAGAAACATCTGAGTGGTAAAGCAAAATCATCTACAGAATTAATTTTTGTCTTAAGAATGGGAAATAAAAAAGCAAAATATATACAAATTTGTTAAAGTTAGATGCTTGCATAAACACATGACAGGAAATGACAGGAAATGCATACATTTGTATGTACAGATATTCACTTAACGCACATAAAATAAAAGTGCTTAGTGACTTCTAAATAGTAGTTTAATAAGCAACTATATTTTATTTATTTTATTTTCCTATATAAAAAGAAGGAAGCAGTCAACTATTACTTATGGGTTAGTAAATAGTAAGTAAATTGTACCAAACAAACAATTCTCAACTCATTAGGATAACACTAAAAATAGTTAATGTAAAAGAAGTCATTAAAAAATATACCTGTATAAATACAACACAATAATGATAATTTTCTTTTAAAATACCACATTGCTTTAGGAAGTAAACAGTTATGGCTTGCCATTGATTGTTGTTATCACCTGCCAATTATCATGATTTCCAGGGATATATGATAGAGTGGTTTCCTGTTGTCTTCTCCATGGCTTTCAAGTTCTTCTCTTAGACTCTAATGTTAGAGAGCCTAGTCTACCTTGTTATTCAACCCATAGGAAAGGAGAAGATTAATTCAGGCCATTCCCAAAAGTGAACATGAAAGATGACATTAGACTTTGAACTCGGCTCGACAATTTCACTTTCTGCACCAATAGCTGTTGTGATACCTGCACATTCTTTAACAATAATAATAGAAAGTAGAAAAAGAAGATAGGAGGATGGATTAAATGTTAATATAATTGTTCTGGTTTTTATTCATTCCTGAATAAAGTCTAAGAATATTCTGAGCATTAATCTAGTCTCAGCCATCTTAAAGTTAAAGTTAAAGTCTTGTCAATATGAAAAAAAATTAAAATCCAGCAACTTAGATCTCTAATGTCAGCAGCATTGTGATGCAGTGGATATTGGCTCAAAATGAGAAATTGGAAAGCTCAGTTCAAATTCCACTTGAATTCATTGCATTCACTTATGCACAAATAGCTTAGGAAAGGTATTAATCTGTTTCTTCTCCTTCAAGCTATGGGTTGAATAACAGGACAGATTGGGTTTTACAGCCTTAGTTGGCAACCAGTCTACTGCAGAAAGTAATGACAACCTACTGAGGGAAAATCTTCTGCCCAGTCACTCATGTCTCGAAAGTGACATGATTACCTAAGTGTGTATCATGTATGGCACAACTGACTGATCAAGGCAGAAAAATAGGAAAAAAATCTTAATTCTAAAGCAAAACCCCAAAAATAAAATAAATCATCCCAAGAATCACATCCAATTCATAAAACAAATTCCCTCAAAAAATATAAAACACAATATGAAATCAGTCAATCACAAATGTTGCTGCCAAAAAAAAAAAAAATGAAAGAAAGTTGAACCACCACATTTACTTATAAAAAAACACTGCTTATAATGACTAAAACAGAATTGTTGCAAACAGGCAAGCTTCAACAAATCTGTCACTAGCTAGCTCACAACATCACTGCCAGTGTCCTCAATCAGCTGACCTGACTCACATAAACTTCAGGCCCTACCAACTTGACACTAACTTCAAGTTGCTTCCCTTACCCACAAAGAGGATATCTACTCTCATCCTGTGTCGGCAATACAAAGAGTTTTGTATTAACAAAACTTTCTCTGATTGAAAGTTTCCCCCTTCTAAGGAAAATCACAATTTCCTTTTCCATTCATCTCACCAGCAGTACTTATTTTGCTTGTTTTCATGTGCTACCATATGTTTGCTTATAACAACTTGTAAATTAACCCCAATTCAGTAAATCAGTTATTGAAAAACAATCTACAATTATTTAATCAAATTATGGTCTGAAATAGTGAAACAGTTTCAAAAACACATGCAGACTGAATAAAACATATTTTTTACTTTCTTATAGTGGAGAAATCTTAACAATTTATTTACAGGAAAAATCTTTAAAAACTACCACATTCAGTAAAAAGCCAAAACTTAACAAGAGAACAAGCCAGAAGAATAGGATAAAGAGTAAAAGAACTCGGAATCATCCAGCATACCAGAATGGTTGACAGCTTTAGAGTATAAGGGATATTTTTTCTTGTCTAATTAGGTACTATTTTAATAAAATGGTTTCAAATATGCACAAATATCAACATGAAAAGTGAAACCACTTTTAGAATGAATGATAAAAAGATAATCATCTTTTTATCATTCATTCTAATTAAGGAAGAAAACCAGAATATTTACCTTCTTTGTGAAAAGCTATTTTATCTTAAGAAAATTGTTTTGGTGTTTCTATAAAGTTTGTTCATAGTTTGATCAAAAGCAAAATATTCAAATGTATTATATTTATATTAAACTTAATTGTTTTGTGTGGATCAATAAGATAGGAAGAAAAAATAAATTTTGTTTACTTAAGAAAAAATGAAGAAGAAGGTTTTGGGGAAACAGGTTTGTAGATTTTATTTTCTTTGTTCTTTTCATAACTTCAATGAATGTGGTTAAGAAAAAAATGATTTACTAAACAATCTCATCATTCTGGCACCTATAAGCACTTAAATGCAGTTATTATGAAATGAGATACAAATTAAAAATTTGTTTTCTTTTCACTTTTTCTAACCTATTTTCAAATTTGCCGTTTGTTTCTGAGGATTTCATAAAATAATAATAATAATAATAATAATAATGAAGACTACAAACAAAAATACCTTCTCATAGGAATGAAAATGCCACCCAATAAAAATACGTCTGTTAAAGAATTTGACAAAATAAGTACCACATTTTCTGGCTTACAAGATGCTGTAGCTTGGAAGACACCCTCTAATATTGAAAAGAAATTTATAGTAAAAAATGTAATTCTCATAAGACAACACTATACATCCCACAAATGCTGGCAGCATGTATTGTTTACATTGATCATTCATCTGATTTTATTTGTATAGCAATGACATGCTAGTTTTTGGTTAATAAATATGCTATACATTTTCATTATACAATGGTGGTTTTATTTTCATAAAAATGAATTTAAAACTTTAAAAATATGGATGTAGAAATATAAAATAACCAAAGAAATTTCATTTATTCTCAAAATCCAAAAAACTCGTCACTGCTGGATTCACGTAAAAGCTCTAAACTATCATCTGCAGAGTCATCGCTACTGTCAGTCATGTACAATAAATGGTCCTCCCTACCTCCATGTTATAGTGGCAACTGATACATTTGTCTTGGAAGATGCACACATATTTTTCAGAGTATTTTTTAGGAATCTTGCATCTTGAAAGCTGAAAAATATGGTAAATATGAAGATTTTGAAAATTAAATTGAAGAATATGACACCTTAGAACTACTGTTATACCTATAATTATTGGAGCTCTGGATAGTTAAAGACAAAGACATTAACATTATTCCTGTTTGAACTTCTTATAGGTTCAAAAATTGCATCATCTTCTCAAGGAAGTATTATCAATATAAAGAAAATATATACAGTGTTTACCTCACTACCTTAAAATGGTGCAGCTACTCATATCCAAGGATGCCCACCTACTATGGCTGCTAACTACTCCCTGTTGCAGAAACTTACTCAGGAACATTTTGTATTTGTTCAACACTGTTAGAGTTCACCTATGGTTTGTATTGCATCTATGCCGTGTTGATCTTAGTTGCAGTTTCTTGGAGAGAGTGCAATATCCAGCATGATCAACAGCCTGAACAAGGCTATCACACTCAAATCCATGGTCATGATAACCTGGGACTTTGTGCTAGTAAAACCAATGACAGCTCCCAAAGAGTTTGGTCTATTCAACTTCACTCACAAGGCTTGTGTCAATCCATTATATGATTTGCAGTCACTTCCAAAATGTGCCACACCCTTGGATTATCTCTCCAAGCAGATGGCATCAAGAATTAATCTTCCTGACAAATTGACCATGATGATATTCAAACCAGGGCCTAATGGTCAGAAACCAAATGTTCTAACCCCTTGTTTCAGGTAATGAACTTTAATTTTTCCAGAAAGTTTCACTCAGGCCTGGCAGCTACACAAGGTAGAGGTTTATGTTTAGGGGTAGTTTATATGGATAGGAGGGGAAGATAACAGTTAACTTTAGACTTGTTAAGATTGTAGTGGTTGGGAAAACATCCACTTGTAAGTCTGTTCCACAGGGCAATGATTTGCAGGAAGAAACTGTTTGAGTAAAACTTACTTCTTCCGATGGAATATAGACGAAATGTGAGTGATTTTCTATTATTTAAGTAGCATGGTGGCTTCTAGCCGTGAAGAGTAGATCTCATGGAAATAAGGAATTTGGTCCATTCGAACACTTTCCATGGAAGTAGTGATAGAGCAGTGAGAGACTCACCACAGTCTGCCTGCCTGTGAGCAAGAGCTTGGAGGGTAGAAAATAATTCGTTTACCACAAGACCTCAGAGGCACTTTTGAACTCTATCAAGACTGGAAAGTGAGAACCGGGCAGATCCCACCCAAATATGACAGCAGTACTCCATTTTGGGCCTGATCTTTTGGGTTCTGATAAAGGTAATGTAATTGTGCTGAATGGAAAACAAAAGGAATAATAATAATAATAATAATAGAGAAACAGAATTACTCATATTTGCAGCACAAGAAAAGACATGACCATATAAGGAGAATAGCAAACATCAAATTATTGTCAATTGCTATTCCATATGGTAGACTTCAACGAAACTGAAAAGTTAGAAAAATACCAGAATCTGGATTGGGAGCTAAAGAAGTTATAGAACATGAATGTAGAGCTAAAGAAGTTATAGAACATGAATGTAGAGCTAATTTCTATTGTAAAAAGTGCACCTGGAACACCACCTAGTAAACTAAAAAGTACTTAGAAAGAATGGGAATTGATACCAAAATAGTAGATATCCAGAAAACTTTACTCTATAAGGATTCTTCAAAAAGTTCTTCAGCCTTAAAAACAGAATTTCCATTGACTATGTTAATGTTCAATACCAATATAAAAATAAATACCCTCAACATCAGACATGGCTCTCCTAGCTTCTGATCTTAATTGACTAAAGGTGTTAGATGTTTTTGTCTTGATTAATTAAGCAGGACTACAGTAAATATTCAATTCAGTATCACAGTTTTACTTGTCGATTGCCTGAACTTAAGCAGTTGAACATTTCTTTAGAGCTTACACACTGTGCAAATCTGCTCATGAGCAGGGGTAGTATGGAACATCCAAGTTGGATGTTAAAAGGGATTTTTTAAAGTTTCAAGGATGACATGGAATCATATCTAGATACTTGAGAATACATTTAATTGCAGACTGACTTAGTAGGTTATCCGAGCTGAAGGTATTCATAACTGTGTCCCAGTAGCAGGACTTTAAACTGATTTTATGAAAACATGTCACTATGCATATATGTGGTCTATGGAGAATTTTTGCCCAAGAGTATTAAATGTTGGGCAGCCATGCCCATATCTGAGAAAACTGATGCTTATTCAATGATTTATAATGAAGAAAAACTTAAGGTAGGTTGAGAGAAGTCAAAATAATGAAAACAAATTTTTATTTTCTAAAAATCAAAATATGTCAATAAAGAATGAAAACATGCTATGTGTCTTAACTCCAATTAAATAAATGAAACAGAAGAAATTACAAAGGGCTATCTCCACTCACAAATAAGAAGTAAAACTTTCCCCCTTTGGCATCGATAAAAACTCTGTTCCTCTTTAAAAACAAGGCTCTGGTAATTGGCTATTAAGAGTGACATGACTAGGTAAGCATGGTGCATATTATCTGAGAAAAAGAAGAGAAATTTACCCCAACATAATCATAGTTATGAGGTGAGAAAATTAACCTTTTACTCCTGATTTGAACACTCAGTATTAAAGCTTGAATCAGCTGTTGAATGATTTATTAGTCAATATCCACCCTTTGACTCAGAAATTTACTTTTTTTATTTAGTATCCAAGTTTTTCTTTATGTTCATATGAATAAGCTACATTTTACATGTAGTTTATTTGAAGTTTTTATTAAGTAAAACTACAATAAAAAAATAAACCTGTCTTTGAGCCTCTAAGCCTTTGACATAGAGAATATTTTATGCTATTTTGAAGAGATTTGAATTTATTCATTCTTTACACATAATTCAATGAGTTGGGATCAGGAACTGATTTGAGCATTACTGAAAGAACAGGGCTATTCTATAATCTAAATGCATTGCTCAGGATTTCATGATAGAAAAGTATTGAAAATTAGTGTTGTGCATTGTGGTGCAGTGAATATTAGCTCAGAATGAAAAATCGGAGAGCTGAGTTCAAATTCCAGTTGAATTCATTGCATTCAATTATACACAAATGCCTTTGGGATAGGTATCAATCTATCATTTTTCCCATCAGCTATGGGTTAAATAAAGGACAGATTGGGTCCTATAGCTTTTGTTGGAAAACCAGTCTAGCTCACCTCAAGGATAAAGGGATTTGCGTAAATCGACACACCTACCTGTAAAGAAGATAAGTTACAGAAGCTTTGACAACCCCAAAATTGTTAAAAGTGTAATTACACATGAAAATTTTATATACTAATTATTTAATTGTTATATGTGCTGTTCAAAATGTCTCCTCCTTTCTCAAAACACCTTTCAATTCTGTGCTTGCATTAACACGTCAGAGAGTTTTCTCTGTCGTTTTACTGCATTCATATTTAATTCTTTCTTTAAATTTTTTAATATTTCTTAGGGGCATCTGATAAACAAAATTTTCTATTTTTTTCAGATATCTTACTTCATTAAAATTGTTTCTGCAAAATAAGAAAATATCAAAACAAATTAGACATTTAAAACATGATTAATTAATTAACCCCTATGGTGCACAACGTTTGCTTCAACCTGTATATAATACTGATATTACAACTGAAAAAATATGTGAAAATTACAAGAATTTGAAATATTTTTTAGGCTGGAAGAACTTCTGCTAAAAGACACTCAACAGATAACTAGAGTTATAACTATATATATACAGGGTGTGATGGATAAGGCAAGGATTATAGCAGCATTTACCAACTTAAATGAGGAAACCATCAAGAAGAGCTGCAGGAGATTCCAAAGTCATCTGGAGGCCATGGTTGAAACCAATGGTGATTTTATTGAATAAATTTCCTCTTTAGTATTTCAAGATATTTTTGTATAATTTTTGTAAATATATCTGTTAAAATGAGATGTCAGTGTTATTTTCATTTTTGCATAATTTAGATGACAATTTGTCCATCGCACCCATATTGAATAGATTTTCTTACTGGGAAATAATTGTTTTATTTAATATAGTCTACATTTAAGCACAAAAATAATATCATTCCACCATTAATTGTATTCAAAAGGACATAGTTGTTATATTATTACAAGCATGAAGGAACTATAATGAGGAAAAAGGCTTGGAGAATTTGACACTCAAAAAACATTGAAGGCAAAAAAGAGAGAGAAACAATGGATACCCTACCTAACAGGTTGCTGTAAAAGAATAGCAAAAGAGTGAGTGGGAGGGATAGCAATAAAACAATCACTGTTAAGAACTACAAAGGATAAGAAGATGTGGAGAACCATAATCACTCACATGCTGAAGGAATATGTCACATAGAAGAAGAAGGATTTACTTATACTTACTTATATTTATTATAACATTATTTGTAAAATTATGAGATTATTTACATATGGGTCAGCACTTCTGTCTGGAAGGAGATTATCGATATACTTTGTCTGAGATTAAAGTTTTATTCCATAAAGTTCTACCAGAATCAAACTGTAGTATCTGTGCAAAATGTGCTATTTTTGTAGAGTGTAGTTACTTGGCTTTAGGGATAGGAATGCAAGTACAATATATGTTATTTTTTCAGACAGAATGTGACAAAAATGAGGTAAGTCTGGGGACCCAGAGACTATGTTTGAAAAGGAGCATAATGGAAATACAGTTTAGGAAATTGCAAAAAGTTGAAAGATCAAAGAACAATAAAAGAAAAATTATAAACATTGGCAAAATAACAAGAAAAAAATGATTTTAAGAACGTTGCCATAAGTGATAGAAGGAAAATGAAAAAGGTAATAAGCAAGGAAAGTGAATTGACGAGTATTAAAATATACATTAAGGATCTGGTAATATGAATGCAAGAAAAAAGATTAGCTAAAGCCACCAAGCCATCACTTTTAAGCAAACATCAAAAGAGAAACATATAAGCTGGATGAATATAGAACAACATTGAATGAATCTGATAATGACAAAGGTGAGATTAGCTGTTTCCTTATAAGGAAACAAAACATTTGGCACTCATTGACTGAATAGTTAGCATTACTTTCCATTGAAATTAATCCAATTTTTCTCTCAAAACAGTTTTTCAGGTAAATAGATTTAATTATTATTAAAGGTTATTACTCTTTCTGGGGGGTCTTCCTTCCTAACATTTTGTTGGAAATAGTATGCAATGTCAATATTTTCATCATGTCATTATTTACTGTAAGTTACATGTGCTTTCCAATTTAGTTGTCACCACTGTTGAAATAATACATCTTTTCAACAATACACCACAAGATTTTATGAGATTATTATTTAGAGCGGCTAATGTAAGAATTTGGTGCTTTTGGATGGAATCAGCTTTGCACAGGACTTAGTTTAAATCTTCTTAGTTGCAACCTGCATCATTCAAAATATACATTCTCCAAAATATTATTTTCTGTATTTATTTTGGCCCCATCTTCAACTTTCAGTTTTACTGCCTTATTTCACCTCAAACTGTTATCTTCTAAGTTATAACCATTGACTATTTCTCTGAAGGATCAAACCTCTTGCCAGACTGATTAATATAGAACTACATTGAATGGACCTAATGTCACTCTATATTCATCACTAAAATTTTCTGTTAAAAAACAATTTCCATGTATTCATTATCCCATGTTTAACTTTTTGATGTTTAATTAAAAATGGTAGTTTAGTTGCTTTTATATTTTTAGTTTATGTTCTTAATATTCTGCATTTTTTTTTTGGTTTTTGTAGCACAATTTTCTTCCAATTTGTGAGTCAATTCCCTTTTCTTGCTTATTAGCCTTTTAATTTTTCTCAAGTCACAAAAAGAAAAATTTAAGTATGTATTTAAATCTGTTTTTTTTTGTATTTATTTTACCAATGATTTTAATTCTTTGATTGTTCTTCTGTATCTACTCAACATTTCCATAATTTCCAACATTACATTCACATCATTCAAGAAGTTTATAATATTCTGTTTCTCTTTTGAGGATATATATTTTTTAATAGCAATCTTTATATATCTAGCAAAAAAAAAAGAAGAATATCCATACTTATAACAGGTGTGGAGAAACCACGGACCACAGGTCTCCTACAGATATCTGATAATTTTATGAGGCCCACAAGGGCACAAGAAAATTTATATTTTTTTAAAATCCATTAACAAAATTTTGGTAATTTGTTTAGTTACATTCTACACAATATAGTAATCAATTACAACCAATAAAAAAATAACAAAGACAGAAACTGTATATATTTAATATTTATTTCATTTTCATTAAAAAAATCAAAAATAGGTCTCAGCTAACAGATTTGAGTCTTTAATCTATCTTGTGTATGTCATTGAATAAACTGAATCCTGATGAGGAAAAAACTTTCTCAGCTGCATTATGTTGACTTCAGTGCAAAACTTGTGTTAAGTTTGCTCTGGCCAACAATTAACAGGATAAAGAAAAAAATGAGACATGACATGATATTAACATAAGGAAATATTATATGGATTCTGACAAGAAAACCTTTCTGGCCTGACACAGTGACCCAACATTCCTAGCAGGAGATACAGCTATTGATTTGATATAGGCATTCCACTTGAGGTTAGTTGAAAAAGTGACGCCAAGGAGGTGCAGTGTGTTGCTCTTGAGACTAGCATCAACCATGCTGATAGCAGGCAGGAAAAGAGAGTAGTTTTTTTTTTGAGGTATTAAAATTTATAAGCTATTTCCTGTCTTGATCAAAGTTTGAAGTAGAAAGAGTGTGAAATAGAAGAGTTGTCTATTCGACAGAGGCCTGTGGTTGGTTGAATTCTCTAGTGCGTTGTTCAATCAAAATAAGTAGTATGAATCTTCTAGAAAATATATATATTTTTACAGCACTCATTAATATTGATAAATGCATTAATGTGAAAATTATTTTCATACATTTCTGCAGCCTTTGTTTATGCTTCAGAGGTGAGGTAAATTTACACTATATACATAGTTTGGACTATTGTCTTCATCTTTACTGCCATGTTTATGACATTTCAGCTGTTGCATGATCGTGCCTTCTTCAGATGCTAGAAATTTTGAACTGGGGTATATCATTCTCATTCCATGTGCAAAGCCACATCTGGTAGCCATGTAGTTATCTCCTTTTAACTTAACTCTCTTAGTTATTTGTTTACTGCTGTAGCCTGGTTTTGAACTCACAACTCTTTGGGTCAAGTTATTAGAACTAACCAATGTCTGTATCAGTCTACGGCTATATTGTGTTGAATACACTGGTTCCCGTCCGATCACCAAAGTTAAGCAACATCAAGTCTGGTCAGTACTTAAATGGGTGACTATTTGGGAATAACAGGTGCTGTAAACGTAAGGACCAAGAATGGTCCACCGGTCCTCCAGGTTTGGGAGTTGGGTGCAGGGCTAACAACCTTGTCCAGTAAAAAACAGTTTGTTACAGAAACAGCAAAAAGTTACTGCCCTATGCACCATCTGGGTGTGATGGATAAATGATGATGATGAATGTCTGTATCCACTAAGCCATGTGTTCTTGAGAACAAGATGAGAATGATATACCTTGGTAATCATAATAAAGGAAGGGTTTGGTTTAAAATTCCTAGTAACTGAAGAAGACCAAAGCATACAATGGCTGAAACATCGTAAACATGTTAATAAAGATGAAGACAATAGTCCAATCAATGTAAATTTGTGCAGCCTGTTCACAAAATGTGTCAACTAATTAAATAAATGTACGTTCCCAGTAACGTCATTTTGTTTCGTTTTTACTGCTAGTTAATTTGATCTATTTTTTATCATTCAAATTATTAAATTCACACATTTAATTTCATGTTGTTTATTCTGACATTCAATGTAAAAATATATCAATAATATATATATATATATATATATATATATATATATATATATATATATATATATATATATATGAGCTGAAAATATGGCTGAAAAACTCCGTCACAGATCTTGCTGGTGTCCACAGCATGAATTTTTCAATAACTCAGTCCCTTACGCAAGTGGTGGAGTTCCCTATGCGTTTCTCTAATAACCCTAATATACACGACTCACTACTAGATCTTTGTTTTACTTTCATCTCTGACTCTTGCAATGTCAAGAAACTCTGCCCCCTCAGAAACTCTGACCATGCAGTGGTTTTCATTAACATCTCCTTCCACTCCCACTCCACTCAAGAACCTCAGACTAGCAGAATATCTTACTGCTACCAAAGAGCCAATTGGGACTTATTCCACAATTTTCTGTATGACATCCCTTGGAACAAAGTCTTTAGTCTTCCCGTTGAAGACTGTGTGACTGAGGGTCTCTTCTTGGGTTAAGGCTGGCATCAAAGTTTTCATCCCAGCCAGGAGGTTGAGACTTAAATCCCACTCATCCCCTTGGTTCTCCCCCACTTGCTCAGCTGCCATTGCCCATCGAAATCACTTTTTCTGGCTTTATCAAAGTCACACGTTGGACCATAACAGGCACTTTTTGCCCCTGCTTGCAATGAGTGCAAGAAAATACTTAAAGAAGCCAAGCTGTTGTTTGCAGCCAGAATGAAGCAGGACATAGCATCCCGTAAGTTCATTTCTAAAGACTACTGGATGCTCTGCAAAAGTGTACTAAACAATAGCAAACCCTCAATCCCCACTCTAATAAACGAATATGAGCTCCTTACCTCTACAACAGACAAGACTGAGTGCTTTGTTCACAGATTCTCCACCAACTTGACACTGGACTCTTCTGGAGTATCTATACCCAACTTCCCACCCTGAACTGGGGCCTAACTGAATGACATCCATATTATTCCCTTTGGTCTCTAACATAATTTCAAAGTTTGACCACTATAAAGCGAGCAACGGCAACAGAATCCCAATCATTGTTCTGAAGAAATGTTCACCTGAACTCTCCTTTGTTCTCTCCAAACTCTGTAACTATTGCCTCTCTGCTTCTTGCTTTTCTGCCTGCTGGAAGTCCTCCTCCATGGTTCCAATATATAAAAACACAGGTGAACTCTCTGACCCCTCTAGTTATTGCCCTATCAGCCTCCTACCAATTTTTGGCAAAGTGTTCGAAGCCATCATCAGCGCCGAGGTGATTCAACATCTCACAGCCCACAGACTATTCTCTGACAAACAGTATGGTTTCTGCTTCACCAGGTCTATTGCTGATATGCTCACAACCATCACTGAGTATATACACCAGGCTCTCGACAAGAATGGCAAAGCCTGAACTGTTGCCCTAGATATCTGTAAAGCATTTGACAGAGTCTGGCATGCTGCCCTTCTATGCAAGCTGTGAGATTATGATATAACTGGACAATTGTTTGACCTTATCCAGTCATTCCTTTCCAATCACAGTATTGAATGGACATGACTCCCAATACTATCATACGAACATGGTGTCCCTCAAGGCTCTATTCTAGGTCCTATACTTTTCCTTATCTACATTAACAATCTCCAAGATGTAATAAGATCCCAAGTAGGCATATACACTGATGACACTACAGTTTACTCTCACATCGATCAAAAATCTGCCGAGGCTGCCAAAGCAAACCTCGCTGCCAATCTTGAAAAGGACCTCTGATCTGTGGCGGACTGGGGTAAGAAATGGCTTGCGAATTTTAATGCTTCCAAAACAAAACTGCTATCTATTGACCATCACAGACAATCGCTCCTACCCCTCCCCCATTAGCATGGATCAGGCTAGTCTCCCTAAAAGCAAAACACTGTGCCTCCTCGGCTTAACTCTCATAACAGACCTCAAGTGGAATGACCATATAGAATCCATAGCTAAATCTGCTGCTAAGAAAGTCGGTTCTCTGCATAGGGCCAGGAAGTTTTTTCCACCTGAAACAATCCTACACATATATAAATCTACCACCCACCTGTGCATTGAATACTGCTGCCATATCTCGTTGGGTGCTCCTGCTATCCACCTAGGTGTCCTTGACAAAATTCAATGGAAAATCTGTAATGTAATAGATCCTGACTTGGCAACTATGATACAGTCACTTTCTCACCAGTGCAATGTGACTTTCTTGTGTCTCTTCTACAAATACTTTCACTGCTTCTACTTTGATGAACTTAGCTCACTGGTGGCTCCTATATATAAATTTACTCAAGCCACAAGATTAGCGACTAGGTCCCACCATTTTACTGTGAAACCAATAAATTGTAAACACAAATTCTACTCCAGCAGCTTCTTTTCTTGCACTTCCTACCTGTGGAACTCATTTCATTTACTTGCTTTCTTGACAGCTACAATGTCCAAGAATTTAAATGTAAAGTCAATAGTCATCTCCTATCTCACTAACCTGAATCCTCTCTCTCATGCTCCCTTCTCCATCCACTCCACTCTCATCAGTATTCTCATCCTTCTCTTACCCACTTCTTGACACCCCCTATAACCTGTGACTCTTTCTCATAACTTTCCTTCTATGTAACCCCCCTGCCAAACAAGGGCAGTAAAATGCCTTGCTTGGGGGCAATATGATTATAAAAAAAACAACAACATTTACATGTACTATTGTTATTTATATTGTTGTTGAAAAACTGGTATTGTTATTGTGTTGGGGCCCACTTTGCCCAGGGCTGACAATGATACAGCCCTTCATGTAAAAAAGCTTGCCCAACCATGAACTAGCTTATGATTATTTACAATATAAGCAGAATACAACGTCACATAATTACATAAGTTATTGTAAATATTTATAACAAAAACTAATATTATAATTAGAAATTTATATGGTATATTTATCATATAAATATATTTTTCATATAAATATATCCTAAAAATATTATCAATATTGTTTGTTTAATATAAATTTTATTACTGAAACATTGACTTGCATAATAAAATCTGACATTAAAAACAAATATATCTGATCCCACCATCATAATTCAATAAATACTTTCATGGTAATTGTTCAAATGAGCTCTTCACTTTCAGACCTAGACTTTATGAATTTAAGACTGGTATTGAGATCTCATCTGTTAACAGTTAAGCTGGTTAGATGTAGCTGTAAGTTCTATGTTAACAGTTCCTTTCTTTGTACTTCTCACTTGTGGAATTCCTTTCCAGCTTCGTGTTTTCCAGCCAACTTTAATCTGAAAACATTTAAATGAAATGTCAATCGCTATTTACTGCTTGTCTGGTTGGTCTTTTCTATTCCTGTTCATTATTAATGTTTCTGTTCTTAATTCTCCTACACTCTGTTACCACTTGTGGCTTTACTGTGTTGCATAGGTTGATACCAATTAAAAGAATATATATAAATACATAATTACATACATTAGTGCACACATTTCATTAATATATAAACAATAAAAAGCAATTATTAAGAATTGCATCCTAGATGCACTTATGTAATGAACTGATGCTATCAAAAACTGAATCAGAAATGTTTGAACGGTTTCATCTTTGTATCATAAAGTCAAGGTAATGCAATGATAGGAAAAAATGTTCTTGAATTAATTGCTTATTCAGCAGAATAAGATCAAAAGTCTCTCTTAATGTTCAGCTAAATGTGTTTTTTTTTATTTTTAAAAATGCACTCAGTATATTCAGGCAAGATGAGATGATCAATTTCAAAAATCATGATAAGGTTATTAGGTACAGATTTGTTTTGATTCCATTTTTGCAGAAACTGTTTCAATTAACATTTTAAATTTTAACAAGAGATAAATTTCAAAAATTTTAGAAAGTATTTGATTAATTTGATCACTTTTTAAAAATCTTAGCAAATTTTTTGTGCAAAAGAAGTTAATCAAAGCAAATTCTCTGTTGAAAAAGAATGCACTGGATTTAAGATTTGAAATAAAATACTTGTCCACAGTTCAATGATTGAGTCATCATTGATTTTCTCCCTACATTGTTTTGTCAATTATTTTCATAATAATTCTATCACACAATAATAACTTTTTTTGGGAGCAAGTGCATAAAATGAAACTGGTAATCCAAGTTCAAGTTCTAGCCTAGTCGTTTAAATTTATTTCACATTAATGCCTTTGGGCAAAACAAGAATCCATTTCTTAAAAAATGCATAAACTAGGGTCTCTCTAGCCTTGGATAGAAAGAAGCCAGTCAAAGAAAAAGATTAATCTGAATTCAGAAATATGGAGTAATAAAAACTACTCCACTATCTTTCCAAAGGAGTCATGGCAATTTGCAGGTGGTATAACGGGTTATGTTTCAAGAGCCAAGTTCCAATTTCAGTTGGATTATTTATATTCACTTATGCACAAATACCCTTGGAGAAAGGCATGAATCCACCTTTTCTCTTCCCAGCTATGGGTTAATTACTAAGATTCATGTCACTAAATCATTATTATCACACACAAAAAAAATCTTACAATCTAAAAATATTTTCTGACTTTAAATAACATACAATGGGTTGATAAGCCATCTAAAACAATCAATTAAGCAATGGTAATTTGCAGATAATAACAAAAAAGAATCTGTGGAGAGCCATGATCATATTTGTTCTGAAGGAACATGATATGAAGATAATCTAAAAGAATATTGAATCTTACAAGTAAACAAATGACAATGCTGTGATTTCAAATTTCCATAAATGTGCATATTACTGAAATTAATTATGTTTTAGGTTATTTTATGAGCTTTTTTGTATGATGACAGGGAATACATGTATGACAGGGAATACATGTATGACAGGGGATACATGTATGACAGGGAATACATGTATGACAGGGAATGCATGTATGACAGGGAATACATGTATGACAGGGAATACATGTATGAGAGTTACTGCCAGTTCCTTAATTGTTCTGAATAAGTTTGAATTTAATTTGATCTGTTAAATACTTTTGATCTTTTTACACTTGAATGATTTTCTAAAAGCATTGGTTAACTGAGAAGTCATAAAAAGATTTATTCTGGTTAATTATATTTTGTCTATGCAAAGCAAAAAGAATTTAAGGACATTTTTCTGAAATTAGAAAAAAACATTAAAAGATTCAGGATAAAAATGCATAATATAATTACTTTTAAAAAGTGGGTCCTAAATTCACAAAAAAGACTGTTTCCAAAATAGAAAAACATGAAAAAAGTGTATGCTAAAAAGGGCATGCTAAGGTGGAAAAATGTTTTCTTCTTCTTCTTCTTCTTCTATGTGCCCTGTCCATTCAGAACGTAGGCGATCATGGCTCTCCACGTCTCCCTATCCCTGGTGGCTCTTAGTATGTTTGCTCCTGTTGCTCCTGGCAACCCCCGTTCCGTCATCCACCTGATTAGACCCTGCAAATATATTATCCGCTGCCTTCCTCTGTCTCTCCTTCCTTCTATCTGACCAGTCAGTATCAGGTTCTCCAGGCTCTCTTTCCTCATTGCATGTCCCAGGAACTTCAGTTGTCTCTTCCTGATGCTCAGCATCAATTTCCTTTTTGTTGCCATTCTTTCTAACACCTCGTCGTTGCTTGTATGCTCAGTCCACGATATCCGTAGCATCCTTCTGTATATGATTGTCCCTTCCTTGGATTTTATGCATCCTGTTGAGGAGCAGGTTTTTTGTCCTGTCAGTTCTCTTATCTCTTTATGTATCTCTGCTTTGTTGTTCCTGCTCGGTCTCTCTCCTTCTGCGCATTTGTTGTTGAGCCATTCCTCTTTGGCTTGTCTGCATTTGTTCCTTATCTCTCTGTGAAGTTTTTTTACTCTGCTCCATGTCTTGGCATTATTTTTTGTCTCCTTTGCATCATGTGGAGGATCTCTTCGGTCATCCACTCATTTTTTTCTTCTGCGGTTGCTTTCCTTTGGGGCTATGTTGTTCGCTGAGGTCACCATCGCTTCTTTTAGTGAGTCCCATTTTGAGTATCCTTTTTCAATTTGTTCTTCATATTTCTTTCTCACGCTGTTATTGTATTCTTTCTGCAGGGTGAGATCGTCCTCTAGCATGTCATATTGCAGCCTTGGTGACATGCTGGGCTTCTTCAGTCTTTGGAGTTTCACTTTTAGTTTGCAGATGACTGGGACGTGGTCACTTCCACAGTCAGCACCTGGGTATGTTTTGCATTGGACTACTGCATTCCTGAATGTTTATAGTTATATAATCTATTTGGTTCTTCGTGTCACCTCCTGGACTTCTCCACCCTCCCAAATAGGCAGAAAGTCATGGTGACTGTGAAAAAAGCACCATTTTTCAGACGCATAGTATCAAAGATGGAAACCAAGTAAGGCAATAGTCAAAAATCTAATTAATATAAATCAAATAAAATAGCATCTTCTGCTGAGTTATTTTAAAAGCATTATTAAGAGAAATGTTTGGAAGACGGGGATTCTAAGAAATAATAGTATTTCAGATCTCCTGTTAATACTTCATAAATAATGGACTATTCACTATTCCATTTTCATTGTGTAGAAAGAGGGAAAATACACTACTTGATTTAAGTGAGCTAATGAAAGAAAGAAAGAGAGAGAAAATGTGTGTGTGTGTGTGTGCTTAATGGCTGTTTCAGTGAAATAGAAAAATTACAATTTTTTTAATTTCTGCCCACTATATAATGACCAGCATTCATGTTCATGATTGTTATTGACAGCAATATTTTTTTAAAGTTGTTAATCTCAAGTATTTAATGATGTGATAAGGTAATTACTTTGTTACTGTCATAAAACTCACAATGAGCTTACTGACTCATTAACTTAAGAATGAATATTCATTGGATTATCAAAATAGACAAACCGTGAAATGTTTACAGATTTTTCTAGTAATTAAACAATTAATGGACTTTTTAATCCAACAGTATTTCTTATTACTATAAACATTATTTTTTGTTAATCAGTTCACTCTAAACAAGGCAATAATGTCACTAAGATGTAAATGGTTACTGGCAGTGAAAGAGAATGGAAAGTTATTAGAAGGAACTGGAAATGCAATCCTAAACAGAAAAGCCTACTCCTATTCAAAAGACTGGGGGAGGAGTGTGAACCAGACAACATGCAAACCTCTATATGTACATGTGCTTGAGTAGAGATTGTTGTGTTCATAAACCGTGTAACTAAAGTCTATGACCAAAAGTTATAATTATTTAATATGTACCTCCTGACATGTTTAACTCCTTAGACTCCTCCTTTAACTCCTCCTGTCACTTAACTCCTTAGACTCCTCCTTTAACTCCTCCTGCCACTGAACTCCTTAGACTCCTCCTTTAACTCCTCCTGCCACTGAACTCCTTAGACTCCTCCTTTAACTCCTCCTGTCACTGAACTCCTTAGACTCCTCCTTTAACTCCTCCTGTCACTGAACTCCTTAGACTCCTCCTTTAACTCCTCCTGCCACTGAACTCCTTAGACTCCTCCTTTAACTCCTCCTGCCACTGAACTCCTTAGACTCCTCCTTTAACTCCTCCTGTCACTGAACTCCTTAGACTCCTCCTTTAACTCCTCCTGCCACTGAACTCCTTAGACTCCTCCTTTAACTCCTCCTGCCACTGAACTCCTTAGACTCCTCCTTTAACTCCTCCTGCCACTGAACTCCTTAGACTCCTCCTTTAACTCCTCCTGTCACTGAACTCCTTAGACTCCTCCTTTAACTCCTCCTGCCACTGAACTCCTTAGACTGCAACCACCTTGATTATTATGCATAGAGTGCAGTTGAGAGAAAGACCAACAAAACTCCATGTATCAGTAAAGATAAACTGAAGGCAAGGATTAGGGATGTAATTACCAACTTAAACAAGTAGACTGTCCAGAAGAGATACAGGAGATTCCAAAGTCTTCTGGAGGTTGTGGTTGAAGTCAATGATGATTTTATTAAATAAATTTACTCTCTAGTAGTTCAAGATATTTTTGTGTAATTTTAATAAATATATATGTTAAAACGAGATTTAAGTTTTATTTTAATTTTTGTGTAATTTCAACAATTCATACACAGCATTATATATATGTGTGTGTGTGTGTGTGTGTGTGTGTGTGTGTGTGTGTGTGTGTGTGTGTGAATGTCTAACAATTTGTAAAGACTTTTATGTTGGCATGTTTTACCAATGAAACAGTGCCATTAAATTAAATAAGATCCATTTATCTGGTAACACTGTCTGAATGTTGAAATATGTTAGCATAAACATTTTTCCATTGTCATATGTTTACCATATGGTACTGTGAAAAACCAAATAAAACAAGTATTGCTGGAGAGGGAAACAGAAAAAGACAAGAATTGTTATTATAAAACTCTTTGTATTGTTGATACAAAGGGTGTGAGTAGAGTGTCTCCTTGTGGGCTAGGGAAGTGACTTGAAAAAAGGGTAGAGTTAGTCAGACCTGGAATTGATGTGTATATCAGGTCAATTGACCAAGCTCACTGATGGTGATCCCTAAAACTTGCCAATGGCATCAAAATTCTGCTCATTTACTACGGTTCATTTCAGTTGTTATGTCCGGTATTCTTAAAAACAAATGTGTTGATTCATGAACTTTTCTTTTGTCATTTTTTTTTATTGTAACATTTGTGATTGGCTTCTTTTATATTGTATTTTATACTTTTTAGAGAATTTGTTCCTGTACAGAGGATAGCTTTTTTATTTTTGGTTTTGATGTTTTAGCACTCCCAGCCAATGTATTCGAACATAGTTTCTTTTTGCTGGTGATAAGAAATGTAAAAATGTTCTGTAAAGAATTTTCCACGCATTTCTCTGAATATATATATGGGGGAGGAGTTGTGCATGAATGGATGTATGGTTAGAATGTTCACTTTCTAACCATGAGACCTGGGTTTGAATTTAACGATTTTTGATCTGTTAGGAAAGTGTCTCTGGGGAGGTGATGCCAGCTTGTAGTACTTTTACAAAATGCTTAGAAATCAAACCACAGGTTTTGTGTGAAATTAGGTAGACAAAGGTGTTTGAAAGCTGTTGATGTTTGTGCTAAACACAAAGTCACAAGCATATTAGCATTATTCAATGCCAGATTATGCAGCCTGTCCCAGAAGCATGATAAATGTCAGTTACATGCTTCTAGTGACCTTCAGACAATGTCCAAATTTCTAAATGTACTATCTTCCCTGATAAATATATCAAATTCCAAACAATATGATTATATATATATATATATATATATATATATATATATATATATTTATATTAATTATAAATTATATTTTAGAACATGTACATAATTTTTTAATAAATATCTGTTACAAAGGTACATTTGTCTCGACATTGAAAGTTGAATGTCTCTTCAGTGTGTGAATGTGCGTGTGTGTGTGAATGTGTGTGTGTGTGAATGTGTGTGTGTGTGTGCATTTAAAAAATATAATTCAATTTTCTTCAGCACTTCATTTTTTAACTTTTTTCATTTCTTAAATTAATAAATATTAGATGAAAAGTTTTTAATTGAATATGATAAAAACAATATGGTACAAATAAAGATTATTGATTATCGCATTTTGTGACATTCTAAATTTAGCATGAAACAAATTTTCTCAAGCTTGCTCCAGCTGTCACTAAGGAGATTCTTGCAAACCCAATTGTTAACCTTCATCATGTAGGATGCATAGTAATTTTCAAGGTCAGGAAAAAGTGGTTTGTTTTTATTTGCCACAAAATTTGGTAATCACATTTATCATAATCAATAAAAATCGAAAGATACAAAACTCATAAATAAAATTAAAAACTCCCCCAACTCCAAAAAAACTAGGCTCATTTTTCAAAGCAGATATGTTATATCCTTTTTATTCACCAAGATAATGACAGAAGGTTCCTTAATTAGTCTGTCAGTGTTTTTTTATATTTCTACTTAACATTCTCTAATGTTAAAATTGAATTAAACAAATGAATATTTGCCAAATGTTGTTAATGATGATCCTGCTTGCAAGTTTTACATTTTTTTTTATTTTCTTAGAATTAAATTTAAAAAAAAAAAAGAAAAAAGAAAAGAAAGAATTGGAAAATGATATATTTGTTAAAATTTCATTGGGTAAAAAAAAAGTTGTAGTCAACCAGGTGGGAATGTGTACTGTTCTCTTGATATTGATTATAGCAAGACAGTGTACATTGCACTGGCCCAGTAAGTGTCTTTTATGTAGAGAAAGTGGAGGGATGGTTTCCAATTGAGGAGAACATAGAAGTAATAATTGCAGAGAGAGAGAGAGAGAGAGAGAGAGAGAGAGAGAGAGAGAGAGAGAGAGAGAGAGAGAGATGAGAAGGAAAAAGAAGAGGAGAAAAATAAAAGGAAGAGAAAGAAGAGGAGGTGGAGGTATATGTTAGTGCCAATGCACTTATATTGGCCATTAGAGAAACCATTAGGCAAAGCTATTGATTAGTGTGTAGATAAGAGAGGTGTTCATAGGAGTGTACACAAAAGATATTTAGATACTATGAGTGTGTCTGTGAGTATATATTCATATGTATGAGTTGTGTGTGTGTGTGTGTGTGTGTAAAAGAGAAAGTCTCCAGCCTAATGAGGAATAAAGTATTTTTTGTGTAATTTTATGCAAAAAAGTTATTTTTCAATACATTCTAATCGTTTATCCCTGTACTTGAACGAATAGTGAATGTGAATCCCAGAACAATATACTGTGAAAATTTTAGATCAAAATTAAGCTAGTAATTAATGTTAGACTTAGTAAACCAATATTTAAATGCACACACAAAAAATAAATATGATTGAAATTATATATATATATATATGAGTATATAGTAATTTTGTTATTACAATGGTTTATAAAAGCGTATTCACTGTACAAAAATTTTCATGTTTAAGAACAATACTGTTCTTCAGATGTACAGATTTTTATTGTTTGTGTGTATTTATATATATATGTGTGTGTGTGTGTGTGTGTGTGTGTGATATATATATATATATATATATATATATACACTAGTAAAATAGTGGCCAGTAAATCAAGAATGCTCAATGCATAACCAAAACAAATAAACTGAATATTCAGAGCTAACAGTATGTCAAAGAATAGAATGCACACCACTTGCTTGCTACCTAGGTTTTCATCATGCTGGTCTCTTCAGGCAAAAAAGACTTTTGCCTGAAGAGATCAGCATGGTCAAAATCTAGGTAGCAAGTAAGTGGTACGTGTGTTCTGTTCCTTGATATATATATATATAAAAGAAAGTTGGAAAATGTTTTTGTGACATATTTCAAAGATGACCCATCATGTTAGAAAATTAATTTTATTATCTAAGAACAAAATCTACATTATGAGATTAAATGTAATTCATATTAAGCAGCTGAAGGCTTCATTTTTTTCTTTAATTCTATCATTACAGATGGATGGTACTTGTGGTCTATCCATCACAACATTTAAAATTACTTTTCCAACTTTTTTGCAAATACAAATGTGTAAAATATATCGTTTCCTAACTTATATTTATTTTTCCTAATAAAAAACATTAATTGTATTATTTGGGTGACATGAACGGGATGATAACGTGCAGGATGGCATCAGGTCGATTCCCTCCTGTAGTTGCCTTCTCCACATGAATTCAACCAGTTAGGTCTCAAGATGGTGTTGAGCAGTTCCTTGGTGACACTTCTTCCTCCACTGATCCCTACAAATGTTTGATATTCTGAGTATGTACTTCAGTATCTACATCAACGAAAGTGTATTGATGATTATCCTTGAAATGTTGAAAGCCTGCTTTCTCAAGCTCAGAAAAATGGCAGCAAGTACCAATTTAATTTTTAACTATTTTCAAATCAATTTTCATCATGGCTTATGCATCCCGCATGTTCCATAATAATTTATTAAAATAAAATTATACATTGAAATATTTTGGTTGTCTATTAAATAATGTATGTATGTTGTAGTGCAGTGAATATTAGCCCAGAACAAGAAATCACTGATCTGAGTTTGAATTCCAGTTGAATTTGTCACTTTCATTTACATGTAAATACCCTTGGGAAAGGTATTAATCCATCTCTTCTTCCTCTAGCTATAGGTTAAATAGCAGGACAGATTGGGTTCTATAGCCTTTGTTAGCAATTAGTCTACTGCAGAAAGTAATGGCAACCACTGCAGGAAAATCTTCTACCCAGTAATCCATGTCTCTTTTGAGACATGATCATTCAAGCACATATAATATACAGAACTTCACTGACTGATTAAATCATAGGTTTTTAATTAAACAAAATTTCCTACAAATTAGAATCATATAATAAAACAATAACTTCCAAAAATATAGAATGTAAACAATGAATGCCACAACTGCAAAATTTTGTTATTTCCAAAAAGAATTTTTTTATAATCATTTCATCCCAAGAAAAACAGGACTGCCACTGGTGTGCAGGGGGTTACAGAGAGAGAAAACAGATTATTTAAATTATTTATAGTCTTCATCTTTGTTGTTATTAGCACAAATTTCAATATCTCCACACTCCAGTTTTCTTCTGATGTCTGTTGATCTGATTAACCTGGGGTGTGGATATTGAATTGAACCCCTTATTCAATTCATAGGAGCAAGTTGTTCCCATTCTACTGTCTATGTTTAGGGGTATCTCATCAAGTAATTGGTTCATGAATTTTGTAGCTTATATCATAATATGTGCAAATGACACGGTGTTGATAGCAAACAGAGAAAAGAAACAAGAATTCCTGCAGAAGGTAGGGAAAGAAAGCAAGAAGAAAGGACTAAACATCAATTGCAAGAAGATGCATAGTTGTTAGCAAAGAATAGCACAACATGCAAATCAAGCAAATACAATTTTAACAAAAGACAGAAAGAGCAACACTAAAATTCAAAAGATCATTAGGAAAGTGAAAAATGCTTTCAAAAAGTTAAGCAAAGTATTAAGAAACCGAAAAGTTTTGTTAGAAACAAAGAAATGAGTACTGAAATGGTGTGTAATATCAGTATTTTTATATGGCAGTAAATGCTAGACAATATCCTCACAGATGAAAAGGCTTGAAGCAATAGAAATGTAATTCTACAGATGAAGAGGCTTGACACAACAAAAAAGTAGTTCTACAAAAAATACTGAGAAAATCATGAATCAGTATGTGAGTGACAACAAAGTTTTAAAGAAGATGAAAGCAAAAAGACACTTATTCTTAACATCAGGAAGAGATAGCCAAAATTTGTTGTGTGCATGCATAATGAGGATAAAGGTTTGGAAAATTTGATACTCACAGGATAGATTGACGGCAAGAGAAACAGATGAAAGCAATCCATAACCTACCTAGTGATCGTGATTAAATAGATGGTGGCCCAAGGTTTAGGAGAGATAAAAAGACAAAATTTATTAAGAGTTACAAAGAACAGGAAATTGTAGAAAACCATGATTGCAAACATCCTAAAGGGACATAGTATTTAGAAGAATAAGTAATCATGAATTCAATCCCTGGGTTGCAACGGAAATATTCAAGCCATAGTGGAAAAAAGACAAACAATTACTGAGCAGTATTTAAACAAAAAGATGAGATATCCTTTTTAAGAGATGAAGTTGCAAACCTACACCTAAGCAGTTTTGAATTCACAATTTTCCTTCTCCTAAATCAGTTGACAAGTTAGTCTAGAGCCCAGTCATTTAATTCATATGGTAATTAACTCAAAGGTATTTGTGTGAAAATTGAACTTGGCATGTCATTTCACTTTTCCTCTAATTTAAAAATATTATTTTTACCAAATCAAAACTCCTGTTCCAGACACAAAACTCCTGTTCCAGACACAAAACTCCTGTTCCAGACACAAAACTCCTGTTCCAGACACAAAAACTTAGTAGAAATAGCAAGAAATATTAACAGGCACAAACTTTTAAAATGCAAGACAATCACCATGTAAAATTTTAAAAGAGAAAATCCATTTATTTACAGTTCATCATTCTGGAAAAGGTACCATCAAAATTTGCACAAAACTTTTCTTTTGTCTGCCAAGGCAGAATAACAATTTTTGATAAAGGATCACCAGCAAAAAATGAGAAAAATTACAACTTGGGAAAAAATGAGGATTTTTAAAAATGATGAAAAGAGAAAATAAAGTAGTGAAAAAACAAAAACAAAGGTACAACCACATTTAAGGAAAAATGAAAAGACCTACTTGCAAATTGCCCCCATAAGAATCTCTAGGACTCAGTGTTTTTTTTAAAGTCCCTTTTTACACAGTTTGTTATATGAAAATTTCTCAGAAATCCCTTCTTCTAAACTGTCCAACTTCAGGAGAATTCTCACTGAAACTTCAAATTGCTCTCATCTCTCTGTGGCTGGCTGCTAACAGAACCTTTTGATGTTCTTTTCATGTTAATGTCTTTTTTGATGTTGACCTGACTTGTTCCCTTGCTGTCAATAGGTTTTCTTTTCATATCTACTGACATGAGGTTCATTTATTGAAAAATTTAAGCTCACCACTGCCTCACTATTGGGATGTTATTAGAGTTTGAAACTATGTCACTCATTGATCAATATATACAAAATATAATTTTCCATAAACTAGAAATGGATTCTTCACAAATTTTGGTCAGTTTTAACCACTGAACCTAAAAAATAGACAAGTGTATCAATTTTTACAGAAACCATCTGGCTTTGATGGAAATACACTTTTCTCAAGAGAACATGCATTAAAAAAGAATCTAGCTAACAAAGCTAATATTTTTTAAATAATAAAATAAAATTATTATACTATAACTTTTATTAAATCTATAATTCATTAAAACAAAAAAGTTTTTTCAGAGAATTGTAACCAAAAATATATTTACAAATATATTAACTGAATCAGTCCATTTTAGCCATACTAGATATTTACACAGATGCATACCACTAGTTAGATACTAATATCTTCTTTACCAAATAAAGAAAACAACTTGGTACTAGTATATATATATATACTATTCTGACTTCTACAGCAGATTAGAAATTTAATATATGTCACCTCATTCAATTTTCTCACTCTCAAATGTGCTCATCCTAGAAAGATTAATGTGTGGCTTTTCTCTCCAAATATGTTCTGCCATATTAGATATTTTCTACTTATTCTTTGGTTATAAGATTCTCATTTCCCTCAAGTCTGATATACTTTTCCCATCTGCATGGGTTGTTACAACCCCTGGCAAAAATTATTAAATCACCCAATATAGATGATATTCAACCAGTTTTTTCACTTTATAGGAAATAAAAGAAATCCTAGATGTGATAGAAAGTAAATTTGGCTTCATGGCCAAATATTCTGGCTTTGTGAAATAAATTAAGATAAACTAGCAGTATGCTCAGGTGTAATGAAAGCTTTAAAACTAATCCATAGTCCTGGAGCTCAGACTCAGCCTAAAAAATATTTGTGTGAAGTTTGGTGAGAATCAGATAAAAATTGTGGATTTGTATAAAAGACATATAGACAGATAAACAGACACACACACACAAACATCTTGCGTTTTATATATATAATTGATTTTCTGCACTATTATAAGAACTGCAACCTTGAAACTTCTGAATATCGTTTCTTATGTCTTTGTCTATGGGTGTATCAAGTTTGGTTAAAATCGGACCAATCCTTCTATAACCCGATTTTTTCAATTATCGATTTTCAATATTTATCCGGGGTCCCTCGACACAAAACCTAGCTAAAAACACTCGCAGATGCTTATAGTACAACTGTGTAAATTTTCAAGCAAATCGGTTGAGCCATTTTAGAGTCTATAGGTAACGGATACACACACACACACACACACACACACACATACAAAGTTCCATTTATAAATAAGTTTAAATTAGATTATCTAAATCAACAACATATTTTTTCTAGTAAAGAAAAAATAATAGGAGCATTCAAAAGTGAGTGTTGAAAAGTCCTCGGCCCAACATCTCAAAATAGGATTAAACATCATAAATTGGTTGGACTGATTGATTAATTTTCAACATAGTGACATCTATTTTCTTCTTAGATTTATAAAAAGTATTTGTTATATTAATTTCTTCACTTTTTTTTATGATGTAATTATTTATTTTTCTTCCTTTTAAATGTTTTCTTCTTTATTTTTCCTCTTTTCTTACGCTTGTTCCTTTTGCTTTCTCTCTAAGTTTTTCTTCCTAAGTTTTTCTTTTCAGTGCTATACATGATACACGCTTTGGGCAATCATGTCTCAAAAGAGACATGACTGACTGGGCAGAAGATTATCCCACAGTAAGTTGCCATTGCTTTCTGCAGTAGACTGGTTGCCAGCCAAGGCTATAGAACCCAATCTGTCCTATTATTTAACCCATAACTGGAGGGAAGAGGCAGATTAATACCTTTCCCAAGAGTATTTGTGCATAAGTGAATGCAAGGAATTTAACTGGAATTCAAACTGCTCCCCCCGATTTGTCATTCTGAGTTGATATCCACTGCACCACAATGCACATCCTTGCACCACATTTTTCTTTGTTTTACATTTCTAATATTTTATCCATCATTTTTTTCCTTTTTTCTAATGTTTTGTTCTTTTCTTTTTTCTTCTTTCTAATTCTTTCTTCTTCCTTTCTTTTACTTTGTTACTGATTTTCTTCTTCTTTCTATTTTTCTTCTTTCTAATAATTTCTTCTTCCTTCCCTTCTTCTGATACTTCCTATTCTCTTATTCCTTGCGTTTTCTTCTTCTTTCCTTTTATCTCCTTTCTTATGTTTTTGTCTTCTTTCTTTTTTTCCTTCTTTTTAATAATTTATTCTTCTATCCTCCAACTCAGCTTACTAACAACATACAGAAATATGCCCTCCTATTTA
Organism: Ascarosepion bandense; assembly: GCA_037127315.1. NCBI lineage: Eukaryota > Metazoa > Mollusca > Cephalopoda > Sepiida > Sepiidae > Ascarosepion > Ascarosepion bandense. Next base: position 1,620,614 of record JBBBDQ010002245.1, read on the forward strand.
ATTGAGTTTCTTACAATCTTAAATATCATGCTGGTAAACCTTTACACGAGTGGTAATTACTTGGTGTTTTCTGATGAACCAGCAGCACTAACCTTGCCAGATACATAAACTCTGCAAAAGGTGTGTATATGCACTCAATTCTTTTTTGCCTCAAGAACTTGTCTAATACAGTTCAAAGTTCTACATGAGTGTAAACGAAAAATCCAATCTTTTTATAGGGATGTGCGTTGTAGTACAGTGGATATCGGCTCGGAACGAGAAACCGGGGAGCCGGGTTCAAATTCCAGTTGAATCCATTGTATTCACTTACGCGCAAATACCCTTGGGAAAGGTATGAATCCGTCTCTTCCTTCCAGTTATGGATTAAATAGCAGGACAGATTGGGTTCTATAGCCTTGGTCGGCAACCAGTCTACCGCAGAAAGCAATGGCAACCTACTGCGGGATAATCTTCTGCCCAGTCAGTCATGTCTCTTTCGAGACATGATCGCCCAAGCGTGTATCGCGTATGGCACTTAACTGACTGATACCTCCATTTATCTATTAATATAAATAAATGGAGGTATAAGAAGATTCTTCATGAAAGAAATAACAGCGCCAACAATAAACATGTATTAATAAAAATACAATAGTGAAAAACAAAGCATGCAATTAGACTGCGTACAAAATGTGGATAAAGGAGGAAAAGTTCTCTTCGATTGATTGTAGTTTTGGTTGAAAGTCAAATGGTTGAATAAAGTTCTCTCGTGACATAAATGTTCTTTGAACAATTGTTTGAAACAAAGTTTGTTTGAGAAGAATGATTAACACAGACATACAATTGCCATGAAGTGTTGATTCAACAATGATTAAATATGTGCTTAGCAAAGTGTCCAAAGTGAAAGAGTGTAAGTTTGTATTACAAAATATTGTGTCTGTGTGTGTGTTTAAGTGTTTGAGCAAGATTGTATAACAAACTGATGTGGATTCAGATGACAGCTGAAATTTTACTATCGAGCTGTATTTACTAAGGGAAAAGGTAGACTCCAGCAAATACCACAAGAAACTCAATCTCACATTAAAAATATCTGATTGGCTAAAAATTAACCACTTGCAACACGCGTATTAAATAGACAACTGCGATTGTTAAATTGTCCTATAATAAAGTAGTAGTGATTTATTAGCCAATCACGGTCAAACAAAATGACATGTAGAAAAGCATGTATGTATATGGGTGTGAAACATTGCGACTGTTATGCTTTTTCTTTTTTTCAACATGGCTCACACTTGTTCTTTTGTTTTTATTTTTCAATTTCTTGAGTTACCTCCCTTACTTTCCTTGTACCAAAACGAACACTAGAATGAACAAAAGACTTGTTAGGAGAATGAGCCTAAATATTTTGAGGGGCTTCAACCATTATTATTGATATTTCATGTATTTTTTGTATTCACCCAAAATGTCTCATGGTTATCACTGGAGACTGAGTGACAGCATGTTTCCTCAAGTCTGTAACACATTTCTAAATATCATTGCATTCCCAAGACTGCTGTAGCAGGAGCAATCTGAACACTTCCTTGAATTTCTAACTCACCTCTCTCTATTATTTTGGTCACGGAGCTAAGTGCTTCAATTCTTAAGGACATAACAATAACCTTCATACTCCAAATTTAATTCCCAAGCAAGATCCTGGTATTTTTCAGTTTTTTGCTTTCTTTTGTTTTCATTCTATGGCCAGTGAGCACAGCCATATCTATCATCTGATTGGTCCCCTTTTTACTTGATTAAGAAAATCAAATTTGTTCATCTTGTTTGGAGTGGTGAATCTGGATATTAAAGCTTCAAAGTTAGTTTCTGTAATAGCTTCTTAATTTTTATTGATACCTTTTGTTTATATGATCTAACTGAAGTTGTTTGCACAATTTCCAGTGTATAGTTATTCCTGCTTATCTTTGCTTTTATATTCCTTTTGAACTAGATTCCTGTATTCACTTCTGAGAAAGAGGATTGAACTGAGAAGTGAACCCTGGGGGACACTTGTGCTGATCACTATGGTTTTGTAGGACTGGCCATTAACCACCTTCAGGGACCTACTTATTAGGATGGACTTTATAAATAGGAAAACTCTTTCAGTGATTTCATAGCTAGAGAGCCTGTGCAGCAATTTTTTATGCCACACCTTGTCAAAGACCTTTGAAATATCCAATGCAATCATTCTTGAGAGACATTTGCTGTCTAGTGCCTTATTGATTCTGTAAGTAATGACACGATATCAGCAGTGGATCAGGTCAGTCAAAACTCATATTGTTTATCACACAAGATGTCAAGGTGGTAAACAGCCCTATTGTTGATTATAGCTTCAAAAACCATGCTAATGACATTGAGGAGACTATGCCAAGTCTATACCAAGAGGAGTATGAATGCTCATCTGCATACATGAAAACCAGTCATACATTTAGCACCTTCCATAGACTTGGGAAGGGTTTTTCTTTCAAGCAGAGGCTAAATAGTTTTGCTAAGATTTAGAATAACTGGGTTGATATTCTTAAGGATAACTACTGAGATTTTGTCTGAACCAGGGGCCTCCTTAGAGTTAAGATTTTTTATAAGTTTTCTAACTTCCCTAATAAAAATACTACTGAGATTGTGCTCAGTGAGACAGAGCAAGTCAGAAAGGGTATGGTCTTTGTTATCTAATGTTGTTTGAAGCAAAGAACTTCAATGAGGATATATCTTTTCTGGGATGGTATGATAAGGATTCAGTTTCTCTTTTTAGATACCCTCTGTATATCCAAGATTGGTCAACTGCAATAATCTCATAATTTTTCCTGAGAGTTTGCTTTCTCTATTGTCTTCTGAGTGCTTCATTCCTTATTATTCCCATTTTTATGGATATTTTATTGCTTGTTGCACACTTTTGAGTGATTTTCATGATCTTTTACCATTTTATTGTGTGTATTTTTCAAATTCCATTTTTGCTGTTTGAACAATATCTATTAATACTGATAAATTTTCTCCCTTTTTCTAATGTCTAATACAGAGACTTGCATGTGGTCAGTAGTTTTCTGGTCTGTTGTTCATTGATTTAAGTTTTTTAATCTAGTCTCAGAAAGCTCTTGCATATCTCACTATTGATATTTGCACTCAGTTCATCAATTTTGTTAAAATTTTGCCATTTAGTTTTTCTTTCCAATATTTTTCTTATCTTCTTCAGATTCTGCATTCATATCTTTTCCTTCACACTGATTTCCTGATTTACATTCAAATACTCTTATGCATTTATATTGGCCCTTTGTGGTTAATGCCATGATTGTTTTGTTGTCTAGTGGTCCATTTCCATTTGCGGTGATGGACTTGTCTTTGTGAATCACAAGTAGCACACACTGTTTTATCTCAAATTACATTCTGATGTCATTGATACAGTTCTTATCTAATCAATCTTTCCATTTCTCTTAGTTCTCAACACACAATTTCAAATCATTCAAGTACATTAAATGGTAGCTGGCATTTTCCTTTGTGTTGGTAAATTGTGTTCCTTTTTTTTACATCATTTAACATTAGATTCTGTGATATTATAGCAAATAGAAGTAAAGAGATATTCCTTGAAGAAGACCAGTTTTGATACTTATTTCTGTTAAAGATCTTGGTCAACATTTTACACTGTAATCACATTTATTTCCCCATTTTCACATTATTACAATTTTCCACTTTAGAAAGGTTAGCATAGTCAGTTAAGTGTCATATGTGATACATGCTTGGGCAATCATGTCTCTTTCGAGACATGACTGACTGGGCAGAAGATTATCCCGCAGTAGGTTGCCATTGCTTTCTGTGATAGACTGGTTGCCAACCAAGGCTAGAGAACCCAATCTGTCCTGTTATAACTGGAAGGAAGAGACAGATCAATACCTTTCCCAAGGGTATTTGCGTGTAAGTGAATGCAATGAATTCGGCTGGAATTCGAACTCGGCTCCCCAATTTCTCGTTCCGAGCTGATATCCAATGCACCACAGCGCACATCCATAGCATCGTATTTTTATTAAAAATGTCATAGTTATAATCCTCAACAATAATGATAACATCTATACTCACATCATTCATTGCCAGAACTGTTGTCATAAATTTTTTTTTTTTAATCATATCACCCCAAGCAAGGCGGCAATGCTACTGATGTGCAGGGGGCTACGTAATAGTGAGAAGATTGGAAAAGAGAAAGCCAGAAACCACATCCTAAACAGGGAACAAGGGATGAGCCTCTTAACCTGTTCAATAGATGTGGGTGGCATGTGAACCGGGCGATAGATAGATCTATCCAACTGAAAAAAAAAAAAACAAAGTGAGAAGATTGGAAAAGAGAAAGCCAGAAACCACATCCTAAACAGGGAACAAGGAATGAGCCTCTTAACCTGTTCAATACCCCTTCTATCTGCTTCTTATTAACACTTATTATTGTATACATGTTATTCTAATACACTGTTTGAACCTACCTTCTTGTTTCCATGCCTTACTTCCGAGCCCAAACAGGCTACAACAACTTGGCAATGAAGATATACCACAACAGTAATCCTACCACATAGATTCAATATAATGAAGTGACCACCTCTACAACTACCTTTACTAAAGATTCTTGTTAGCCTACTTATGGAAATTTCTCCGCCAATTGTTCAACTTGAGTAGTTTCATTATTTTCTCACCTCTGTGTGGCTGACCAACAATGAGAACTCCATTGTTGGGCTGGATCATTAAATCAAGGTTACTCTGGTAAACTAGAAAACAGCAGCAGCAAGAAAATAGCTGCTGTGACCATCTCCCCCAAAATGGTCTTGATTCCTGATGAATCTCTTCCATAGCCAACTGCTCCCAAATTGCAAAAAAAACTGCTTGATGATAGATTTGATGAGCAGCACTTTCAGGAAAGGGAATTTGAAAACAGATGCTTTAAAGTGAGAAGGCCAATGGCTGCAGCTCAAATAGCCCAGGTGGTGTTAGCACCCCCAGTCCAAGTAGCCCAGTCCAAGTAGCAGTGGCTAAGCCAAAGCCTGTAAACAAAGTCTCAACTCTGGAAAAAATGAATATTTGTTGCCGCAGATCATCAATGTTGTGTCATGAAAAGTTTTGTGATGCCAGTATAGGCAATGGATCATCGCCTGTCATGGCGCACAAGGGTGTTATCCTTTCTGCTGTGCCCAAAGCTGCTTTCTATGTTCAGTGCAAACATTTTGTCACACTATTTCCCGTAAGTGAATTTCTTAGAGGAAGTTAGCATGGAAGCTTTAAATGCATTTGCCAGATATATTAACAGCATTTTAGATTTAGACCATGACATTTTGGAACAACTAAAGATCACTGTCAAGAGACTGGATATGAATGAATTTGAACAGTTGTGCAATAACTATCTTCCAAATCATATGCATCAACCTGCTTCCAGTGCTTTTGCTTCTTCCTCTAATGTTCCCTTGATTCAAATGACTATGCCAATTCCTCTCATGATATCATCTCTTCCTTTGCTCGGTTCCACCATGCACTCTACCCCATCTATCACCACTCAGGTCATTGATGTCAAGCAAGAAATCTCAGAAGTTAAACTGGCCAAATCAAGGATATGGCTGCAGTATTTGGTCAGGAATCGGAAGTGTCATCACTGGTGCCAAACAATCCAGGAAACACTGCCAGCTTTATTATTAGCCCTAGCATAAGAACCAAACTGGTTGTACCAGAAGACAACAAATATGGCCCCTTGGGCATTAGCAGCAGTAATCAAACTTTCACATCAACCGCCTCATCTTCATCTGTTTCCTAACCGTAGTATCCACATCAATAGTATCAGTTCCAGCATCATCTGCAGAATTTGCCATTCCTTTCTCAGAAGCAACAGATGTGAAGTCTACCAGATTAAAAGTCACTCACTTCTATGAACTTCCTCTTGTGTCAGACTTGACACTATTTTCCTGCATTGTTGAAATGGTGTGTTCCCAATCAGGTGCCATGAATGAAGACTCTTCAAAACCATTAAATAGGCTGACTGTTTTGACTTCCTCTACTGATAGCCTGACCACATCAACTGGGAATTAATTTATCCTGTAGGACCTTTTATGGCAAGAGGAAGAATCAACCATTCTTGAAGTAATGTCTATCATCAATGCAAATACCTCTCATCCCAATATCTGTGGATCCAGATAACCCTGCTATACTGACACTGGTAACACTACTCACTCAGACATATTTAAACACTGGTGGAGATATGTCCAACACCATACCACAACTTTCTGGAATGGGTTGAGGAAAGAATATCTCTCCTTACTCCAAAAACGCAGCAAATGGACATTCGATAGTCCTAACCTCAAACCTGGGGATGTTGTGTTCCCCAAAGATGTCCAGACCAAGAGATGTGAATGGCCCCTCAATTTCATCACTCAGGTCTTCCCTAGCAAAGACAGCAAAGTGAGAAAGGTAGAATTCAGACCTTCTGAAAAGGAAAGCATCAGGCACCTCCTTAGACCAGTTTCAAAAACTGTTCTACTCCTCCCTTGCAAAGCCTAGTTTTCAATAGTGACATATAGTTACATCAGGCGGGGAGTGTCCTGCCCCCAATTTATGCTCTCCTTGCCTCCCTTAGTGACCCCTTTTACTTAAGGATTTTGGTCAAGACACTGTTTTTGGTCACAGAAGAGAACTTTTGGAAATGTTGCATGATGTATGTTGGGTAGATTGATAGCAATGGGATTTGAATTTTCTTTCGGTGTCATTTACAAGTAAATGACAGAAAGGTTAAGGGAAAAATGTGACATTATTTGGAAAGGCTCTTGTAAATTGGAGAGAAATTAGAAGGCAGAAAAACACTAATTTTTAATAGACTAAAGACCAAATGAACGAACACAGAAGAAAATGGTAATTAGTTTGTATTTTTTTTTCATCTGCTGGAAAGAAAAAGAGAGGAATAATAAAACAAAAGGACCATCTGGTTTTGGTCAAGACTGAGATAAGTGATGGCATATTCTAAGGACCTATTAGAAAGGATAGATAAAATTTTTATAATTGAAAACAAGAAGTTGGCTTTTTTATAATCATTGTATATGGGAGCGATCGCAAAATTTGATTGACTGAGAGCTGACTTTCAGAGCAGACAGACTGAAAATAGGAAAGAATAGTAATTCAATTTTTTGTCACCTAAAATGTAATATAATGTCTCAAATCAAGAGACAGTCCCCTTTTTTGTTACTTGTTAGCCAAGGGGTTGAAATGATGACTCCCAGGTGCAAAAACCATCACACACAAGGGCACAATAAGAGCGAATTTTGGAGCAATAATTAATATTTGACCATTTGGGCTAGACTGCACCTACCCACTGGAGGACAGGTTTGGTCAGATGACCAAAGAGGAGAATGCCAAGTGAAATTTCAGGAAAGTCAGAGAAGCATTCCACACCCCTCGGGCAGTGATGGTGAGAGGCACTAACACAAAGCAGTAAGTATACAGGTTTGAACAGATGACCAAAAGGACGAAAAAGTTCAGGTAGAATTCCAAGGAGGGAGAACATACAACCTGATCTTCTTTTATGTGCCATACTATAAAAAAAAAGAAAAGAAAAAGGACTTCAGGACCTCAGAACATAGGTGATCTTGGCTTTCCATGTCTCCCTATCCCTGATGGCTCTTAGCGTGCTTTCTCCTGTTGCACCATGCAACCCTCGTTCCGTCATCAACCTGATCAGGTTCTTCAGATATGTTATCCGTTGCTTTCCCCTGTTTCTTTTTCCCCTCTATCTGGCCTTTTAGTATCAAGTTCTCCAAGCCCTCCTTCCTCATTGCATGTCCCAGGAACTTTAGCTGTCTCTTCCTGATGCTCAGTATTAATTTCCTTTTCCTTTCCATCCTTTCCAAAACTTTGTCATTGCTCACATGCTTGGTACATGATATCCGCAGCATCTTACTGTAGAACCACATTTTAGTTGCTTCAAGTTTTTCCTTCATCTTTGAAGATATTGTCCAACATTCACTGCCATATTGAAGAACTGACAACACATAGCAATCCAGTACTCTCTTCTTTGTTTCTAGCGAAATTGTCCTGTTTCTTAATACTATACTCAACTTCTGGAATGCTTCCTTCGCCATGCCAATTTGCCTTCGGATCTCTGTGTCGCACTTTCCGTCTTCTGTTAGAACACTTCCTAGGTATTTAAATTTTTGTACCTGCTTCATTTTAGTGTCCCTCACCTGTATTTGGCATTTTGGGCTGCCTTTTTTTCTGATGACCATGCATTCGGTTTTCTTGCAGTTTATTTGTAGTCCTTGTCACTCTCTTCAGCTACCTTCTGTAGGAGGTCTTGTAGTTTCCTTTCCATGTCTACTATCAGCAAATCAGCCTGCAACTTTTTTTAGAAAATCAACAAAGCACTGGTGATGATAGTTGGGATTTGATGTGATTAGAACAGATACCAAAAATTAGATTCCTTTCTTGAAAAGAAAATTGAGCATTTAATTTTAAAAATCATATGGAAAAATGCTGAGAAATCCATCAATTAATTTAAATGTTGTTGGGCTTCTTGTTGTTCCATCAATTAATTTAAAAATTACTCTAAATGGCAGTTCATTTTGATGAAGTGAACAGCCAATAGTATGTAATTTTTTGTTAATTTTTTTTTCATCTTTTTTTCATCATTTTCATCTGCAACTTCTTTGTATTCAAAAATGTCTTTATCAACTCAACAATCAATTCCAACACAAACTAGATTCTCATTTTGATGAACATCCTTCACATGGCTGGATAGTTTTATTCTAACCTTTTCTCTATCAATTTTAGATTTATCTAAAATTATGTCCTTTAAATTTAACTTTGAGTGAAGAAGGTCCATATGTTTTAGGTCCAGCAGAAAGGCATTAGCTATGCAAGCACCAAGATTGGAAGATACATCACCTCTGAGTTCCATAGAACATCTTGGGATTTTTAAAAGGCTGTAAGGTTCCTTCGGCTGTCTTCCTGAGTCAAAACTGTCATCAGTTGTTCCTTTACTAGGAGATGATTGTATTGAAATATTTGAGGAAACTTGTTCCTGTCTTTCATTCTGCCTCTCCAGTCTCTCCACTTCAGACTTTCTTTTGTATTTTTTTATAGCACCTTTGTCGATAGGTTCCAGTTGATAACTATCTTTTGGCTCTGATTTTTCCCTCTGGCCCTATAAGTATTTTCTGTCTCCAAGAGGAACTTGAAAATTGCAAAACATGCATGTTTAATAATAGATCCAGAATACATGACGAATACCAATATATTTTATTTTCTACAAAAAGGAACATAATTGCAAGTGAATCTGTAGTTTTCAATTATTTCAAATGTTACAAATTGGTATTCAAATTATGCTAAGTAAAAAGGAATCATAGAATTAATCTTACCTCCTTGTTAGGAGGACAAGTGCAGACTATGTGTCTTGTTTGACAATTTTCTCTCTTGTACTGTACTGCAAAGTCATCACATCTCAAGACAGGAAGTTTACAGCTACAAGAAAATATATCAAACAGTTTGTCCAGCTGTTCCTTCATTCTTTTCACTTTGGTTGCTGCAAGAGATTTCCTGTCAATCTGTTTAGCCCTCTTATAGCAAAATATATTTACCTTCTGTCCTATATAACGTTCCCTTAACAAGGGCAATTGTAGATTAATTGCTTGCCACATACTAGTTATTTCCTTCGCAATTAACTTAGACATCTCACAAAGTGTGGATAGCTGTTTTCTAGGAAATAACTGGATGACTTGTTGTAAAGTTGGGGGTTCTGTTTTATCCAAACGACAAGGTGGACTAGCAAATCTTTATGAACCACAGGTTAAAATTGAACGCCATGCTTATTTCTCATATGCGTCATTATCACATTGTGGTGTGGAACATCATGACAAATTGACTTAAAAGAGTAGAGTAATTAAAGAAGGTGGCAAAAATATTGCTAAATGTTTTAAAAGAAAACACAAAAACAAAAATGAAGAGTTCTAGGAATATTCTAATTTATTGTGTGCTCCAGTGCAGTGGATATCAACAACAAATCGGTGTGCCAAGTTTGAATTCCAGTTGAATTCCTTGCATTCACTTACACACAAATACCCTTGGGAAAGGTATTAATCCATCTCTTCCCTCCAGTTATGGGTTAAATAATAGGACAGATTGGGTTCTATAGCCTTGGCTAGCAACCAGTCTACCACAGAAAGCAATGGCACCCTACTGCGGAATAATCTTCTGCCCAGTCAGCCATGTCTCTTTTGAGACATGATCGCCCAAAGTGTGCATCATGTATGGCACTTAACTGACTGATTATCACTTAAGATTTAACTATTATTTCTTTCATCTTATTTCTCTTATTTTTATTGTAACTAGCATACATAATGTAGAGTAAGTAGACATGGTTTTACCTCCCATGTGACCATCAAAACAGAGTTTATTCTTGGGCTGATAATCTGTAGAGTACACCCTTGTGCAAATTAGCTGAAACAAAACAAAAAATACCTTCCTAGGATCTTTTAGACTTTTCTTAATCATGCATATGTCATCTCTTGGCATTATTTTTCTCTTTCGGCTATATTTTCCTTTTTTATTTTGGACTGATGCATCTAGTTTGTTTCTTTGTCTTGATGACATGACAGACAGTTGAAAGGCTGACACCAACAATATTTGTGATCTCTCTGTAAGGCTTACCAGTGTGTTTTTGCATGCTTCCTTGGTGTAAGGTCCATCGCATACAATAGCCATAGGATAACTAATCGACAGTCGAGACAATAGTGTCTGGATGTGATAAAAATCTGATGCAATCACAGATGACGTTATATTTTTCAAGGTCAAATAAATTTCATCATACACCCCCCCGAAAATAGATTCATATTATTGCATACCACTGCAAATGACTTTGAGGAAAAATAGAAATTGGTTACACCATATCAATCCAATGGGTTTAAAACTGACCATATGGAAAAAGAAAGGAAACTAAAGCAGATGTTTCAGTTAATTTGCACAAGGGTGTAAGTGGCCATGGTTAAATGTTAATAACAAGAATTATGCAACAAACAGAACTGACAAAGTTTGTAATAAATAATAACAAGAAAAGAAAAAATGAAAACAATGTAAAAAATATTTAGCAAACAAATAATACAACAAAGAATGAGTGTTTGTGCATTGTGGTAAAGTGGATATCGGCTCAGAACGAGAAATCAATGAGCTGAGTTTGAATTCCAATTCAGTTCTTTGCATTCATTTTTGTGCAAATACCCTTGGAAAAGGTATCAATCTGTCTCTTCTCCCTCCAGCCCTTAGGTAAATGGCAGGGCAGATTAGGTTCAATAGCCTTGGTTGGCAACCAGTCTACTGCTGAATGTAATAGCAATCTACTGCAAAAAATATTCTGCCCAGTCATTCATATTGCTTTGAGACATGATCAACCAAGCATGTATCATCTATGTCACTTTGTAGGGGATTTCAGGTCCATTATTATATTTATATTTATGAATCGACATGACGCACGATCGATCAAACACATTACACGGGAAATAAGAAACAAGACCAGAGTAAACAACAATAAAACATGTATGAACAGATAATACAATTCATCAAGAGAAGCAAGTGAACAGAGAAAGAAGAAGTTTTCTCCCTTGGACTGTTAAGAGATGTAAAATGTTCATTGGAAGAAAGTCAATGAAAGATTGATTGGAATAAAGTTACATACCGTTCTTGAGTTGTTGAGTTTCCATTTAAGCTTGTATTGGGAAATGTGTGTGCTCATGCATGTGTGTGTAAGAAATAAATTCGTGCCACTATTGCTACCTGCAACTGAGTACGGGTGTGTATGTGTAAGTCAGGCAAAACTAAGAAACATGTACTTGCGATAGCTGGCTGCTCTTGCAGGTAACCAACATGTGTGTGCCCTGCTTAAATGGATGTGCCTGGCTGTGCAGGAAAATAGGATTTAACACGTGAACAAAGGATGACCAGTCAGGATTGACCAACCATTGCCTTCTAACATAGCATGTCTCTCAGATGAAAGCACGCATGTTGTTTTAATGCGTAGGAGTAAAAGAGTGAGCATAATAATATTTTACAAATATGTGTTGAAATATAGATATGTGTGTAGGTGTGAATGCATGAACACCGCAACTTAACTGATTGACACAAAAGTGAATTTGGATAAACGAATGTAGCACTCTGACTTCAAGACAAAACAAACCAGAACTGAGTCAAATGAGTCTGAGAAGTAGTCAAACATGTATTTGTGTTGTTTTGCCTATAAATTTGAGAGGAGGAATTATTTTCCAGTCATTTTCAATTAAGATTTGAACCAACACATAAGAGATAAAATTAGAGGATATAACTATATGGCTAAGTGTATAAAACAAATTATATTATGTGAATAAAAATTATATGAACGTTGCAGGAATGGAAACTATTATCATTTTATGCCTTCTGGTACATTTATTCCACAAACAATATTTGGCAGACTCATGTCAGTCTTGATAAAAAAGGGACAAACAAACGACAATTAATAAATGTATTATTGTTATCCATTAACCAGGTCGCAGGGGTGAATTAAGCAAAGTTTAATCATGGGAGATTTCATTGTGTCCTGTATTCAGCCCAAAAACTGAACACGCTGTGGTGCGCTGATCTTGTGATCAAGGTCGATTTTTATGGGATGGGTTCCTGAAATAAAGTTAGTTCTGCCGAATGTTGATTGATGGATAATTTGGTAATACAAATACACAAATTCCAGCTAATCATATAAAAGATAGTGGGTGATTGAGTTTTTATCCTTCTTGCAGGTACACTTAATAAGCCAATTTAGCATGGTGTACAAGTCCTAGTCCAACAATCCAACATGAGGGAAACAGTAGAAATATCTCAACTAACTCAGTGCTTAGTGAGGGGGGGCGAGAATCTATGAACCACTTTAACCAAGTAGTTGAACCAATTCTCCTTGGTGGCCAGCCAAAACATCTCTCCTCACTACCCATCATAAAGCCTATGTGGTGACTGGGCAAAAAGCCTGCTGGCCAAATTCTCCTCAGTGGCTGGCCAAAAAATCTCTACTCACATCAGTGAATGGGCTTTTACATAAAACCATCTGTCATGAAGCGGCAGGGTTTATCATTTTCATCCATTACCAAAATGACATGTCACCAAGACACATGCGCTCATACTTTCAAATTAAAAAAGTGTTGCTTCCACATGGTTTACATGGCACAAAGGTCGAATTCAGTAATTCAGGTTAGCTTGCTCTCACTTGATTTGGTTTATCTTACAAATCATCACTATTTTTAGAAATTCTCAGATTTCTTCCTTTGCCATTCAAGCAAGAAAAACAATACTCAAAAGTTCACCAAGCCAGGGTTTTATACATCCACTAGCCAGCTCACCTTTTGACTATTTTCAGATTGTTATTCACTTTGTAATTTTTCTCCTTAATTCCTATTATTCTCCTTGTCCAAAGTAAAAATAATTTGTTTTAATCAAAAGACAAAATATAACTTCCTAAAGTTAATTACAAAATCTAATTTCCGTGTCTCAAGTCTGACTCAAAGCCATTTTATTTAGTGTTATATTGGTAAAATGGGACAAACAAACAACAATTAATAAATGTATTAACAAGACATGATACAGAATGATAAAGAAAGAAACAAATTTGAAGTTATGAACAGTTCAATACAATCTTCAGTCTGTATCTCTGATGCCTTGTGACTATCAGAGTGAAAGGAAACATGTGTTGCTGCTTCAACAATCAAAGGGAAAAGAAGAGACTTTCAAATTTCATGCCACCTGCAATTAATGTACAACATGCATAAACAAATTGTATCATATGCACCAAAAAATTATATTATTTGTCTTGTGTTATCGAGAACATGACACAACTTGTTATATTCAATACATCTTTATTGTAAATCCCTATTCTGACCAACTCCCTTGGCTGTCTACGTTTCATGTTTATATCTTCTTTTGTAGTTTCATCTATATGTGATCTCACATTATTCAAAAATATGCACAAAAGAAATTGCATTTTATTTATCAAATTGGTTATATTTATAAAGAATTTCATGAATTAAGAGAATTTTTAAAATCACTTCACATAGCACAAATATGAAATGATATAAAAATTAAGTATTTTTGTCTTTTGATAAATGCTTATTTAGCTGTTCCATTAAAGAAAAGAAAATCAATTAAATTTTTTTTTTTAAAATAACCCCATCTTCTTAAATTTCTGAACTTAGGTTAAGCCAACTTAGGTTAGCTGATGTACTAAAAGTTCTTCCTCTTGAAAGAAAGAAGGAGTCAGTGTAACCAGCATTTTTTTCTTCCTTCTGTTTTTGCTAACATTGCCTGATTTCTCTTTTGGATAATGAATAAAGAATCCTGCTGAAAATAGCAAATCATTTCTGGATGCACACAAGTCACAGAGGTTATCATTATTAATGCCTGTGAACTTGAAGTCAACATAATCTGAACGTGTTTCAGTTGTACTTTCACTCAGTAGGTGACTTCTTTCTTCTTGGCCAAATAGTTGTGCCAATAGTTAATTAGTTCTTGCCTTCCAGACAATTACCATTCATTCGAAAGATCATTGCTTTGGATTCTATATATGCGTTGCAATTGTGTCTGCTATTATTAGATGTTTTGCTTCAATTTCATTATTATCTCATGTTTCAGTTCACATTGATGACTGTTTCATTTGGCTTATTAACCTTTCAGGATTTAATATACGTTGCTGACACCTTTTCATTCAGCTGCTGCAACTTTTACTCATTAAGCAGAAATAGTTTTAGTCAAGTGCCATGCATGATACACACTTGGACTATCATGTCTCTTTCGAGTCATGACTGTCAGAGGATTTTCTCACAGTAGGTTACCATTTCTTTCTGTGGTAGACTGGTTGCCAACTAACGCTATAAAACCCAATCTGTTCTGATATTAAACCCATAGCTGGAGGGAGAAGAGATGGATTCATACCTTTCACCAAGAGTATTTGAACATAAATGAATATAACAAATTCAACTGGAATTCAAATTTGGCTCTCTAGTTAGAAAGAGTTTACACTGACATAAAAGATCTGATTCTGTCTTTCTCTACATGTCTTGTCTCCTCAAGATGTGAGTTATTATGACTCTCCACAACTTCCTATCCTTTGTAGTTCTTATCAGTGTTTGTCTTTTTTTGACTCTCCCTCCCAATTCCTGTTTTGCCATCTATTTTCACAAGCTCTCTAAGTAGGTTACTCACTGTTTCTCTCTGTCCCTGTTGGTGTCAAAGTCTTTTCTTTTTTAAAAAGATTATTAAAAGATAAAAAAAGATTGATAAGGATCAAAATATTGTGATCCTCTTTTGGGGAGAGCAAAGAGAACAGATTTTGCCATTTGTGTTATATTTAAAAATTTGAATGTTAAAAAGAAACGTGGCTATTGTAACTTGGTTCAGATATGATGGATGAAATGACTACACAATGAAGAAAGAAAAAATAATGGAAAATACATTATTAAATAGTTAATCATAATTTAATCAATTTAAAATTAAAAAAGAGATGATTACAAATTATAATGACAAATGTAGAAATAATAAAGAGTAAAAGGAGTCAACCGTAGCTAAAGAACCCAGTTTTGTCTTGCTGTTCAAGCAGAGGGGAGAAGAGATAGAGTTATACATTTTGCAAGGATATTTAGGCATAAGTGAATGTAACAAACTCAACTGGAATTTGAACTTAGCTCTCCGATTTCTCATTCTGAGATAATATCCATTATACTGCAATGCACATCCAGAGGCACAATAATTGCAATGGATTGTGGCTCAGATTGAGAAATTGAAGAACTGAGTTTGAATTCCAATCATGTTCATTACATTCATTTTCATGCTAATACCCTTGGGAAAGGTATGAATCCAACTTGTCTCTCCAGCTGTAGGTGAATAGTAGAACTTATTAGGTTCTATAGCCTTGGTTAGCAACAGGTTTAGAAGAAGGAAAAATCTGAATTAAAAAATTTATAAAGCACATGATATGCAGCTAAGGAAATGATAGCTTGCATTGATGATCTCAACTATAGTTGACTCTTATAGATTGGACTCATTCTAGAGACTAGTAATTATAACTATAGATGAAAAAATAATATATACTTAATTCATTTGAGTTGATGAGATTTCTCACAAGAAATTTCTGTTTTTTTTTTCATCTGGCAGTGATAGGGATGCATGATATTTCATAGAAGAAGATGAAGGCAATGACTGTTCTGCATAAAAAGATGATATATTTCTGTAAAATGATATCATATAAAATATCCTTACCTAAGTTGTTAACATGAGGCCGATATAAAATTTACTGACATTTTTGACAAAATCTTTTATTCATATAAATTCATGGCATCATCATTCAGCTATCAATTTATTTTCTCTGGCTTTCTTGAACTATACACCATTTAAGTAAACTGTATATTTCATTAAAAAAATGAATGAATGTAGTTTTAATTTAAAGAATTCTTTCAGGAATCTTTCAATATCTTGAAAACACTGAAAGAATTGACAACGCAAAGATTGTGGTATAGAGAATAACAAGTGATTATCTGAAAGTCCAGAGAATACATCATGTCAGGAATCTCAAAATCAAAGCCACAAAAAAAAAGCCATGACGTGGTGATAGGTGCAAATGTACCCACTAACCCCTTGTAGAAATGTTCCCAACCAGCTGTCCCGACAAAGCTGAATTGTAATTTTTGTAACCATAAAAAATGTGAAAGGGAAAGAGAGAGAGAGAAGTGAAGTGTGAGAGAAATAGAGAGGTGAGAGAGAGAAGAAAAGTGAAAGAGAAAGAGAGGGAATGTGAAAGGGGTTGAGAGAGAAGAAAATATGAGAGAGAGAGAAACAATAGGAAAATGAAAGTGGAAGAGGGGAGAGAGAGTGAAAGTGAGGGAAAGGGAAAGTGAAAGAGAGACAGAGTGATAAAGGGAAGTGAAAGAGAGAGAAAGGGGTTTGAGAGAGGAATGAGAGAGAGAGAAAGTAAAATTGAAAGAGGGAAAGGGGAGTGAGAAAAGGGTGAGACAAACTGGAAAGATTTCCCATCTATTCCAGTGTGTGTGTTTATTAAGTACATCTTTAAAACACCAAATTTATATAATTTTTAAAAAGAATCAATATTTCTTAGAATGTTTGCAACCGTATTTATCCTTGTCACAAATAATCTGATTTTTCTTGAAAAGTTTGGATATTTTTGGCAATATTCATTTTCTTTGATATTGTTCATATCTTTTGTTTCACTTTTCTGCCATGTAATTTCAGTTTATTTAACAATCTTCTATTAAACCTTTTTCTGTTGTTTGCATCAGTATTCCCCCCACCTACATCTCAATAATGAGATCAAAGGTATTTCTTCTATCGTTATGAAAAAGATTCTCATTTTCTTGTTTTGTATGGTAGTTAACTGCCACCTGTGTATCTATTCCACCTGAATATATTATCAAATCTATTCCTTCTCACCTTCTAAAAGATTTTAAAACTTCCCATTTCCATGTCTTGATGTAGTTGTATTGAATCTCAGTTTCCAATCCACTTCCAATAAAGACCCTGAAACAAATGGCAATCATTTTTTTGATGTTTTTGTCAGTTTCAACAGAGGACAGGAATGTATGAAACTGAAACCCAAAGAAAATTGGAATAAACAAAGATGTATTCCAATAAGCCACTAGGCATGACGAACATTAAAGCCACCAAACTCAAATATATTTGCAAATGGTGTAGGGAAATGGCAGAAATACTATCTAGTATGCAACATTCAGGAGAGGAAGGGAAGTGATAGAGAAAAAAAAGAGATAACTTATTGAGTTTAGTATAGAGAGACGGCAACACAAAGCGGTCTGAAGATTCAAAGGAGATCTTCGTAGCCAGAAGGAGATGTTCAGGAACATAAAACCCCAGACATTACAGATATCTATCCTTCTATATGGCAGTGAATGCTAGACAATCAACTCACAGATAAAGAAGAGACTTGAAGCAACAGAAATGAAGATCTACAGTGGGAGGCTGAAAATACCATAAACGGAATATAAGAACAACAACAAAGTCCTAGATAAAAAGGAAACTTATAAGTAACATCAGAAAGGGACCACTAAAATTTCTAAGACCCTTAATGAGGAAAGAGGGCTTGGAAAATCTGATATTCATATGACATATTGAAGACAAGAGGGACAGAGAAAAACAACACATTTAGTGATCTTGACTAAATGAATGACGGAATAGGGTTTGGGTGAAATAATGAAAAGACAACATTTATTAAGAGCTACAAAGAACAGAAAGTTGTAGAAGGCCATGATCGCCTACATCCTGAAGAACACATGAAGAAGAAAGTTCTTATCAAGACTGATTTTTAAATGGATATAAAATTTGATGTTTATTTTTGCTTTCCCTTATATGAGTTATCAAATTTATTTTTAATAAAATTTATAAAAAGAGACCCAGACATTATTGCAAAGTACATTTGTATTATGTTAGAATGAGAGGCAAGGAGATCCAGTTTTCTCCCTCTTCTTTGGAGAGAACTAGAATAAACCATACTGACCTTAAAATTGACTGTCTTTTTGCACTTGGTGGGTAAGTGAAATTCAATAATGCTATTGAATAAATACAGATGAGGCATGAAACATATTACAATTCCAAGGAAATATTAGTCATGAGCCACTGCAGAATGATAGTCAGGAGTTGTGTGTTTGAGATGTCGGCCATATATGGAATGAATTCTGATCTTTGATCATTTGTTCTATCATATTTACAACACAAAGACATATGAAAATCATTTTTCAATGTCTTTCTCCAGAAAATTATGTCTTCTCTTCATTTAAATAAACTAAGTGGACAACACTGCAAATTAAAACAATATAATGATTACCTTTTGATCTTTCTGATCTATTCAGTTTTCATACCTGGCAAACCTTGAATGCTTTGAATTGTGGGATTTTTCCAGCTCATACTGGATCTTCTTTCAATTTTTTCCGTCAGTGATTCTGTTTAGAAAGGCCTCAAACCTCTAGGAAGATATCAGACTGCAATTTTTCTTTCATCCAGTATATATCTGGCTTTTTCTAAGAGATTAAAAGATCAGAAAGTGGCACACAATGAAGGCAGTTATCAACATTAGTCAGCATCAGCTGAGTGAGTCTGAAGAGTCAGTGTTGAACAAGGGTCTCAACTAAGCAACAGCCATCAAGCAGATACCATACTTGGTCATTTTTGTCTGAATCAAGGAAATAACCTTGAACATTACTCAGACCCAACTGGATGAGCTAAGATAGAAAGTGAGACAGACATTGAAGGAATCCAAGTTGTCTAAATCAATCATCACAAAAGAGGAGAGGCTGGCAATCGAAACCCTACAGAAGAATGACATCATCTTTCTACAATCAAATGACAAAGCAATGCAACTGTAATAATGGACAAAACAGAATATACAAAGAAACTTGAAGATCTCATTAGAAATAATAGCAAAGTAAAGAAAGATCCAACATTGAAAACAGAACAACAGCTGTCAAAGTTCCTAATCAAGAAAAAGTATCACTTCCAACCTAAGACATACAGGTAAGTATGAAACGTTATAGCAAGTTACCACACATATATGGTCTCTCCAAGACTCTTAAAGACAGTATTCCACTCAGGCCAATTGTTAGCTGCCAAGGCTCTGTGTGCCTCCCTATGAGTTGCTTCCTTGTGAATATAACTGACCATTGATAGAAAAGTCACTATCCTATGTCTGAAAACTGTGGAACTAATCAAAGATGCTCACATCCAATCCAACCAGATGGGGAGACTTGACGTGGTGAGTTTTCTCACCAAGTTACTCACAGTGGAGACAGTCAGTAGTCAGCAACATACTGACCTCAGACTCATCCCTACGAGAATGTACCAGTATACCAATAGATAAACTGATAAAGATGCTGACTATCATACGCAAGCAACACATTTTGGAATAAGATCAGACATATATCAGCAAGACGAAGGCTTAGCAATGGGCTCACCATTATCATCAGTGATGTCTAACACATAGATGGAATACTTCAAAGAGATGGCATTATGGTAAACAAAAAGTTAAAGAGATGAGTTAAGGGGAAATAACTAAGATATCCAGAAGTAGCATGATTCATAGAAAAAGAACAATGTATTAAAATTAAGGGTTTGGTTCAAAATTCTAATCCCCTGAAGAAGGTCAGAGCATACAACAGCCAAAACATTACAAATATTGCAATATAGATTGACTCAACGATCTGAACAATATGAATAATGTATAAACAATATAATAAATAATGTTTAAAGGATATAATGAACACTGTTTAAATAATATGATGAATAAATGCAGAAATCATAATATCTCTTTTTGTTTTTTTACCAAAAATAAAAAAATAAAATCTGTAATTTAACTTCTAGATTCTTCACAAAATATGTCCAATCCATGACATTGATTTTACAAAAAAATATACAAAATAAATAACTTGCTTCTCTGCAAAAATCAATTGAAAAAACTGATAAAAAACATTTGATAAAAAACAGAAATGCTAATAGCATTTGTTAGTTTATATAGTTTTCTTACAAATGTTTCTTCTTCTGAAGCTTTTTAGAAAATGACAATATTTTTCTGTCTGATGACTTGAAATGAGCATAAAAATAGTAAAAATATATGAATTGTTTGAATTTGGTGCGTAATTTGATACATTAGTTCCTTTTACTAACAGTACCTGTGAAAATTCCATGGTTTCTTGTTTGAATCATAATTTTTAATTTAAAATTTATTTAAACTCCTTATTCCTCTGTTGCATTGTTAGATATTTGATCTTAATTTTAGCAAAATATTGCAGTAACAATCTTAAGTATTGCAGGTTATTATTTAAAGAAGTAAGAGGGTACAAATGAAAAGATTAAAAATTAACAAGGTTTTCATTTCACTGAAGCAGACATTTTAACATTTTAATGGGTTATCCTCTCTCTCATTCTTTCTTTCTTATTATATAGATTATCTTTTTCTTATAAAGACCAAATATCAACTCTAATAAACATTTTTCTTCCATTTTTCCTGGATCAAAACTGAATGGTCCATTATTTGTCTGAAGTAATAGCAGAATTAAGACACATGCTAACTTACTAACTAATGAAAGAACAAGCAGAATTATAAAAATTAGTTTTAAATTAAAACTAATTAAAAATTTTAACTTGTGAAAATTTCACTTTTCCTTTCTGATGAATCTTAATTCTCAAGTTAATGATCAAGTAAGCTCATGGTTTAGAAATAGAAATTCTTTGATCATATAGTTAAATATTTGAACTTAACAACTTTAACAAAATTTTGCAATAATTCTGTATATTATTTTAAAAGTTGGTACAAATGAAAAGATTTGAAATTGACAATTTTTTCCATTTCACTAAAAAAGCTGTTAAACACTTCTTTCTTTCTTCCATTCATTTTCTCCCTGAAACCAAATAGAATATTCTCCCCTTTCCATGCACTCAAAATGGAATAGTCCATTATTTATGAGGTATTTGCAGGATGTAACCATCATGCAAAGTAACAAAGAGAAGAACCGGCACAATTGTAATAGGATGACTGAAAAATACACAACCAAGTTCTAAAATGGCAGCTGCTGCTTTCTTATAATTCAGTGCCATGCTACTACTAATTAATAACAATTCTTTTAGTTATTTCAGTTTGCTTGGGGTGAAATCAATTAAAGAAAAGGCATAAAGTCAGTCTTTGGAAAACTGTTAAATTCTTTTAAGCAACTGAAATTTCAGAGGAAAGTGAAAATGGAATAAAATGATAAATCAAGAATAAGCTTCAGTCAGTTAAGTGCCATACGTGAAACACGCTTGGGCGATCATGTCTCAAAAGAGACATGACTGACTGGACAGAAGATTATCCCGCAGTAGGTTGCCATTGCTTTCTGCGGTAAACTGGTTGCCTGCCATGGCTATAGAACCCAATCTGTCCTGTTATTTAACCCATAACTGGAAGGAAGAGACGGATTAATACCTTTCCCAAGGGTACTTGCGCGTAAGTGAATGCAATGAATTCAACTGGAATTCGAACTCAGCTCTCCGATTTCTCATTCCAAGCCGATATCCACTGGACCACCACGCTGACTAAAATTTCTGTTTTCAAATTTGTGATTTTATAGAAGAATAATTTCGATGTGTGTTGTGGTGCAGTAGATATCAGTCATGTCTTGAAAGAGACATGATCGCCCAACCATGCATCATGTATGGCACTTAACTGACTGACTGAATTTGAATTTCTGAGATACAAATTCTTTTCATTTGCTAGAATGAAGAAGTATCTATTAATTTATTATTGCTCTATTTCTTAATAATGAACACTTTATAAAAACTTCTCTTCTTCTATGTGCCATGTATCTTCAGGATGTTGGAGATCATTGCTCTCCACAATTTACTCTCATTTGTAACTCTTAATATTTCTAAAGGATAGCATTTTATTTATATACACTAATTTGTGTATTTTTGAAGGATAACACTTTTGCAAGATAACAGGGCTTGGAAAAATTGATACTCACATGAGAGTTTGAAGGCAATAGGGACAGTAGAAAACAAAATATAACCTCCGTAATTGTCCACTTTTCAGTTTTCTCTTCTGCAGTCAATTCATCTGTATTCCTTGTGGTGCACCTTTTAGCTATGCTCATTGGTGTCTTTGTGAAAATATATGATTCTTGTTTTATTTGCACAACTTCCAATCCTTGATATTTCAATGTACATTTTCATGCATGCTGACCTTAAATATTCTCTTTAGTTTTTCTATGTTCCTGAAAAAAATTCATAGAAAAAGGCAAAATCATCCGCATGACTAACCAAAATACTTACAAGTGACCCACTTTTATGTCCCTTGAATAAGGTATTGTCATACAAACTAACTGTACTGCCAGCTGTAAGAGTACTCCTTTAATTCTTTTGTAGGAAGATCATGAGGCATCATTCAATCCATAGATGAATATTTTAAGAAGCCAGACTTCAGTTTTTCAACAGACATCACTTGATGGGCATAGAAATAACTCTTTTTTTAAAGGATCTTCTTGAAGAAATGTCATTGTTACATGAATAAATTGCAACCTTCGGAACATCAAGGCTGCTGTTAAGAATACCAAGCTTAGACACTCTTTACTGCAGGTGGGAGAATCTTTTTTAAGATTTTTAGTGTCCCCTACAAAGTCATGGGCCACTAATCTTGCTTTAGCTTTCTTTTGCCATCTTTATACTTTTCAAATATTATCCAAGAAGAAGATAATGTTGTCTGTTTTCCAAAAGGAACCACTCCAAATCCATTATTATCAATCAAGTTATTCAGCACTCTGTCCTTAGCATCAAAAACATTCAGGAACATTTCTTAATAGTATTCCTAGGTAGTTCTTCATCTTTAGACTTATATTCTTATTTCTTTTTGGCCTGGTACATATTACAATTTTTTTATTTCATTAATTGACATGGATGAACACACTAGTAAGCTCCTCCATGGCTTACCAATACAATTTGTCCTTCTTTCCCCAATCACAACTTCAGAGCCTTTCTAAACTTCAAGATATTTTCTGTGATAAATTTTATGCCACATCTGAATAAGTGCACACATCATATCTGAATGCTGTCCTGATCTTTTCACTTGACTCTACAGTAATATAGTGTCTGGCACTGTGTAAAGCTTTCATGTTCTGACAAATAATATTACTAGATGAACACTTCATAGCTGGAAGTTTGTCATTTAATATTAATCCAAATATTAATTGATTTGGACTGGCACTTGCTGTCCATACAGGTGCAATTTTGGTTTACATTTCACATCTGCAATAGTCTTGCAAAATTCTTTCCCAATATTATGCAGTAATATGCCATTTCACAATCCCATTGCTAAATTGGCGATTCACCTGCTGTCGTTGCAGTTACTATAATTCATTCCTCATTTATTTCCATGTATCTTTCATTTGAAAATTTCCCTCCATTATCACTCAAGGTGCAACAAAATAAGCCATCCACATTGGCAAATGTCTTGCACAATGTTGTTTAGAAAACATTAAACAAGCTGCAAAATATCTTGTGGAAGAATCAATCATGTAAAAAATACAAGTTTATGAATATGTTCCTTCCCATTCATGCACACAACTTTGGGCAAAACTACAACTGGACATAAAAGAACACATTTATATTTCATGTACACTTTGCATGAATCTCAACATTTTCTAATAATCTTAAGGAATTCAGCATCATTAAAATCCTTACTCCTGTTCACATGTTTATACATCTTTTCTTTTGGGGCATGTGAAAATTGTCTGTGAAGCTTAATTGTATTTTACTTTTCTCTTCCAGCGTTAAGGATTTTACAGAAGTGGCATGCAACATGAGTGACACTTTCCAATCACCCTCCTTGTTAAATAACAAATCTATAAGTGGAATACAATAATGCTTGAAGAGGTGTAAACCAAATCTATCGTATCACCCAGAACATTTACTGTGTCATTCACAAAATTTTAGATAATTCCAGCTTTCTTCATAGAGGCCTTACTCAATAACAATGAAATTTCATTATACACTAAACAGGGCTCAATCATATTCTTTTTTTCTGCCAATAACTGCTGGAAATTTTGCCTTCCTAGCTACAGTAATTTCAGCTTCATCTTCAAACTTGAATGTTGCCTTAGTCTAAATCTATTTAACTAAGTATTTGTCTTGATCAGACAAGGCATCAATAAAAATGTCCAGCCATGTTTTACAGGTGACAGTTTTCATACATGCTCTGTCTAATATACCCACTCTGAATGACTCTTCAACTAATCTGGAAGCAGAGAGTTCTGTGCTATTTTGAGTTATATGAATTTCTTGCATATTTCTTATATTTTCTCAAAGATATTTACAATCTCTTGAGAAGTGTTTTGTAGAGTTGCAATTAAAGTATTTCAATTTTTCCATCCTTGCCAATCGGATTGGAATCTATATCAACTTCATAAGTTCTACTGGGAAATTTTTGACCATTTCTATGATTTACTTGTCCATGCCAACCTTTTGTTTGAAATATATTCTTGCTTTCAGTTAAAAAACTGGTTCAGATTTTACATATGGTGTTACTATCTGGCCATTAGTTGCAGCAAGATTTCCTAAAGCCTTTTTTATTGTGCATTTCATATTTTCATAAGTCATAGACTCACATGTAACATGAGCCAGTCTATCATTTTCATCAGACACATTTACTACAGTTAATAAGTAAAAGGCATGTATACCCTCCTGCAATTCGGCTCTGAAATTACCAAATTTGTTATACGCAACTTGAATTAAAACGTCTGTTAGACTTAAGCTGAAGAGTGCCTGTAATCATAAAATTAAATTAAATTTCCTTAAAAGCTAAATTAGCTTGCATGTTTTCATCTTTTAAAAACGATGTGAACAGTTTGTTCATTATTTTCTTGACTCTGTTTTCCTGACCAATTTCTTGAATTTGCAATTCCATCATCCAATCTCTTGCTCGTCCAGTCAAACTGAGAAAAATAACCAGACCTTGTTTTGTGTACATGTTGGGACGCTCGTGCCTATTCGGCTATAATGGACTATTCCATTACTATGTAAAGTAATGGTGGCATCTACGTAGGAGAGTGTGCCGAGCAGCCGATCGACAAGTCAGTCGTAGACTTCCGGTGACGACCCGGAAGTACCCATTGCTCATACTACGTCTTATGACGGTTGAGACGATTAACCCTTATTCTTGTATTGGATACTAATAACCTTTGTAAATACTATTTTCACGGAATACAACAATTAACCTATTCCTGTTGTTGAGTTATTTATTCTTACTCACGACATAACAGTACATCTGCCACAAATTGTTTTTCCATTCAACATAATTTTCTTGAGTCATCAATGGTGCTGGTGGTTTTAAAGCCTGTTCTGTTGTCATCTTGAGTGGCAGTATGTTCAACACAAAACAATATTCCACAAAATTCCTGAAGACCAGACTGCTACCATTTGTTAACTTGCTTAGATAATAAACAACCTGAGTGCTGTGTCTTTACTGAAGAGTACTTTTTATAGAAATAGTTCAAAGGAGATAATTGATAATCCACAGTATTGTATTATTTTGTTAAGTCAGTAAGTTAAGTGCCATACGTGATATATGCTTGGGCGATCATGTCTTGAAAGAGACATGACTGACTGGGCAGAAGATTATCCCGCAGTAGAATACCATTGCTTTCTGTGATAGACTGGTTGCCGACCAAGGCTATAGAACCCAATCTGTCCTGTTATTTAACCCATAACTGGAAGGAATAGACGGATTAATACCTTTCCCAAGGGTATTTGCATGTAAGTGAATGCAATGAATTCAGCTGGAATTCGAAATCGGCTCCCTGATTTCTCGTTCCGAGCTGATATCCAATGCACCACAACGCACATAACAGTAATATTATTATTTATAAAAATTATCTCAAAATGCATTATGCTGTAAAGCTATTCTGAAGAACACTGCTCCCAACCAAGGCTAACTTGTAATGACATTATTATAACCTTGGGCTACTCACCTCATAGTTCTGGTGTTTACATCACATGACCATGACTCAGCAAAATGAAAACAAGGTACATAACAACTGTGACTTACACACCGGTGTATAAAAGCAGCAATCTGAAGCTAAATTTCTCCAGTAACTGGCAGAACTGGGAGAAGGAGGATGATGTCATTCCAGTGACCTGACTGATGCTTCCAACCACTACCACTTCTTCTGTAAATGTCCTTTTCAGGACAACAAACAGGTCTTTCCTTGAATTACTACAACTGCCTCTTTTAGGGCAAAAAATCTATATTACTGTGATATGCACCAGCTCTCTACAGCAACCCAGCGACTTTTAATGTAGAGCCCAGTTTGACCTAGTGGCAACCCAGCGACTTTTAATGTAGAGCCCAGTTTGACCTAGTGGCAACCCAGCGACTTTTAATGTAGAGCCCAGTTTGACCTAGTGGCAACCCAGCGACTTTTAATGTAGAGCCCAGTTTGACCTAGTGGCAACCCAGCGACTTTTAATGTAGAGCCCAGTTTGACCTAGTGGCAACCCAGTGACTTCCAGTGTAGTAAGCAGTCCAGCTCAACTCAGCAACCAGTCCAGTTTGGCCTGCCAGCAACCTCCAGTGTAGAAACCCTATTTCAACTTCAGACTGATTAACCATCAACTACTAATGTGATCTATATGCCCGTCACTGGACCGACTCATACTTTGACGGTTAGCACAGTCTATGCCACTTGACTGTGGCAACACCCAATGAACTAATACAATCAGCCAGTGAAGCAACGACTAACAACTTAGTCCTCATACGCTGGGCTTACAAACCACTAGCCACATGCACCAAATGACTCAAGTCTGCTTAATCAACAACAGTTTAATGAGATCATTTGAATTGTAACACAATAAAAGTTGTCAGATTTTGGCAACTTTTGTCACTCAATATCTTGTTTTTGCTATCCTTGCCTTTCCTGTATCATTTTGCTTTTTCTTTAAAGTGTGTAGACTCAGTTAGCCATAACCTACTCTGTGATAACACCTTTCATTTCCAGTGGTGGCCAGAGGGTCTAAAGTAGTTGTATCCCTAATTAATCCCTAATTAAAATTAATTGCAAAACACACCCAGTTTGTTTTTTGTCTTCAAATTGCATTAGTCACCATTGATTTCCTTCAAGCTTAAACAGTCAAAGCCAAGTTAAAAAATGTGGTTCTAATATTTTATTATGGGCCTAACTATTTATAAATTCAGTCTGCATTCATTGTAGTAATTAGTAATTTCTTTTCAAACATGTCAAAAAATAAGGTGAAAATGTGTACTAATTTAGGAATTTTCCATGGGAAATTTATGTCCGGTATTATACAGCATAAACTTTCCTAATAAAATTACTGCCATTTTAATATAGAGCATTTAAAAACAATAGTGATAAAAGTAAATTTGAATGTGCTATAAAACTAAATAAGGTTGCCAATGTTATACATTCAGATATATCAGAAAACTAAAAATTTTAGATTTAAATTTAAAGCTAAGTGTCCCTCTATCTTCAGCATTGTGTTGATGTTGAATATTTAACCAGCATTTGTTGTATTTCTCCATCACCCCCATTATTTACTCTAAAGACATACTTTTGAGGGGCAAAATGTGTAATATAAGAGAGTATTTTTACATTTGTTATTCAGTTACCCATTATTAGTCTGATATATAGATTTTTAGATAATATCTTTCCCTTCTTAAGTCATAAACATACAATTCTGAGAAATGTGCAACAATATTTTATTCAAGTGGAACTGTATATATGACTATATTGTTCTTCCCACATGAATTAATTTCTATGTGATAATAACAAAAGAAATGATATTTCAATTTTCTTTTGAAGTTCTTACACATGCATTCAACCATATTATTATTAACATGGTTTCTGCTCTGACAAGCTTTTTTCCCTGGTACCCTAACCACATCATTTACACATGCTACTAGATTGGCAGCTAGGTCCCACTCTTTAACTAGTAAAATGTAACCACCACTTCTATTTTCTCAGTTTCTTTTCTCACATTTCCTGCCTGTGGAACTCTACTTTCATATAATTGCTTCCTTGATAGCTGTAATCTCCAAATGTTTAAATTCAATGGCAATTGCCATCTTCTATGTCCTGAGATTCCTATTTTTCTCTTATCCTTTTCTTGACATCCCCTGAACCTTCTTCTTTTTTTTCTCTTCTTTTCTCTCATTGTAGCCCCCTGTGCACCAGTGATGGTACTGCCTTGCTTGGGGTGAAGCAATTATAAAAATATAGCTCTAGTGAAACTACATGACATACATTCAGGCTTTTTTGATGGCATTGTACAATAGGCCCAGTAACTAGAAATAATTTATTCATAATTTTTTTCATATTACTGCAGATTAAGTACCCATATCATAAATATGAAAAACAAATGTTGTTAAATTTCTATAAGTTAATATGAAGGGGTCCAGTTTGCTATGTAAATTCATTGTAAATTGACCTCTTCTCCCTGCCCCATGGAAGCCAAAATAAAATATGCTCACTCTACATGATTTCTTAAAATTTAAAAAATTGGAACATTTTTACTTTCGTAAACTGGAGTTCTTTTTTCATCCCCCTTTCTGCCTTTGATCAACATGGCTGATGCCAACCTCCTGGAAAGTGACTCATTGCATTTTCATGGGTTAACATTCTCAGAAGCAATCAAAAAAATATATTAAATCTATTGCTAGATCAACTGCTAAGAAAAGTTGTTTCACTGTGTTGTACTAGACAATTTTTCTCTCCAGAATCTTGTATATCACCCATGCTTAGAATATTTCTGCCATGTATGGTCTAGTGATTTAGCTATTTATTTACAGATTCTTTTCTCTCAGTCAGTCAGTCAGTCAGTCAGTCAGTCAGTTTTGTTTTTTTTAAATCATATCCAAAGGAGAATCAGAATAATTACTGGTCCTGATCTGACCTCTTGCCTTCAATCACTTTTGCATCACTGTAAGGTTGCTTCCCTGGGCCTTTTCTATTAATATTTTCATGGTATTTGTTTGAATAAGCTCTTTGCTTGGTGCTTAAAATTTAAGTGCAGTACTAGATTAGCAACAAAGTCTCATCAACTTGAATTGGCTAGATGTAACTGTAAGATCCTTTTCTTCCACTTTTCACTTATGGAACTTTGATTCCAGCTCCATGCTTTCCAGCTGACTTTGAAATTAAAAAATTTAAAGGCAGTGTTAGTCATTATCTACTGTTTTCATGATTACTCTTCTATTGTTGTCACTAATCTTTTTTGTTTTCTAGTTCTTTTATACCCTGTATCCTCTTGTGTCTTAGTGGCTTTACTGTCTTGCTTAGGATAAATTCAATTAAAAAATATTACTATAGATTAAGCATTCCAAATCATTACTCCCAGCATTTGTAACTTATATGACAACATGGGGAACTTAACATGAAATACTCTTGTTTTTTGTACTATTCTATTTAATTACTTATATTATTTACAAGGATATTAGTCTGAAAGTAAATCATGGAAATTCAGACAGAAATTCTAATAACTTAATGTTAATTTAACCAACTAGCTCTATAAATGTTAGCTAAAAATTCTTGAGTGGGACATTCCTTTTCTCTCAGTCAGTCAGTCAGTCAGTCAGTTTTTTTTTTTTTTTTAATCATATCACCCCAAGCAAGGTGGTAACGACACTGATGTGCAGGGGGCTACATAAGAGTGAGAAGATTAGAAAAGAGAAAACTGGAAACCACATCCTAAACAGGAAACAAGGGATGAGCCTCTTCACCTGTTCAATAAGTGTGGGTGGAGTGTGAACCGGGCGATAGTTTAGTCTATCTACTCCAATTGAAAAAAAAAAAAAACAAAGTGAGAAGATTAGAAAAGAGAAAAACCGGAAACCGCATCCTCAACAGGAAACAAGGGATGAGCCTTTTCACCTGTTCAATAGATGTGGGTGGAGTGTGAACTGGGTGATAGTTTAGTTTGGGTGTAAACCTGAGGACAGTGCAGAGGATAAGGAAATAGCTGAATGAGTCTAATGGTGATTACAAAGGTGTTTGGAGTGATCACCAATGATGATGATATGCCGCCATTCATCTTTCCAAAGAGCCTCAGACTCAATATGGAGGGCTACATCAAGTGCCTTGAGGAGGTAGTGCTGTCCTGGGTCAAGATGGTCACTACTGGAAGATCCTATATCTGGCAACAGGACAGCACCATGCCACACAAGCAGGAGAACCCAGTCATAGCTATCAGAAAATTTCTGCAACCACATCACCCATTACATATGGTCACCTGACTCCCCAGAATGCAGCCTCCTTGATGTGTTCGATGCAGTTAAGCAAGAGAACAACAAAATTCCTTGTAACACCAAAGACGAACTAAAGGCAAGGTTTATGACAGCATTCACTAACTTAAACGAGGAGACCATCCAAAAAAGTTGCAGGAGATTCCAAAGTTGAAGCCAGTGGTTATTTTATTGAATAAATTTACTCTTTAGTATTTCAAGATATTTTTGTGTAATTTTGGTAAATATATCTGTTAAACTGAGATGACTTATTTTCATTTTTGTGTCATTTATTCAACAATTTGTCCATTGCACCCTATACAAGTCTTTGAATAATGCAAAATAACCTTTCATTTTTGATAAGTTTTTTTCACTCAGTGTCTGTATAATTTATGTTAAAACATTAGGTGCCCTGTTTCTCTAAGAGAATTTTCAGTCAATTTAAAAAATAATTGAAACAATTGTGATTATAAATAGAATGCACAAGCCAAAAATTCAAGTTATAGCATCCATAACAAAATCTAAATTTTTCTCACAAATATTCTTATTAGCTCTCACTAGTTAAACTCCCTCAAAATGCAGTTGAATTATTTTACAAGGAGTAACTTTTCCAGATTGAAATATTGTTCCAATTACACTAAAAAAAGCAGACCTGTTTTTAAATCATAAAAAAGAGTAGATTTTAGGAATTTGTATAATAAATAAAACTGGCATTCAATGTTTTAATTCCAGTAAAATCCAAATTAGAAATGCTAACCCACCCCAAAAAAAATTTATGCACATTCAGGATTGAGACTTGATACAGCCTTATTTGTTTATTTCTCAGTCCTTTCATTACTTAACACATTTATAGAATTTGCAGCATTAAAAGATATAAAGCCTTTCCCACCTTCCATCAGTATGAATGACACTAATCTCCTAGAAAGCAACATACTGCACCTCCTTGGCCTTGCCCTCTCAACCGACCTCAAGTGGAATGACTACATCGAATCAATAGCTACATCTACTGCTAAGAAGGATGGGTCACACTGTCAGGCCAGGAAGTTTTTTTTCATCAGAATCCATTTTGCACATTTATAAATCTATCATTCGCCTGTGCATTGAGTACTGTTGCTATATCTGGTCAGGTACTTCTGCTATTTATCTTGAGGTTCTCAACAAAATTCAAAGAAGGGCCTGCAATGTAACTGATTCTGATTTAACAGCTCAACTTTAATCACTTTCTTATCGATATGTGGCTTCCATCTGTCTTTTCTACAAATATTGTCATGGCTTCTGCTCTGACAAGCTTCTTTCCATAGTGCCCTGACAAGATGAATTTACTTATGCTACTAATTTGGCATCTAGGTCCTACTCTTTTACTGTCAAAATAGGTAAATGTAACCGCCACTTTTACTCTATCAGTTTCTTTTCTTGCACTTCCCACCTATGGATCTCCCTCTCTTCCATATACTTGCCTCCCTAATAGCTACAATCTCAAAAAGTTTAAATACAACATCAATTGCTATCTATCTCCCTGAATCCTATCCACCTCTTATCATTTCTTAGACATCCTCTGTACCCCGTTTTTTCTCTCACTGTAATCCCCTGAACACCAGTGGTGGTTCTGCCTTACTGGAGGTGAAGTGATTATAAAAAATTAGCAGTATAGCCTGGCGTTGCTTGGGTGTAATGAAAGCTTTAAAACTAATCCATGGTCCTGGAGCACAGACACTTTGGACGTTGGCGCAAAAAACTAAAAAGCAAAAGTTGTTTCCAGTTAAAGCGAAACCGTAGACTGAAAGAAAAATTAATGGATGTAAGTCAAATTTTGATTTCCTGGTATCGATATCAAATAAGTTTTTTTGTCGGAAACTGAATTTTGAAGGCTAAATAAGTCCTCTGAGTAAATGGTATCATGGCTGAGACTAAGAACTACAATTATACCTACTTAGAGCCAAACCCGAAGCAAAAACTAAAATAAAAGGGCTGAAAAAAATACAGACATACAGACACACACACAAATATTTTACCTTTTATATATATATATATATATATATATATATATATAAAATCGATTTTCTGCACTATTGTAAGAACTGCAACCTTGAGACTTATGAATATCATTTATTATGTCTTTGTCTATGAGTGTACCAAATTTGATTAAAATCAGACCACTCCTATAACCAATTTTTTTGATTATCAATTTTTGATATTTATCAGGAGTACCCCAACACAAAACCTAGCTAAGAACACTCGCAGATGCTTATAGTACAACTGTGTAAATTTTCAAGAAAATCAGTTCAGCCATTTTGGAGTCTATAGGTATCGGACACACAGAAACAAAGTTCCATTTATAAATAAATTTAGATAAATTAAAAAAATAATACAAATGACTACACAGTTTTTTTTATATCTTATATTTATATATTCTAATATTTCTTAAGCTTATTTTTTTTAAGTTGCCAATTGTAAAAACATAAAAGCAATACAAACAATTATGCAGGATGAAATAACACATGACATAAGTATTTTTTTATTAATCTGACAGATTTTTATCACTTTAGTGGTTAGTTGTATTTTAGTAGAGACTGTTTATTAAACAGTATATTTACTTATTTTCATCCACTGTCACGAATGTTCAAGAAATCTTATTAAAGAAAAATTTATGCTTTCTGTCAGGACTTGCACCTTTTCAAATAAGATTTCTCAAACATTCAGGGCAGAAAATAAAAATAAATATACTATTTAACAAATCAGAGCATCTACACAAATATGAGTATACACTAAAAATAACATTTAAAGTGATGTATATATATATATATATATATATATATATAAAAACAAAGATTTGAACCCACAGAATAAATTAATAATTTTAAATAAGATAGACGTCATAATTATCCCAACCTGAGGAACCCCTCAGCCAACACTATTCAAGGGCCCACACTGGCTTTATTACAAATGGCCAATAAAGGACAAAAACAAAGGATTACTTACAAAACTGGGGGCCAGATGGAATTTGTTTAAAAATAAACTTTAATCAGCAAATATTGAAACATAAGAGTGGTGTAAACATACAATTCCACAAGAATTCCCCCAGTTTTGTAAGCAATCCCTTGCCCCTGTCCTCCACCAACCATTTGTAACAAAGCCAACGCAAGCCCCTGAAGAGTGCCAGCTAAAAGGCTCCTCAGATTGGGATAATTATAATGACATCTATCTTATATATATATATATATATATATATATATATATATATATATATATATATATATATATAATAAATAAAATGCCACAAGTATGTGTGGGGTTACTGAGAATGAAAGGGAATAAGACTTTAGTGAAAATAAATATTAAAACAGAATTTAGGAGTACAGAAGATAGCAATTGACATACCATTTAAACTTTTGAAGATTATAGATGTCAGGAAAGCAAGAAATTGAAAGGAAAAAAAGAAACTAGTAGAATATGAGATACAGTTGCATCTATGTATTTCCGCAGTAAAGAGTTGCCAATCTATAGAATGTGTATTGTATAAATATAGAAGATGTAACAAAACAATCAAAAG
This sequence comes from Ascarosepion bandense, assembly GCA_037127315.1. Lineage (NCBI taxonomy): Eukaryota > Metazoa > Mollusca > Cephalopoda > Sepiida > Sepiidae > Ascarosepion > Ascarosepion bandense. Next base: position 1,654,942 of record JBBBDQ010002245.1, read on the forward strand.
TAACTGCCACATATACACTGTTAGCCTCCCTTCTTGCACATCCCACCTATGGAGCTCCCTTCTGTATACTTACTTCCCTGATAGCTACAATCTATAAAAGTCCAAATGCAATATCAACTGCTATCTTCTATCTACCTAAATCCAATCCACCTACTATGTTTTCTTTGACATCCCCTGTTCCCTATTTTTCTCTCTCTCTCTCTCTCTCTCTCTCTCTCTCTCTCTCTCTCTCTCTCTCTCTCTCTTTGAGTGTAATCAGTAGCATTCCTGCTTTGCTTGGAGTGAAATTATTATTAAAAAAAAATATGCTGACTGTTGTGATTCTACTGAGGATTGAACTCACCATCCTTGGTTAACAAATTTATGAAGCTATTAGACTCCTATTCTTCTGCATAATGAATGTGTTATAATTAGTGGGGCTCTTGATGATACACATACCTCAAGGACCAAAATTTTAGATATTTCAAAGGCCTTCAACAAGGTGTGGTACAAAGGTTTGCTACACAAGCTCTCCAGCTATGGAATCACTGGATGAGTTTTCTCTATTATAAAATCCTTCTGAACAGGTAGATCTCTAATATAATTATTAACAGCCAAACTTCAAAGGCCCTGACAGTCAATGCAATCATTGCCCAGGATTCACTTCTTGGACTAACCCTCTTTCTGATCTGTATAAATGATCTACCAAAGAATATACTCCAATCATTTGTTAAGCCAATAATACAAAAACAGGTGCACCTCCAAAAGCCTTGACAATCAGAGACTGAAGAGAGTCACCTTAAAAAAAAAAAATTTAAAAAAAAATTTTTTAAATTAATGCTGATTGTTATTAAAAAAAAAAACAAACTATGCTGATTGTTGTGATTCTACTGAGGATTGAACTCACCATCCTTGGTTAACAGATTTATGAAGCTATTAGACTCCTATTCTTCTATGTAATGGATGTTATTTAATTAGTGAGGCCCTTGATGATACACTACCACAAGAACCATAGCATTAGATATATCAAAGACCTTCAACAAGGTGTGGTACTAAGTGGGAAAAAGACATTTAATACTTCTAAAACCAAACTGGTTACATTCTAACACCATTGATCAGACCCTGAACTACCACCAATTCCAATGAACAAATGTCCCCTCGAGAAGTTCTTGTGCTTTGAGAGTATATTGGCCTCAGCCTCACATGTGACCTCAAGTGGAATTCCCATATACAATCCATCACCGAAGATGCAGGTAAAATGATCAGCTCTCTATACTGCCCCAGTAAGTACCTGACACCTCATTCTCTATCTATAAGAGCCAGCTCAGGCTAAAAAAGAGTGCTGTTGCCATGTCCTGGCAGGAGCTGGCCAGACCTCATTTTCCAGTCTTGATAGAGTATCTTTGAGTCTTTGTTGGAGAAAAATTATTTTACACATTCCAACCTCTCTCTCATAGATCAGACGTGAAGAGTCTCCCACAGCTCTATCACTAACACCATAGAAAGTGCTTAGATGAACTGAATTTCCTGATTCCGTGGCTAGGACTTGGCATGCCAATTACATAGTAGCAAACCACCCAAACTCCCTCCGTATTCCATCGGCAAGAAGTAAGTTCCACTGAAACAGCTTCTTACTGCAAACCACTGCCCTATGGAACAAACTCCTGACAGGGTGTTTCCCCAATCACTACAATCTTGACCTATTCAAGTCTAGAGTCAATTGTTATTTTCTCCTATCCATATAAACTATCCCTTAATATAACACACTACCTCAAGTGGCACCTGGGCCTTGTATAAATAAGCCACAGCAGTATCTTGTCTCCCTTCCTGCCAAAGAGGATTTAACCTTTAGGCATTATTTAAGTCTCTGGAAATTTCTCCTCAGTAAACATTCTTCTGGTGAATTGTTGTCACTGTTTATTGAGCAAAATCCTGTGGATGTGCAGGTGGTATAGCTGTTACTGGTACAAAAAAATGGAATTGGGAGGTTAAGTTCAAGTTCTGGTTAATATAATTGTGTTCACTTCCCACAAAATTCTTTTGGGAAAGACATGAATACATCTTTTCAAACTTTGCAACACATTTTGAATGGGGAAAAGAGGCAAAGTGGTATCAACAAATTTGCATCACACTTTAGACAGAGTTGGGTGAGGGAAGAGGCAAAGAATCATTCCGTCTTGTAATAATGACATATTTGTTGCTGAGTACCTCTGTTGAGTACATGACAACTAACCTGAAGTGGAAGTATCTATGTATCAATGGAAGAACAGGTTTTGTTTGGTAAAATCATTGGAGACTTAGATGGGTGGAAAGATCAAATAATGATCTTCAGTCTACAGAATAATGAAGTAATTCATAAAACATTTATGACTAAGAGAAGTTACAACCAATTGAAATGAGGATGATGGGTGGTTGATAGTTGTTTCCTTACTAAGTCATATGAGATTTTAGTAACTATAGCAGCTTATTTAATTGCCATATGTGTTACACTGTCTAGTCAGAAGATTTATCTGCAATAAGTTACCATTGCTTTCTGTGGTAGACTGTTGCCAACCAAGACTATAGAATCCAATCTATCCAGTTATTCAACCTATAGCTGGAGGGAGAAGAGATAGTTTAAAATCTTTCCCAAGGGTATTTGTGTGTAGGTGAATGAAACAAATTTACCTGGAATTCAAACTTGGCTCTCTGATTTCTCATTCCAAGCCAATATCTATTACACCATGGTGCACATCTCTCAGTCAGTCAGTTAAGTGCCATATGTGATAAACACTTGGGTGATTATACTCAAAAGAGACATGGCTGACTGGGCAGAAGATTATCCTGTAGTAAGTTGCCATTGCTTTCTGTGGTAGACTGGTTGCCAGCCAAGGCTATAGAACCCAGTCTGTCCTATTATTTAACCCATAACTGGATAAAAGAGACAAATTAATACCTTTCCCAATGGTATCTGTGCATAAGTGAATTCTCTCACCAAGCCTTAAAAGTGTTTGAGATGAGAAAATAAAGTAGTTATCACACCTGTTTTTTGCAGATAACAAAACAATTCTATTGCATTATCACATTTTTTATATTACATTGTGGTGAGTATATATGTAGTTAAAGTGTATTGAAATATGTCATTTCCTTTTTACTAATAGAGAAACTCTCTCTTTCTTTTGCTATCAACATTGTTTCCCTCTTTATATTCTTCCATATTTTTAGTAACCTAGATATAACCTGGACATAGCTTATTTGCACAACTGATGTCATGTGAAGTCAACCAACACTCTTGCCAAAATCAAATCAGAAATGCATAGGCATTAAGTAAATATAAAGAGAACACATGGCAGTTGGTCCACAGTTTACCCACAATCAATCATTGAAGATTAAGTCAACACACCAACCAGTCAAAAGAAGACTATCTCCATGCAAACCAGAGCTGTGCTTAAATAATCTTCATGAAAAGAATATGCAGAAAGCCAAAGAATGAATTTAAGAGTATAATCCACACACTCAGAACAGAATATAACATAGCACAAATAGTAACCTGATACTACATTCCACCTAACATGTAGGAACAAATATAATATATATATACTTGAATGTACATATACACAGAAGAAAAATAGTTTATAACCTGAACACAGCAACACATATAATAATGAACATTCACATGGATGCCACAATGGCTTATACAAGAAACATATCAAAGACACAAAATACAAAAGGAACAGAAATGGTAATCATTCCCATATAATAAAAGATGTAACATTATGGAGTCAAAAAAATGAAATGGTGGTATCACTGATAAAACCAGGCCTTTACTCATTTATTATCTCAACCATAACAACATTTCGGTATGTAATTCTTTTTACAGTTAAATTAAGAGAAGGACTTCTTTTCATTAAAAGGCACAAGGCATTTTTGCATCAATGAAGTAAAGATCTATAGTATTAAATACAGTGAGATTATTTAATTAGTTCTTTTTCTATGGCTTATCAACCCCTTACAGGTTATTTAAAGCCAGAGGATAATTTTAGATAATAATGATTTAGTGATGAAAATCTTACTAATTAATCCATAGCTGGGAGAAGATGTGATTTCATACCTTTTCCAAAGCTATTTGTGCATAAGTTAATATAATGAACCCAACTGGAATTGAAACTTGGCTATTTGATTAACAATTTTTAGTCCTTATGCATTACACTGTCTGCTCATCTAAGCTTACAACACCTGTTATTCCCAAGCAGTCACCCATCTAGGTACTGGCCATTATTGATGTTACTTAACTTTAGGGATTGTATGAGAACTGGTGTTTTAACATCAACATATAGAGAGATTTTGGAATCCAGGAAGCTAAAATGAAATGTAGCAAGGTTTTCCAACACGATAATTACCCACAAGAATTCCTGAACTAAAACTTGGTTAAAAGGGAAAATAAAAATTGATTCGAGGAAACATATTTATGATCTTGAGTAGCCCAGTCGATATCTGGATCTAAATCCCATTGAAAATCTATTGCTGAAATTAGAGATTTGTATTGGAAAACATCAAGTCTCTAATCTGAGAAATCTAAAGAAAATATGTGAAGAAGAACGTCTCTCCTAATCTTGATGCAAGTTTGGTAATTGGCTAAAAAAATGTTAAAAAGCAGCCATAGCAAATGAAAACTATGTGATTAAATTTGAATCCTTAAACAGCAGGCATCATTAACTGATTTTTCATTGGAGATCAGTGGATATCATCAGTTTATGATTAAAACTTTTTCCAATAATGTGGGCAACATTCATTCATGGCAACTCCATGATTTATAATGGGAATGATTATGCTGAGATTAATCATTTCCATGCAGAAAACATTCATCATTTATTGAAAGAGCAGTTTGTATTACTGCTGGTTAAAATTTATAAAATCTTTCTCTTACAAATATTTTTCAGGAAAATAGACTTCTCAATTTGACAAATTGATATCACTCTTTCCTTCTAAACCTTTTATTCAAGGTAGTATGGAAACTCAACATCTCGATCATATCATTATTTTACTTTCTATGTGCTACTCATATTAGTTGTTGCGGTTGAAGGTCTTCAAGCAAATGTGGATTTTGCTATTTAGTAAAGTTCTTTGTGATTCTGTGGTGGTCGTCTATAGGATCTTATGAAAGATTATTTTCTTTAAAACATGAAAGATTCATAAAGCATGACACCATTTTTAAGCATCGATCTGAGAAAATAATTTTATATAGATGAGAGTTTAGACATTTCTGAACTAGTTGGATATGGGCATGACATTTATATATGTTGTGAGGAAACACACCTATTCCTCAGATAATGGGCTCTCCCTCCTATATTAATAAGAGTTAACAGGAAGTTAACGGGAGAAGTTCTTAGGAGTTCTTAGAAGTTCTAGAGAGTGCTTTAGTGTGCTACTGGGGTTCAGTAGAACTACTAGTTAGTTTTTAGTTGGACTAAGGCAGTTGATATTAGTCGGCAGTTAGCCGAATACTAAGGAGTCAGCTTTCAGTGGAAGATTACCATTTTGGGTATGTTAAGTTGATTAGCAACTGACATAACACGATTATAACCTTCAGTGCGAAAACTACTCCACAACAATATGACAGTGTAGCTGTCTCAGGGCTAATCCAAACAGATGAAATACTGATAGAGAACCCATAATTCAACCTTCAGTCACATGGTAACTGCTATAATTTTGGAGGGAAAAAATGGAATTGCTGTAACTTGGTTAAAAAAGAAGTTTGGTAGAACTTATACCAACACTGCAGTCTCACTTTAGAAAAGAAGCTTGGCGGGATTTGTACGTTGATTTCTGGTTAGACAACACACAAAATAGGTTGTAACACTTAATCCCCTTTGAACTTTCATTCTGCTTCAAACATTTTTTTTGTATTAGTGTGTGCAGTGTGAAGACTGTTCTTTTCCTTAGAGTAATTCACAGTGTTTGTGGAGATGAAAATAAATCCATTTTTTAAGCCTCAGTTGATTAACACATCACTCAATAAGTGATGGTGCCACTAAATCATGAGTCATGTTCTTAAATAACTTCATTTGATCTAGACTGTCTGTTACTGCATCTGACAATTTTCTTCTGTTAAAATAAATCTCAGGCCTAACTAATAAAACCACAACTTTTAAGCAAAATTTGACTTTATTCATCAACATAGTTTCGTTCTAGGGTGATACACTGTTTCCAACACTTCTCTAACAATTGGCTTGTAGAACAATTTGTCTTTGGCCTCAAAATACGCTTCTGTTTCTGATATATTTTTTCATTGGAACCAAATCTCTTTCTTTGGAGCATTTTTTTGAGGTCTGCAAACAGCTAGTAGTCACTGGAGAGAAGGTCTGGAGAATAAGGTGGACGCAGAAACAATTTGAAGTGAAATTCATGTAGTTTTGCCATCACTGTGATCGACTTGTGACACAATATGTTGTATTAATGAAAGATCACTTTTTTTCTTCATTTTGTGTCTGTTATTTAGCAATTTCTTCCTTCAAATGCACCAATAATACTACATGATATTTGCTATTGATAGTTCATCTTTTATCAAAGTAACGGATAAATAAAATACCTTGCGCATCCCAAAATATGAAGACCAAAACCTTGCCTGCTGATGTTTGTGTCTTTGGTCACTTTGGATAGCTTTCACCTGCTGCTGTCCACTCAACTGACTGCCAATTTGACATGGAGTGAAGTGGTGGATCCATGTTTCATCAACTGTAACATATTTATACAAAAGCTTCTTCTTGTTGCCTTGAAATAGTTGCAAACAATGCTTTGAATAATCAACATGTTGTTATTTTTGATCGACTGTGAGCAAACGCAGCACCCACTTTGAGCACAGCATTCTCATTGACAAATTTTCAAGCAAAATGGTGAATACACTGCCTTCTGATATGTTAAACTTCTCTGCTATCTCACACTACTTCACTTTATGATCAGCCAAAATGAATTTGCTGATTTTTTTAGTCTTTTTTCAGGATAACTCTCGATTTTTGGGCAACCTGAGCATCCAGCATCATTTGTGTCTGTACGACCGCATTTAAAGTCAGTATACCATCTCTTAAACATTGCTTCTGATGGAGCAGAGTCTGAACAACATGTATCAAGCCATTGCTTTGCTTTCACAGTATTTTTTTCTATCATAAAGTAATGTTTTATCAACACATGAAATTTAGTTTTTTTTCATTGTTTTGAAAATTTGCAGCAGTAGCTTCACTTAAATAACTGTAATTTGTAAACTAATAATCTGATTAGGCTTAAATTTTGTCACATGCCATTTGCAGGTTAGTGCATCATAAAAATGATATGGATTTTTTATTAGTGGTGCCATATATGTGTCAGGCTTGGGACTTATTGCGTGATGTGCTATTTCTTTTAGTGATTACATGAATGCTTTCTACTATTTATGGATGCACTTGCAAGCACAAAGATGATCTGATCCTCGTAGCTGATTTCTCTGCAGCTTCACTCTAACAGTTCAATGGGGAAATAATGTTCAATTCCTCAAAATCAAAAGTAGTATCATTTCATTGTCACAGTTCAGACCATGGATTTTCTCATGTTGTGAAGAAATATTGCATTCTCACTGAAGATCAATGCTTTTAATGTTTACTGGGTGTCACATTCACCCCAGACTTCAAGTCGGACTTATATATATGTCCAATCTATTTTTAGCTTTTCATCAGAATGGATGATGCTAGTCTTCTAGATAGCATCACACTGCATCTTCTTGGCATGACCTTCTCAAATGACCTCAAATGAAATAACTATATTGAATCGATAGCTGCATATACTGCTAAGAAGGTTGGTTCAATGTGTCAGTTCAGGAAGTTTTTTTTTTTGGCAGAATCCATTTTGCACATTTATAAATCTACCATTCATCCATGTATTGGATACTGTTACCATATCTAGTCAGGTGCTCTTGCTATTCGTCAAAGGAGGATCTGCAATATAATCAATCCTGATTTGGCAGTCAGCCTTCAAACACTTTCTCACGTGGCTTCCTTCTGTCTATTCTACAAAAATTTTCATGGCAACTGATCTGACAAGCTTTTTTCCTGACCACATGTATTGATGTGTATTACTAGATTGACATCAAGGTCCCACACTTTTACCATCAAAATAATTAAATGTAACCACCTCAGTTTCTTTTCTTGCACTTCTCATTTTGTGAAAATCTCTTCTCTTAGCTTGCTTCTTTGGTAGCTACAATCTCCAAAAGTTTAAATGCAATGTCAACTGCCATACTTTATCTAGTTGATTCCCATCCAAAAAAAAAGATTCTAAAGAAAATAGTCAGGAAGTATTTGACACCTTCTGGTATGTAACTTTACAAGAATTAGATTAGGCCAAAAATGGAGTATTGGCTTCATATCTGGGCTGAAGCAGCCCAATCTTCACTTTCCAGTTCAAAATAATTTGTGGAGGATGACATTCTCAACTCTGCAGTCACTTTCCTTTCTCACTATCCACATGAAAGTGTTCAGAAAACTCCACTCTTTAGTACCACTAGTTCAGACCCTTACTATTCAGACACATCACCCTACTTCAATGGAGTCAAATCACCCTTATTTCTTTCATGTTCGATATATAAAAAGAAAGTTACACTTTTAGAACATTCTACCAAGAACTGCTACTTTGTGGAACATACTCCTGTGTGGGTGTTTACATAAGCACTTTAATTTTCACTTCTTCAAGTCAAGGCTAAATCATTGTCTATCCTTTTAATCCATAGTTCCTACCACCTTCTCTAGCTGTTATGTAAAGGGTGTCAAGGGATAAATAAATAAATAAATACAGGACTTCCTGTTATGTAACAAGTAACATACAATAGATAAATAAATAAATAAAGGACTTCCTGTTATGTAACAAGTAACATACAATAGATAAATAAATAAATAAAGGACTTCCTGTTATGTAACAAGTAACATACAATAGATAAATAAATAAATAAATAAATAAAGGACTTCCTGTTATGTAACAAGTAACATATGATAGATACATAAATAAATAAATAAATAAATACAGGACTTCCTGTTATGTAACAAGTAACATATGTTAGATAAATAAATAAATAAAGGACTTCCTGTTATGTAATGGGTAACATGGGATAAATAAATAAATAAATAAATAAATAAAATATTTTCTGTTATGTAACAAGTAACATAGGATAAATAAATAAAAAATTGACAACTTCACATTATGTAATGGGTAACATGGGATAAATAAATAATGGACTTCCTGTTATGTAACAAGGAACATGAGATAAACAGAGACACAAATCATTTGTTTGGGCTCTCAAAAAAATCAGATGTGAAATGCATTAACTCTGTCACTTTCTTTCTCTCATCTATACTTTCTTCCTTCCTCAAGGCTGTCCAGCAGCCGAAAGAGAGGAAGAAAGAATCGATGCATGAAAGGTTACTATTATTTAATTGTGTTTATTAAAAAAAAATAATTACGAGTAAACATTTCTTCTTAAATTCAAGAAACTGAACTCTTAGCAAATATTATTACATAGCAAAACTTTCTGGCGACTACATAACTTGATACATTATTCAGACTATTGTCCTCATCTTTGTTGCAATTTGTACAATGTTTAGCCTTCTTCAAGTGCTATATCATTCTCATTCCTTGTGCAAAACCTCTTTCGGTAGTCATGAGTTATCTCCTTCTAACCCGACTCTTAGTTTCTTGTTCACCACTGCTGTAGAAAATGTAAAAAATGGTTACTGAACATTAGGTTTATAAATCCCAGAAATTCAATTGTTCTTGTCTATAGGAACACATGGCCCAGTGGATATAGATGTTAGTTCCAGTGACTTGACCCAAAGAGGCTACAACAGTTAGGTTAGAGGGAGATAACTCATGACTACCAAAGAGATTTGACACAAAGAATGAGAATAATATACCCCAGTGATCATAATAAAGGGTTCAGTTCAAAATTCCTAGCATCTGAAATAGGCCAGAGTATTCAACAACCGAAATGTTGTACAGATGGCAATAAAGATTCAGACAATAGTCTGAATAGTCTGAATAGTGTAAATACTATCTCATCTCAGAATTATAGACAGATACATAACAAATTAATTAATAAATATTATCATCATTATTATAAAAAGAAGTGAGACTTTTATCTTTCAATTATTGTTCAACCTTCCGAAATTTCAAATGTGGAGAATTTGTTTATAAAGGATGACGTTAACAAACATGATACATGCTCCCTAAAAAAGCAATAAGTGGCTTTGTTACATAGCATTCATATCACACACCTCATTCATCATTGCCACAACTGTTATTTCTACCTTGAGTGGCTCTAAAACCATGTATTGGGTGATATTTAGAGGAAAAATAAATTCCAGTTCATTCTTCTTTTGGAAAACTTAATCTCAGTAAGTGATATAAATATTACTTCATCTCAGAAGTACAGACAAATATTTTTTTACTTGAAATTCATTTTCTGCAAACACAAAAAAGACAAGAGAGAGACAGAGAGAGAGAAAGAAATCTTGTTTGAAATCATAATTATTTAAATTGGATTAACTGAAATAAACATTAAATTTAAATAGTAATATGACCTCAAATCTGCAGGCATGTGCTCTAACCATAACCCTGTGAACATTTCTTAATTTTATATCATCCTCAATTTCTATTTACTATAATGGATAGTATCAATCTCTTGATTTCTTATAGACAAGAAATAATTTTAGATTTAGTTGATGTGAGTGAAATGATTACAAAAGCTCCACCATGGTAGGCTTCGCACATCATTTGTCGATAGTGCTATGATTTATCTAATGGTCAATAAGCATAAAAAGTCTTTTTGTAAATTCTGAGCCAGACATTTATCCATGAAGAGAAATAAACTTATCCTCATCAAACATATTTTACACACACTTTTGTGAATCAATTTCTTCCTTCTTTTCTTTGTGTTTACATAATTCAGAAGTTTTAAGCCTGGGTGCTTTTATTGTGAACTCTACTTATATGTATTGTCAAATAAACTGGTACCGCTCAGAGCAACTCCTTCTATGTGGTGGATTTCTTTTATTGATTAATGCTATTGTTTTCATAATCTTTCTATGGCAACTGAACATCCAGACTTTTATTTATAATGTTCAACTATGTTATTGTGAATAATAAAATTGCTCCAAATTACAAAATTACTTGTTTTTATAACCACTATGGTTTTTATCTATTTGCCTTTATATGTATAAAAGTGTTATGAAAGTAGCAGTGATAGATATGGGCACAGAACATCATAAAACAATCTTTAGGAAATGTATAATATTCAAGTTTATGGAGTCAATAAACAGCATTATTAAGAAATGCATTAAGTAGCAATGTTTTTAAATTCATCATCATCATCATCATCATCATCATCATCATCATCATCAAATAGCCATAGAAGTGGCTGAAAGTGGCTGGAAAAATTTTTATGGAACATTTTTACATTCTTTATTACCAGAAAAAAAAGGAACATGTTCGAATACTGGAAAAATTAAATTAAAAAAATAATAAAATCTTCCCTGTTGGTCGTTTTCAATGAAACCTGCTTAAAAGAAAGGTTGTTGTCCAAATATACATTAATTAACTAAGATGAGTGCACAAGTTGTTTGCCAGAATTAGGAATCATTAGATCTCTTTGAAACAAAACACAAACTAATCTATTAGTTATATTAGAATTTTTGATTGATTGTTTTTTAACAGATTATCAACCTTTTGCAAGTTATTTAAAATCAGAAAAATTTTGCAATTATTAGAATTTTTTAGAGAGAATAATGATTTACTGATACAAATCCTACTAATTAACCTATCGCTGCTGGGAAGGAAGGAGTTGATTTATAATTTTCCGAATGGTAATTGTGCACAAATGTATATAATGAACATGACAGGAATTGGAAATTGGTGAGCTGAGTACCAATTTCAAGCCATTATCCATTACCCGACCCTCACACATTCAAATATCTGACATTCCTAAATAGCTATCCATCTAAGTACTAACCAGGTTCAATGTTACTCAACTTTGGTGGGCATATGAGAATCAATGTTTCAACATGATATGGCCTTAATCCTGGAAATTTTTAAATAAAGAATTATCAGTGAGTATTAAATAATATATCTTGCTATTTGGGCCAGCATGCTCATTCCAGCTGTTATACTTGCAATGTTTCATGTACTGGCTAACTTTTCCAGAATTTTCAATCAACCATTGTTGGAAAGCAAAATGTAACTAATTTACTCTGGTGAATTAATGTGAATTTCAGTGAAAAATATCAATCTTTATTGAAGTTAATAATAATAATTTATCTTGGAGGTGTCACTTTTTGTACTGCTAGCAAACAATGTGCAACATACTTTTTTTTATTTATAAATAAATCTATATTGGCCATATTTCATTAACAGTATTCCGTATAGCGGAATAAATGATTATTTTGCATTTTAGTATAGTCTTTTTCTTGTTGAGAAAGCCAGCATGTAGCACTTCTATGGCCCTTTTTGATATTCTGGAATATTCATCAATGTTTCCATTACTAATATTCTTAAATCTTTTACTGAACACTGGACACTGACTAGTGAATGAACTGACTTGCCAATGTAGGGGATAAAACCTTTGCTGAGCATTTATCAGGGTAGGATGTTAGAAAAAGATTGAGGTGGTTCATCTTGGTCACTTGGGTAGATTCATTAATGATTTGAGTTAGTCTCTGCAATATCATCGGTTTTGTTAGAGTAGACTAACCACTCTTTGTGGTGAACATTGAAGTCTCCACATATATGAATGTTGGCCGAGTTGAGAAATTTTGGGAAATTTTGTGAGGATATCCTCACTGATATTCAATTGAAGATTACCAATTCTTCATTCTGAGTATGATACAGAGCAAAGAGAAATGTGGTAATATGGATGAGTGTTACACAAATATACTCAAGAGGTGAGGGTCCTTGATTTTAGTCTCTCTACCATAAGGAAACCCATCCTTGATGCAACACTGAGCCTGTAATCATGGTGGTTGTATTTTGCTATAATGTGTAAGTAGGCTGGGATTGTGAGCTCTTGCAATGGGATTGAGACATTGATACCTGTTTCCGACAAGAATAGGAGGTCGGGTTTAAACAGAAAAAGGTGTTTCACTTCTGAAAAGTTGTAACGTAGACCCCTTACATTGGTGTAAGAGATGATGTATCTGGGGTCTACTTTTCTGAGGTACAGTTTGCTAGTTTTGTTCATTTTCAATTTGTTTGTTTGCATGTTTGTTTTGGTCTGCTTAGTAGATGACTAGTTGGCAATAAAACAGGCGCTCATTGGAGATATATTTAGGTTGACTTATCCAGAAATACTGTTGTAACAGTACCCATCATCATCATGGCATCAAGAGACCCCACAGGAGATTACCATATGGTCCAGAAACCATTCACAAAATGGCAGTACAATATATCTGATATTATACTCCTGCTGATAGGATAGCCTCCTTCAAAGTTACTCAAAGGTTCAGATCCCTGATTATCAGGTGGAAAACACCAAAACCCAGAAAACGTGTGCTTCCAGCACCCTTAATGAAGGAATAAACAACCAAGGAAAGATTTCAGGAACAATAGTCCAAGTGTACATGTCTTGTCCACCTAGAGGTTAGGGAAACAGAACTTTTTTGGAGTCTGAAACATCATACTTGCCAGGGACCACAGGTATCAAGGTAAGCTGGCTCATATACATGAGGACTAAAAGATCCATTGGGAGAAGGGAGGGATGAAAAAAGTTGCTTGGGGCTGCATGCACATTCCCTACCACTATTTCAGTTAGCATCAGAAGCATAGTCATTAGGCTGAGGCCATGTAGAGGGGGGAGTTACTTATTCTATTTGAGAGAGAAAAAAAAGAAAGCAGCAAGAGTTTAGAATTAAAATGTAATTACTCATATCAAAGAGACAAGGTGAGAATTGACAGTTATTCTAAAAATTCATTAGCATAGACTGGCCAAGTGGGTAGAGGGTAGATTGAGGATGGACATGATAGCTATAAGATTTTAATGTAAGTCCCAAGATCCTCCCTTGAAAAGTATACATATTTGCTACCTGACAGTTTACCATGCCAGAAAAACTACCATTAAATTTAATGTGATAAACAATTAACATTAAACATGAAACAAGATATGAGCCTCTACTCCTGTTCAAGAGAAAAGGAAAGAGTATGGACCAACCTATCTACTCAGATTAAAAAAAGTTAGTAAGTTTTAACTTAGTTAAAGTTGAGATATCCATTTGAAATTCAACAAAGAATTAAAAATGGCAGAGACCACCAATTAAAGAACTTTCAATACAGTGTTGAATTTGATTTCTAGTTAAATTATTTCTTTGAATGTATCTTGAGATAACTAATTTGGAAAGTCAGTTTGCAGTCCACAGAACTTTTTGACTATGCGATGTTTAACTGACAGTCCAGTATATTAAGGGAGAAAGGAGATAGAAGAAGTTTGTTGTTAGAATCGTGAGTATTTGGTCAACTTAATAGCAACAGAGTAAAAAGGAAAAGAAAACAAAACTTTAAAAAATGAAAAGAAATTATGTTTAGTAAATGTTGAGATGAGTTGTAGTCTAAAACATGAACAATTAAAACGTGAAATTTAAACTAGAATTTGAATCCCATGAAGAATATGTGGTGATACCAAGCAAAAGCGATGGACCGGATGTTTGCTCTGTCACGACAAAAAGGCAAATGACCAAAAGTCATCTCTGCACAGGTAGATGTTCCAGTTGCAAAATAAAAATTAATCAAATATTAAATTTCCATTTGGCGAGCCTACACAAATTTTATTTATCAGCCAATAGGAAGCCCAGAATCAAATACAAGTGTGAAATTCCAAACGAGTTGCTGTGATCCAAAAAGTCGAAATAAAAAGCCGAGACAGAAAGCACCCAGCAGACAGACCGATGGAGACAGACCAGGAGACAGATGAGCGTGATTGGTATCTTCCTTGACTAAGTCAAGCGGCTGCTATGTTCGCCTCCCTTCACCTCTCCTTACCTTCTTCCCTGTCTCAAAACTACTTACTGATCTAAGGAGTGACTACATCAAAGACATTACTCATTTACACACTCCCCACATTCCTAAACCTTAAATCTCTTTCAGCTTATTATTTGCTATGAACATTTTAACCTCCATTGGACTTATATTCAAGTATTACCATGCTATCTACCACAAGGCCTAATTCCGTTAACCTGCAACAGTATACAACTACCCTTCACTAGAATGAACTCCCACTACAACTGGAAAAGCAACCCACTATAAATATCAATTAGAAACAGAAAAAATTAAAAAGTAAGATTAGATGAGAGAAGTAACACAAATCACCAATTCAAACAAGAATTAAAATCTGTCTCTGAAAAAACTTTCAATACAGTTAAGTTATTTATTTGAATCTATCATCAGCTGATTTATTTGGAGAGTTAATATGTGACCCCCAGACTTTTTGACCATGCAATGTTTAACTGACATTCTTCAATGTTTTCATGACATTTTGACCATTGTACGCTCCAACCTTCTTCAAGTCATATTAGATTCCAATTAATATCTCCTGAAGAAGTTCAGAGTGTACAATGACTAAAACATTATGAATATTGCAATAATGTTGAAGACAACACTCTGAACAATGTAAATAGTCCCAAAACATTTTGGTCAGTTCATCTTTTAATAGTAATAACTATTCAAATTTTTTTATTTACTTGCAGCAAATATATTATGCAAATTTATGTGCAGTAAGAATTAGGAACCATGAAGCAAGTGGAAACGTTAAATAATGTTAAAGGTTGCATCTTATGAAAGTCAGTTAAATTTTTTAATGCAAAACCAAGAATTTACAAATTATCCAATATTCAAACTTTATGGGTCAAAAGAAAGAAGAAAAGCAGAAGCAAGAAAGAGAAAAAATATGAAAAGAAGAAGAGAAAGCGAAAAAAGGAGAGATGAATTATAGACAGGTAAGTAGTTGAAAGATTTAACAAGAAAAAAATGATGAAATCTAATGGCAAACAAGAAAGAGGGGTTTACAAAGAAATTCTATAAGAAAAATAAAGAGGACCTATGAAACTACAAGGCGAATAAGTGAGAAAAGAAAGAAGGAAAACAATTCTGGAAATGAGAAACGAGAAAAGAAACCATCAAAGAAGAAAAGAATCAAAAGAAGCCCATATTTTGTTTCCCTCAGAGAATGAACTGGGGTATAAATAACCGGGATTCAGCCCATTTTTCAGTCTGTTTTTCTGTAATTTTTGGAAATTTTTTTTTTTCGTTTTTTGTTCGTCTTTGATTTTTTTTTTTTTGTCACTTAGTTTGTGTAAATTATTTTGCAATTGAAGGTTATTTTTGACTTAAGATAAATAGTATCACGGTTCAATTATTTCCATTAGTTTTGTCTTGTAGATGATTTAAATTTATTTCTTCGAGATATTGAATTCTTAACGGTTGTCCAACGAACGCAAGCAGCATAACTCGACTATATTCTGTAAAAAACGGTTTAATTTCTATTTTTGTCTTCAGAAATTTAATTAAATCAACTTTACAGTGTTAGCTGCTTGTGGTAAGTCAACCGGGATTCAGTCCATTTTTCAGTCTGTTTTTCTGTAATGTTTGGGAATTTTTTTTTTTTTTTGACGTTTTTTGTTCGTCTTTGAATTTTTTTTTTTTTTGTCACTTAGTTTGTGTAAATTATTTTGCAATTCAAGGTTATTTTTGACTTATACAAAGTTAAAACTTTGTAAACCTCAGTCACTTTTTTTTCCTTTTTTTTTTTAATTGGAGTAGATAGTTCCTACTATCTACACTCCCTCCCTTCTTTTGAATGGGTTTAGAGGTGATCGCCTTGTTTCTTGTTTAGGAAGGGGTTCCCGGTTCATCCCCTTTCTCCGGTCTTTGTGTTAGTTCAGCTGGAACCTCTTTGCAGTTACGGAGTATGGTGGCAACGTCTTTACATTCTGAGGGTACCGGGTTGGCAGTTTCCTGGTTGTTGCTTCCGACTGGTAATTAGGAGCCCGAACTCTTGCGTAGCGTCTTGAGAGGCTGCTCTGATCAACAGTTGAATAATACCGGGGTTCTTGTAGTGCCATATCGCGCATGGACGGGCGTCCCTGCATGAACGTTCGGTGGGCAACCCCGAGGCCACATTATGTTGTAGGCCGCGCCAGTCTCCATCCTTCACAAGTTGACCGACTGATTCTATTCTAAGACCTCTCCTTAACTGAATCACTATGGAAAAAAGCAAACATAATAGCGAAACTAAACCAGTTCATTTGAAAACGCCCAAACCTGTCTGCATCTCTTTCACTAACATACGCGGCATCCGCACCAACTTCCCCAGCGTAGATTCTTTCCTCTATAAAAACTTACCTGATATATTAGCCCTATGTGAAACTAATCTTAACCCTTCTATCCCCTCATCTGAGTTCTACGTTCCTGGCTACCTTCCCCTCTTCAGGAAGGACTCCAATGTTCATATGCATGGGCTTGTTCTCTATGTCAGCGAACACCTTCCCTTAGCTAGGGTGTCATCTTTTGAATCCCCAGATCATTCTTTCATGTGCTTCCGCCTCTCACTTCTCAGCTCGATTAGCTATCTCTTCTTTCTCTACCGCTCTCCTTCCTCCCCTGACTGTTCGTTACTTGACATCATTTCTGACAATATTGACAAAGCTATTTCTTCCCATCCCTCTGCCCATGTATTCGTGTTTGGTGACTTTAACGCCCACCACACCAAGTGGCTGAAGAACGCTGTCACTGACCCTGCTGGTGTCCACACCATGAACTTTTCAATCACCCAATCCCTTACGCAAGTAGTGGACTTCCCCACGCGTTTCTCCGACAACCCTAACGGAAGGGACTCACTTCTAGACCTCTGCTTCACTTCCATCCCAGACTCTTGCACTACCAGACAACTCTGCCCACTCGGAAACTCTGACCACACTGTAGTGTCCGTCAATATTTCACTCCACTCCCGTTCGACCCATGAAACCCAGACAAGTAGAATATCCTACTGCTATCAAAGAGCAGACTGGGATTCGTTCCGAGACTTCCTCTGTGACATCCCTTGGAACAACGTCTTTAGTCTTCCTATCAAAGAATGTACATCCGAGGTTTCCTCCTGGGTTAAGGCTGGCATCGATGCCTTCATCCCTGCTAGGAAATTCCAGCTTAAATCTCATTCGTCTCCATGGTTCTGACCCGCTTGCTCGGCTGCCATTGCCTACCGGAATCATTTCTTCCGACTCTATCGTAACTACGCGTCGGACCAAAACAGGCGCCTTTTCACTTCAGCTCGTAATAAGTGTAAAAGGATACTTAACGAAGCTAAGATGTTGTTTGCTGCCAGAATGAAGCAACGCATAGCATGCTCTAAATTCGGCTCTAAAGACTACTGGCGACTCTGTAAAAAGTACTTAACAAGAGCAAGTTCACAATACCCCCGCTAATCAACAAATTTGAGGTCCTCACCTCCCCATCAGATAAGGCTGAATGCTTTGCCCGCAGATTCTCGAACAATTCGAGTCTGGACTCGTCTGGAGTTTTGACACCCGACTTCTCACCTAGAACCGAGGCACAACTGAATGATGTCCACATTACACCTTCGCTTGTCTCTAAGATAATCTTAAAACTTGACCCTCACAAAGCGAGCGGTGGTGACGGAATCCCAACCATAGTCTTAAAGAAATGTGCCCCTGAACTCTCCTCTATCCTTTCTAAGCTCTACAACCTCTGCCTATCTGCTTCCTGCTTTCCTGCCTGTTGGAAATCTTCCTCTATAGTTCCTATATTTAAAAACACTGGAGAACCCTCTGACCCTGCAAAGTACCTCCCTATCAGCCTTCTTCCGATCTTTGGCAAAGTGTTCGAAGCCATTATCAACGCCGAGGTGGTTCAGCATCTCACAGCACACAGGCTCCTCTCGGACAAGCAATATGGTTTCCGCTTCACCAGGTCTACTGCTGATATGCTAACGACCATCACCGAGTACATATACCAGGCACTCGACAGGAATGGCGAAGCTCGAACCGTTGCATTGGATATATCTAAGGCGTTCGACAGAGTTTGGCATGCTGGCCTTCTATGTAAACTGCGGAGCTATGGTATAACTGGACATTTGTTTGAACTATTCCAGTCATTCTCTCCACAATGAAAGTGGTATTAAACGGACATGCCTCTCAGAACTACCATACAAACGCAGGTGTCCCCCAAGGCTCCATCTTAGGTCCTACACTCTTCCTGATATATATTAATGATCTCCCTGATTCCATAAGAACCCAAATAGGTTTGTACGCCGATGACACCACAGTTTACTCTCGCCTCCAACAAAAATCTGGTGTAGGCGTCAAAGCTAAACTCGCAGCCGAGATTGAAAAAGACCTCCAATCCATATTGGACTGGGGTAAGAAATGGTTAGTAAATTTTAATGCTTCTAAAACGAAGCTACTGTCAATTAACCATCATCGACAATCTCACCTACCTCCCATTAGCATGGACCAGGCTTGCCTCCCAGAGAGTAAAACACTGCGCCCCCTTGGTCTCACACTTTCAGCGGACCTCAAATGGAATGACTATATCGAATCCATTGCTAAATCCGCTGCTATGAAAGTCGGTTCTCTGTGTAGGGCCCAGAAGTTTTTTCCGTCTGAATCTATCCTGCACATTTATAAATTTACCATCCGCCCTGGTCGGGTGCCCCTGCTGTTCTCCTCGGGCCTCTCGATAAGGTTCAGAGGAGGGTCTGTAATGTGATAGATACCGACTTGGCAGACCGCCTGCAGTCTCTCTCCCACCGGCGCGACGTGGCTTCCCTGTGTCTTTTCTATAAATACTTTCACGGCTTCTGCTCCGATGAACTTAGATCACTAGTGCCCCCTAAATACGAATTTGAACGAGATACTAGATTAGCAACTAGATCCCACCCTTTTACAGTGAAACCGATAAAATGCAGCCGTAACTTCTACTCCAACAGTTTCTTTCCTCGCACTTCCCGACTATGGAATTCTCTTCCAAACGATTGCTTCCCCAACGGATACAATCTCCAGGAGTTTAAATGTAAGGTCAATAGACACCTCCTAACACACTAACTTGCTCCCATTCTATCAAACACTCTTCCCATCTGCCCAACCCTCATCCTCGCTATCCTTACTCATATGTCACCTTCCTCCTGACATTCCCTATGTCTAACCACTCCTTCTCTTTACCTTCCCCTATGTAGCCCCATGCGCAATAGTGGCAGTGGAATGCCTTGCTTGGGGTGAAATGATTAAAAAAAAAAAATTGTGACAAATCACTTAGGAAGCCAAAATGAGGCAGGCTCATGTCTTTTGTGGTATCAAATACTTTAAATCTTTGGTATTTAAGTAACAGTGAGAAATATTGGTGTTAATATTGTATGGCAAAAATAAGACTAATCCTTATCAGGCCAGAATGTCATGTAGTTAGGTGCAGAAAAAAAGACATAAATAAAAAATCAATTATACTGTCACTTTGTCATGTTCATAAAAAATTAAATAAATAAAAATTAATTATAGTGTCAAAAATAATTATGATAAAATAATTATGACAATTATAATTACCATTAATTTACCCTTTCTAAACTGATGAGAATCAACCTTACTTTTTTCCTCTACATACAAATACATGACATTCTCACTACCAGACAGGCATTCAACACAGACAGGCTGTCAACATGTGCATCAACAAAAATTTCAGCTCCTCTTTTCTTTTCAGGCTATAATAGTAAAATCAATCTTCTTAGCAGTCAACAAAAATTTGAGGTAAGGGAATCCTAGACACTTTTCTGTCTAGATTATCTGAACACTCATTACACACTTTTACAAAAAAAATTATGAGAAAGACTGTATATACTTTACTTATTCTTTATCTTATCCTTCTGTTAGATTTTTTTTTTTTTTTAATCATATCACCCCAAGCAAGACAAAAATGCCACTGATGCGTAGGGGGCTACATAAGAGTGAAAAGATTGGAAAAGAGAAAAACCAGAAAACACATCCTAAACAGGGATCAAGGGATGAGCCTCTTCACCTGTTCAAATGACGTGGGTGGAGTGTGAACTGGGCAATAGTTTAGTCTATCTACTCCAATTGAGGAAAAAAAAAATGAAAGAAAAGAGTGAAAAGATCGGAAAAGAGAAAGCCGGAAACCACATCCTAAACAGGGAACAAGGGATGAGCCTCTACACCTGTTCAATAGACGTGGGTGGAGTGTGAACTGGGCGATAGTTTAGTCTATCTAGATTCTGATCCATATTTGAACTGCATTTGACCCCAAACCCACAATTTTACTCAGTATTGCTGCCTCTATTTCTCCAACACCACATAACAGCCAAATAACAAAAAATACTTATTTTGCTGTTTCCATGTCTTGCTATTTATCATTTGCTACCAGTATTTTTCCATCTATAAATCTAAGGGATTTTATCAATTCAAATGGTATCTAAGATAAAAATGACAGAAGAGAAAAAGACATTTTCTGTTATAATAGCAAATGCAAAATAGTTTTAACTGTTCCTGCAGAGTCTCTTGTCAGCTGTTAAATAAAATTAATTAGAATTGTGACATGAGATGCAAATTTATAGAAACATGAAAGGTTGCTGTCTTCATTGATGCAAGAATAATTCTTTGAGTGAAAAACAACAAAAAACTCTAAATTATTCAAAGTTATAACTATATATATATATATATATATATATATATTTTTTAATAATTTCATTCCAAGCATAATGAAAATGCCTCTAAGACACAAGGGGTTACTGTGAGTGAAAGAAAATAAGAAGGAACCAGAAACCCTGTAGGGGCCTTGGTGGTGCTTGTCAAATTGCCCTTGTACCAAACACAACCGAAGTCCCCACAATTTAAAATATCAGAAAATTGAAGGTTCAAATGTGGAAGGATAAATAATTTCATTTGTGCATTAAAGTAAAATTTTTATTAACAGAATAACAAAATTGTAAGAAGAAAAATAAAATGTTCATAGAAAAAATACATGTAGTTAATTAATTCGAATGAATGAAATGTTCAAACAGAAATTTGCACACGGTTAAATGTTCCATAGAAATAGTAGTAAATAGTTAAGTGTCCCGGGACGTAGAATGTAAAATCTTATGTTACTTTCCCATTTTAGTAGATTGGTGACATGATGAGAAAGAAGGTGAAACAAATAAAGAAATTGTACTTATCGCAGACAGTTGGAGTGTCCTGTTGTTGTTGTTGTTGTTGTTGTTTTCTTTGGCTGCTAGAGTGAAAATGAAGAAAGGAAAACTGGAAGAAGAGGTAGAATGAATGTATGTCGGTGAGGTCAAGTAGGCTTGAAGTTTCTTCCTTACATTGTGATGAGATGCTATCAGATACCACTCCCACTCTGACTGACTGTGACCAGTCAGAACCTGGTTAAATAGTGTGTTATCGTCATGTGACCTGCTCCAGTGACATTTTCATTTTAGGTGTGAAAAAAAATTGACTGGCATCATAGATCAATTTTCTATTTCCTATTCAATTATGATCCAGAATTTTACTTTTTGACTTGTGAAGTTTGCCTTGGTTTGGGTTTTTCCAAAATGTTTTTAGTCATTTGGATTTGATTTTGCAGGTGTGCAATATTACTTTTTTTGTTTGTTTTAATTGTTAGATGTTATAGGATTTGTATCCTATAACCCAATCCTAAACAGAAAACAAGGAATAAACTTTATATTCCTGTACAAAATACCAGGGAGAAGACATTAAATGTAAAGAGTTGCAGAAGACTTTAAAAGGAACCAGAAACTCAATCCTAAACAGAAAACAAGGGATAAAATTTCTACTCCTGTACAAAAGTCTTGGCAGGAGATATTAGAAGTAAAGAGTTGAAGAAGACTTTAGAAGGAACCAGAAACCCATTTCTAAACAAGAAATAAGGGATAAACCTTCTACTCCTGTACAAAAGACTGAGAAATAGTGTGAACCAGGAAGTAGTTAAACCTGCAGAGGGTGGACAATAATAACCATACTAGAATAATTTGAAAAATTATATTGTACTGTCAGTTTTTATGTTTGTTGTTTTTATATTAGTAGTATTTCATTTTTTGGCTAAAATGTTTTTTTAACAGATATTATTTAAATATGTTTATTAAAATCAACATTCAGGACTATTTGAGAATTTTAAGTGATCTACTTTATCATATGGTACAGAAACTGTTTCTAGAGGAAGAAGTCATCTCTAAGAATGACAATGCACCTATTCATACAGCTAAAGTTGTAGCTGAATGGTATGAGGAACATTCTAGTGAAGTAGAATATCTTACCTGGCCACCACAGTCCCCAGATCTCAACATCACTGAACATTTATGGTTCATTTTAGAAAGACAAGTGAGGAGTCAATATCCTTTACCATAATCATTGAAAGATTTGAAGACTGTTTTAGCTGAAGAATGGATAAAAATTCCTTTGGAAACAATTCAAACTTTGCACAAGTTGATCACACACAAAATTCAAGCTGCATTTACTGCCAAATGTGGTCCTACTCCATATTGAAATAAATTTGCTTGAAATTTCAAGGTGTTTACATCATTTTGTCCATCTTTTGTATCTAGTTTTAAAGGAAAAGAAAGAGGTTAATAACATACATACAAAGAGATAAGTATAGTTTTCAACACCCATGATATTTCTACATGTTCAGCAAGTATTTATTGTTGTTCTTTTTGTTCTAATAATTTCCAGTACTAATGATATTGTTGAAAACTTTTGCCTCATCTTAATACTTTTATTATATAAGAATATTATAATAAACTAATCACATATTTTTCATTAATATTTAATCTGCAGAAAACTTTTAAATATTTATTTAAATTTCAAAAGAAAACCCAAATAAACTAATCAATGTAACATGTTATTTATGCATATATATATATACAATTGTGCATGGGGCTGAGTGGTTGTAATGTTGACATTCCAACCATGAAACCTTGTGTAGGCAAGTTATAACTATGAGCAAATAATTATAAACCTTAAATATTCATAGATTCAAAAATATTTGTAAAAATGAGAAAAAGCAAGATGTGGAAACAACAAAATGAATATTATTTATCATCTGGTTGTTATATTGTGCTGAAGATATGAGATACAGTAATACTGAGTAAAATTGGGATTTTGAGGTCAAATGTTAATCAAATATGGATCAGAATCCAAAGGAATGATAAGATAAAGAATAAACAAAGTGTATATAGGCTTTCTAGTACGTTATTTTTAATAGGTGTGTATAAGGAGTGTCAAGATGGAAAATACAAGAATCGTCTTGGGGTTTTCTGACTTGAATTTTGTTAAGTGCTAAAAGATAAATGTTATTATTATGACCTAAAAAAAAGGAGACTAAATTTTTGTTGATGCACATTTTGATAGCCTGTCCATGTTGACTACCTGCCCAACAGTGAAACTAGTGACATTGAGTTTGATTGATTTAGAAAGGATAAATTAATGATAATTATAACTGTTATAATTATTTTATTATAACCACTTTTGACACTATAATTAATTTTTATAGATTTATTCTTTTTTTTTTTAATCAGGACAAAGTGATGTATAATTAATTCTTTATGTATTTTTTATGGACACAGCACTGTGTTCTAATCTCACCATCCAAGTTATCCAAGTCTATAGTTAGATTTTATTCAACTCATGGTGCCAATGTTTTCTCCCCAACTCCAAACTCGCATAAAAGGCAGGTAATCCCTTCTTTTCTGCAAGATGAAAGTAACCAAAATATCAACATTGCAACTCTCCTGTAAAGTTGTCAAAGTTGAAAAATAACTGATTTATTCATTTCTCAATTTTGAGATTTCAAGTAATTTTGACAATTTCTGTGTAAAGGCACCTGTTTTTGTTAAAGAATTGGCCAATGGCAGTTTAACTTCCTTACAATGCACTTTGACTTCTTTCTCTCATCATTTAGTAAGTTAAGTGCTATACAAGATACATACCTGGGTATTATGTCTCTTCTGATTTGTGACTGACTAAGCAGAATATTTTCTCACAGTGAGTTACCATACCTTTTTGCGATAAACTCGTTGCCAACCAAGGCTATATAATCCAGTCTGTCCTGCTAATCAACCCATAGATGTGGGGAGAAGAGATGGATTCATAAATTTTCCAAGGGTATTTGCACATAATTGAATATAATGAATCTGATTGGAACTTGAACTCATCTCTCAGATTTCTCATTCAGAGCCATTATCCACCACATCACAACTTCTTTCATACTATCTTTACTTATATTACTATCTCTATACTTAATCTTTTGTCACTTACAATGCTTGAGGTTTCTAAAGCATTTATTAGTGACACATTTTCTGTATAGTACTGAACATGGTGCTAATATGTTCAGTCTAAACATCTGATCAAGAAATGTCTCAAGATATAGAGAGGAAACTGAAAAGTTTGTTTAGTAATGATATGTTCAAAGTAGTTTCTTTTGAAAATCAAATAACTACTATGTCATTGAACTACCAAAGAATGAATTAAAAATTCAGTGTCTGAAGTCCAACTCAATGTTAACATTTCTGATGCTACTGGACTTTTGGTTACTTTGTTCAATTGATTGGTATCACTTTCCTGTTCTCACCTTGAATAAAAATAATCATACCACTCTGCGATAACCTTTCTTCTAAACTGACATATGTAGCATCACAATATGCAAAAACCTTCATATTTACAGGGTTACCTGTTAAGAAAATCAGCTTTTTTGAATTTGAATTTATTTGCTTTATGCGATATTTTAACAGTTGGGTGCTTTTCTGCATTACGCAAAGCACATGTTTCATAGCTTATATCCAGCCATGTTTATGAAGCAACCCAAATCTACTTCAACATTTTTTTCTATGTTCAATTTATCATTTTCCTTGGCTATGCAACTTTGAGCTATATTAATTGGCATTATTGTTGGAATATACAATACTTGATTAATTGTCAACGCTTCTGAAGTTTACAGAACTTCTGATCCTAAATAGTTAAATGTTCCTTTTTCATCTGTGCCTACCTTGAATGTTTTTTTCAGTTTTTCTATGTTCTGTTCTTGGGAAAATTTATTACACTAGCAAGCAAAGTTGTCTACATGTGTAATCGAAATTCCAATAAGTGATCTACTCTTATGAAACCATATGAACAAAAGCATTATCGTATTCACCAACTTTGCCTCACATGTATAATAGTACTTCTGTTCAAGACTTCGGGGCATCATTTAGTTCATAAATGCATTTTTTAATATACCAAAATTAAAATTTTATACATACATCATAAGTACACCAGAATACGTCTTTTTTGTAAGAACCTGTCTTGCTTAAATTCTTCTGTTATATCATTGGTTTGTAGCTTTCAGTTATTCAATACTGCAGTTAAAATAGCAACTGTCAACACTCGCTACTGCAAGTTGGAGAATCTAAGGAAAGATTGCTCATATTTTACTGAAAATCATGGGCTACCAATCTTGCTTTAATTTTTCTTTTATCATCTTCATATTTTTCAGAAATAACTCAAAGACATGGTAGTTTCTTGATTTTCAAAAGAAACAACTTCAAACACATCATTACTAATCAAGCTTTTCAGTTTCCTCTCCTTAGCATTTATCATATTTTGAGACATTTCTTGATCAGCTGTAGAGCATTTTTAGGACAGTTCAATCCATATTTTAACACAATCCTAATTGACACATATTGATTGGTTCTTCTCTTACGACATGTACATTCACCCAGTTCTCATATTTTCACTTTGCCTTGGTTGCATACTTATTAATTTAGTTTCCTTCCATGCATCTGTATCTTTTATCTTATAGCTGATAAAGGAATATCTTGTTAGTTTAGTCATATTCTAAACAGAACTTTCATGTCTTCACTGAAAAAATCAGTTTCATTTGATATGGAATTTAAATGACTATCATCTCCATCATCTTTGTAGTTGTCATTCATAGGTGGTTCTTAATCCATAACATTTGTATTTTCTTTTTTAATGGCTTGTCAATTTTTAGTTTGCCAAGTACTATAACTATTTTGAACCTTCATCAATTGACACTGATGCACACAATAGTAAGCTCCTCCATAGCATACCAACACAAGTTGTCCATCTTTTGCAAGTACAACTGCAGTACCTTTCCATCCTTTAAATTTTTTTCTGTTTTATTATTCTGTGTTAATAATTTTTTTCACCTTTGGCATATCATATGCATAAGTGCATATGTTATGCTTGAGAGTTTTCCTAATCTTTTTATTTGACTTTGCAGCAATAGAATTTTGTTTGGCATGGTGTAGAGTTTTTTGATATATATTGTCAGATGATAAAGCTTTCATAGCAGGTAGTTCATTATCTATAACTGATAAAAAATGTGAGTTAAATCCAAATGCCAATTGGTTTGGACTAAATCCAACATTGTTTTACAATGAGTTGTTGAAACTTACTGCTCAAGCAAGTGCTACAATTGAGATCTGATAAAGCCTTACAGAAGGTCTCTGCTAATATTTGGTAATGTCGTTACAGAACGGTGATTCCTATATCATTGTTAATGTTTTGATATTTAATTTCTTATCCATCTCCCTTTATTTGTTATTATAGAATTGTCATTTAAGAACCTTTTTGGTGCATAAAAATATTTTATTCACATTAGATAAATGCCTTGGATAATTTAATCTTGATTTTTAGATAAAACTAAACAAGCTGCAGATTATTTTGTCACTGAGTCAATCATGTGCAAAATCCAGGATTTGTAATGTCCATGGTCCATCAAGTATCTACATGGTATTTGGTTCAATATATCAGTAAAAGGCATACACACAATGGACTGTAATAGTAGACAATTATATTTCATACATATGTCACAAGAGTCACAACATTCTTGTATTAGCTTTAGGAATTCCTTGTTACAAAAACCTTTACTTTCAACAACTCTTCTTTTGATGCATACAACAATTGTCAATATAATTTGTCTGCCTTTTTCTATTTTTCTTCTTGTATTAACCATTTTAGTGCAGACATGTGTAACATTGCAAACATTCATGAATCTAATTCCTCTTGTTTACAAAGTAACATATTTGTGAAACAAATACAGTAGTTACCTGAAGAAGAAGAGGTATTGCAGACACTATACAATTATACACAATTTTGGTCCACTTCCAATAATGGGTCAAAATAGGAAAAACATGACATTAAAATAACATGAAATATCAAGTATATATATATATATATATATATATATATATATATATATATATATATATATATTTCTTTAATAATTAGAGATATTTATTCAAATGGTACATACATGACTTTCCTGTTTTGTTATTGGTCAGAAAGCAGCTTGGTACATTTTTATTGCTCCAAGATCAGTCATCAAAAGGGAGAGAATTTTTAAATTGTCCACCAAAGTGGAAATGAGACAAGGCTGTCATTGACTTGTCTATTAATCAATCAGACGACTCATTGCATGCTGGCTACAGCAAAGCTGTAAAGAGACTACTGTATTGGGCATTTCTTTATTTTGTTAAAGAAGCCATTACATAAGTTTTTAATAAAACCAAAGTATCAACTGAAAAGAAAAATTGTATAATTTGTAAAAATAAAAACATTACCATCCCTCTTTATAAAAATGATAAAACCTACTAAAAAAAAGTGAAACTTTATTATTTACTATATATATACTTCAATCATAAACATTTTTCAGTCAATGACTGCTGGAAATTTTAGATGTTTAGTTGTGGCAACTTCCACTATATCTCCAAATTTGAATTTTGTGAAAGTTGGGAAATATTTAACAAGACTTATTGCTTTATTTCTTAAAGTATCAAGAAAGCCATTTAACCATCTTTTTACCAGCTGCAGTTATCATTGCTATCTAGTATTCTTATTATAAGTGACTGTTTAATTAACATGCACAACTGAAGCTCAGCATATATTAATATTATGTTAACTGTGTACAATTTTGTTGCCTTCATGATGGTAATAATAGTTATTTGCAATGTGTTTCTGAGAATTATAATCAAAACCCTTCATAATAGTTTGTTAATCTATTTGTAGGATTTTTTCTTTTTAATCATTTCATCCCAAGCGGTACCACCAATGATGAGCAGTAGGATACATAAGAGAGTAAAAGTTTAGGCAGGAGAAGAGTGAAGAGAAAGACAAACCAGTTACAGAGGGTGTCAGAAAAAGGGTAAGAGAAGGATGGGAATACAGGTGTGATGACAGTTGTGAAGGTACAGTGAGAACGAAAAAGAACAAGATACACAGGGTGATGCAGAAAGGATGAGGGAAGGACTGAAGTCAAGTGGAAAAGACATGGGAATTGATATTGCATTTTAAATTCCTGGAGGTTGTAGCTGTCAGGAAAGCAAGTATACAGACTGGAGTTTCACAGGCAAGAAGTGCGAGAAAAGAAGCTGCTGGAGTAGAATTGTCGGCTGAATTTAATAGATTTAACTGTAAAAGGATGGACCTTGTTGCCAGTCTGGTTGCTCAAGTAAATTCTTGTAGAGGGGGCATCAGTGAGTGACCTAAGTCACTGCCAGGTCTGGACTGATCGCATTACAGATTCAATATCAGAAATAAAAGATACACAGATTTAAATACAGTGCTCCCTATCCACTTGAAAGTTTGGCTCACCATCGTCTTCCTACTTACATTTCATCTATTAAGCCTTGTATTATACTAACATATTAAATAATTAATTATCATCAGTATCACAAGATAGTAAAATCTATAAAAGCCCTCTAATTGTAATATTCTAATTTTACATAATGGTCATACAACTAGAAGAATAAATTGACCTCAGCTATGGTAACAAAAAGCAAACTAATCAGCAAGAGCATACAATATCAAACAAAAACAAAATTTCAGCAAGAAATAACAGTTACTTTTACTGAGAATCACATGGGAGAAAGAAACTCATGCTGGGTTTTTTGATTTAGTGTAAAATATAGAAACACAATTTCAAATTGGCTTTTAATGGTTAAATCATATCAAAACTAAACCAATCCATTTTTGAACAGCAGAATGACAAAGTAAAATCTAAAATAGTTTACATATATTTTAAAAAATAAGATGTAATAACACATCAGTCAATAAATTCCAGGCCTAACTAATAAAACAACAACTTTTAGGTAAAATTCAACTTTATTTATCAACATAGTCTTCTTTTAGGGGGATACACTGATTCCAGCACTTCTCCAACAATTTAATGATTTTTTTGTAGAACAATTCATCGTTGGCCTCAAAATAAACCTGAGTTTCCGATGTCACTTCTTCATTAGAGTCAAATCTCTTTCCCTGGAGCATTCTCTTGAGGTCTGCAAATAAGCAGTAGTTGCTGGGGGCCAGATCTGGAGAATAGGGTAGATGTGGAAGCAATTCAAAGTGCAATTCATGTAGTTTTGCCATCGTTGCAATCGACTTGTGACACAGTGTGTTGTCTTGATGAAAGATCAGTTTTTCTTTTTCATTTGTGGCCGTTTGTTGGCAATTTCTTCCTTCAAACGCACCAATAATGCTATATAATATTTGCTATCAATGGTTCTTTCTTTTTCAAGGTAATTGATGAACAAAATACCTCGTGCATCACAAAATACAGAGGCCAAAACCATACCTGCTAGTGTTTGTGTCTTTGGTTGCTTTAGACGGCTTTCACCTGCTGCTGTCCACTCAGCTGACTGCCAATTTGACTCCAGAGTAAAGTGGTGAATCCATGTTTCATCCATTGTCACATATTTTTGCAAACAGTTGCAACCAATGCTCTGAATTGTCAACGCATAAGTGTTTTTGATGAACTGTGAGCAAACACAGCACCCACTTTTAACACAGCTTTCTCATTTACAAATGTTCATGCTAAATGGTGAATACACTACCTTCTGATATGCTCAACTCCTCTGCTATCTCATGCAACTTTAAATGAGTTTTGGTGTTTTCTGTGACAACTTCCACTTTTGGATGACCTGAGCATTCAGCATCATTTGTGTTTGTACGACCGCATGTAAAGTCAGTATAACACCACTTAACTGTTGATTCTGACATAGTTCTTTTTCCTATCAGAAAGCAATTCTTTATCAACACACAAAATGCAGATTTTTCAATTGTTTTGAAAATTTGTAACAGTAGCTTTACTTAAATAACTGTGATTTGTAAACAAATAATCCAATTATGTCCAAATGTTGTCATGAGCCATTTGAAAATTAGTGTTTTATAAAATTCATATGGATATTTTATTAGTGGTACCATCTATATGTCAGGCCTGGAACTTATTGAGTGATGTGTTGTATCAAATAATCTTCTTTAACTCTTTTATAGGCAGGTTTTTCTTTATGTGCAACCTTAAGAAATAATCATTGAATGATTTGTATTGATGAATTCATCAATACAAGAGAGGAAAAAACTGAATGTATGCAGAAAGAAAATAAATATTTGTAAGTAATTGTAAATTTCTGAACTACACATCAAAATAAATTCATATTCATACTTATATAGATAAGCTTGTATATACATATGAGAGTAATTGCAATAAACATTGAATAAATAGCAGCAGTTATGTTAGTTTTTGGTTTATTTTTTAATTTAAATGTTTACTGATATAAATTTTTAAATAGTATAAATAGATATATGTGTTTATATATTGTTTAAAATTTGTTATATTTATAGGAAGCATGCACAATATCTAAAGTTGATATTAATAAAAATGTTTTCTCTCTCTCTCTTTATATATATATTTATGTAGGGAAGATCAGCAAATTAAACTACTATGGTTTTGACCTTTTCAGTTTTGTAAGGCGATTTCATCAACAAATTGCCTAACAAGATCGAAAATGTGAAAACCATGTTAGCCTAACTGGTTGATCTTCCCTACCTAAATATCTAAATGCTCTAAGTGTTAAATCTTTATTTTCCTTCAAACATGTATTGAACACTTTCTAATACAACTGTTTACTGGTCTAACTTAAGTCTGATCTATAACTGTTCAGCATATATATATATATATATATATATCACTGTTTGTAGTGATTTACTTTATTAAGAATGCTCAATAAATACTTAGTAGAGCATAATATATAGTAATATTTTTATTATAAGTTAATAATAAAAACAGTTTACTGCAACACAAGGGCCATTGTGTTTCAGTATTATCTTATTAGCACCTCATCAGGCAGTGATATATTTTTTTCTGATAGGAATCATTATATACAGAAGCTTAAAAGCAACACAATTTTTACCATCTCCAATTAAGGTGAGGATTTTCAGAGGGTTTGCTGCAATGAACCAATAGAAAACCAGGTCATCATGAATAGGAGAAATTTGATAGTAAAGATAAAGTGGGGTAGAGACTTGAAATGACTAGAAACCGTGACATTTACTCTGCCAGTAATGAAATAAATTGAATGATGCAATAGTAGCCATTAGCAAGTCTGAAAAGTTATCGTGTGTCATCATTAAAAGGTTACAGGATTTTCTTTATTTTTTACTTAAAGTAGTGAACAAGTGACAAAGACAAAACAGATTTTTTTATAAAATACACTGCACATCAAACATATGTAGTTGGCTTAGTTGGTGATCTATCTGTTAAGACGAAACAAATTAATTACCAATCAATTTATGTTAAAGGATAGATTACAAATATCTAGTTATATTATATTAGGAAAAATTAACTAGGGCATATTTTAGGGTATATTTTAGATGATGATGACAGATGGAAGTTACTTCGCTACATTTATTCAGCAAGTTTACTTTTGGGATTTTGATAATTTGTAATTTTTCTTGTAAACATTTACAAGTTCTGTTTTTTTTTTAATATTTTCCATTTTACAGCAGGGTTTTTATTGGCATCTTTTTATTACAAATAATAAGTAGAAAGTAATGTGCTACTATGGTAAGCCTTATTATTAAAAGATAAGGTATGCAAATAATAGTGGGTTTTAAAAAGATTCTTGGTACAACCAATATAAAATTTTATAACTGTATGGTAAAAATAGAGCATAGGTACTCTATTTCTATGCACTTAACTATGTTTTTATTATAAACTTATAATAAAAATATTAACACATATATATATATATATATATATATATATATATATATATATATATACTGAACAGTTATAGGATTAATATGGAGAAGTTTGTTACTTAACTGAACAGAATCATGCCAACTTCAAAGTTTGGTGAAGCCACCATTATGATGTTCTCACTTTTCAGGGCTTTTTCTCAATCTCCTGTGATCCAGTTTTAATCTTATTTAGATTAAGTTTGGTGTAATTTAATATTTTGGTAGTAAGTGGTTCTATAGATGGTTAATTGTTTTTGTTGTGTTAACTTCTTTTTAATGTTGTATTATTTGCAGGTGGTTGATTTTCTTTTTTGCTGCTTTTTATTGTGAAGGTGGTTGATTTCTTTTTATTGTGTTAATTTTCTTTTAGTGCATATGAATGGGTGTCTGCTTAATTGCTTTATAATGAGTTAGTTTTTTAATCTCATTTTAGTGGACCTCTTTTTATTGCATTGTGTTGACCTTTTTCTTATGGTATAAGTATGTGAAAAGATTTTAGGTCATAGTTAAGTGTTTGTGTTCATTTATGTCTGTAGGCATTATGTGTGATATTTTTCATTTGGTAGTTGTTATGCTATCTTCTGTTTTTGTCATAATTGAGTGTTTATATATTTAGATTTATATGCGACCATTTTGCATAGCAAAGTAGATATTTTTTGTATGTCTACATTTTTCCACTATTTTGTTTTTTTGTTTAGTATTTTATTTTAGTTTTTAAAACTAATTATTGGTAGTTTTTCTTCTAAACATAATTTGCAGTTTCTGCTATTGCTATTGTGAGAGGATGTTCTTTTTATGATTTCCCATTTAATTTTAGTGGCAATGTTATTTTTTTTGGTCTCATATATATTTTGATAGAGTTGTATTGTTTTTATATCTTACTGTGTTGAGTGATGTTTTGTTAATGTTGAATCTTTCTTTGAAGGTTGTTTCTGCTGCTTCTATGTAAATCTTTTCATTTGTGTTAATGTTATTAGTCATAGTGGCTTTATATAGTATGTTGTTAGTAAGATATTTATTATTAAATGGACAGTTTTCTTTCTTTCTACAGTTGCATTTGTTCATATTGTATTGTTAGTTGGTGTTGTTACTGATTTTGTTGAGTGTTTTCTTATTGTGTTTGGTCATTATTTTCTCCATGCCATCCATGATGCTATAACTGATTTTAACCGTGTTTTTGTTGATTTTTAATAATTTGTTGTGTTTTTTTTTTCTAGTATATTTTAAAATATTTTTCCTA
The DNA here is from genome assembly GCA_037127315.1 of Ascarosepion bandense. Lineage (NCBI taxonomy): Eukaryota > Metazoa > Mollusca > Cephalopoda > Sepiida > Sepiidae > Ascarosepion > Ascarosepion bandense. Next base: position 1,689,226 of record JBBBDQ010002245.1, read on the forward strand.
TTTTTGATTTTGTTGTGTTGTTGTAGGGTGAGTTGAACCAAATTATATTTTTTGATATACATATTTATTTTTTATACTTTTTTATATTATATTTTTTATTGTTTTTGTTTGTTTAATTTTTTAGTTTGTGTGTTCAGCATAACACTTAACTTAAACAACAATACGTACAAATTATACTGAAAAGAAAACAACCATCCCACATATATCAACAAATTTCCAACCTCCCTCCCAATGTATTCAAACACATACCCATATCTATAAACAAAAAACTATCAAAAAACTTCATTTTTAGCATTAAAAAATTCAACAGAAAAGAAGTATAAGAATCAACAACTAAGAACAAAGAAAATCCAAAACACAAACAAAAGCACTCAATCAAATATGGATTCACAATGGTGGTGACAAAGCAATGAGAAACAGGCTGGCACTTGTTGTTGCTTATTAACTTCTGAAAATGTGTGGGGTACCCATTTGCTCAACTTGTATACCTTCCCTGTGCAGTGCAGGTGAAGTCTGACTGTTTCATCAGAAAACTGGAAGTGTCCGACAAGTTCACCATAAGTTTTGGTTGTTACTCTTGTCTATGACCACTTTCAGGGTCTCATCATCCAGATCATGTGGCTATCCACTGCAAGGTTTAACATAAATGGACAGATCTCTCAACTTTAGCTTCTGCAATTGATACTTGGCAGTGTATTCACTCACAGCATTATCCCCCAAGTCTTGGCATATTTGGTGATTTGATCTGGCTGCGGACAAGCCCACCTTATAAAAGCAGACAGCCCCAAACAAGCCACTTTAACACTGCCAAGTTTTCTTGCCACTGCTTGAGCTATGACTGATGTGTGCAGCACAACTGCATTGCTCAAGTGCAATATCCATATTCGCACTACTTTTCTGACATATGACACACTCATTTGCATATCAGTGATCATGTCTTTTGATGCAACATAAAAAAAATGTCAAAGATTTATTTGGTTACCTCATAGAACTATAAGAAATTTCCATTCAATAATAAGAAGCAGGCCAACTGATCTGTTCTCATAGACAAAAGTTGACTTTACATTTCACTTTTAAGTATTTATATAAAAGTGAAAAATATGAGTTTCACCGTTAGTTCTAAAAAACTAGTTTCTTCCTATTCCAATTTTTAAAAGTATGTATATTCTGTTTTTATTTGTTTAATCAACTGCTTACTAGCCAACATTTCTCTCTCTCTTTCTTTCTCTTTCTCTCTCTCTCTCTATATATATATATATACAGGTGTGTTTCTGAGTCTATGTGTGTTTTTTGTGTGATTTCTTACCTATTTTGTTGCAACATTATTTGTTGAGTGAATTGCTTGTATCTCTTACAACTTTTGTTTTCTTAAGCTTGTCTTTTTTCCCTGTTAAAAAAAAGGTATAAAATTTCAGTGTGCATTATTGGCTTCTAACCAATGATCTAGTTGACTCCACTTTCTCGGCTGAAGTCTTCATCTTTCTTGGCTGAAACTCAACTTATTTTAAGTGTCTACTTTTTTCTTCCTTCTGTTCTATTTCTAATCTTATTAAAAGCCTAACACTTGAGTGAAAAGTCACAATTGATTTGAATATCATTGAATTCTTACAAATCTTTGTAAACAGTGGCCAATTGTAGAGCAGGGGGCATTTGGTAAAGAGGTCTATTTTTCAAATAGGGGTATAAAACAAGGATGTTTTCTCACTTGAAAATCCTTGCCAGGATTTGTCATTGGCAACCACAATCTCAACAATGTAAGATATGCATATGACACAGTGCTGATAGCAGACACAAAAAGGAGAATGCAGGACCTCTTACAGAAAGCATTAAAAGAAAGCGATAAGAACAGACTAAGCATTAGTCAGAAAACTGGATGTATGGTCATCAGCAAAAAGAAGACTCCCAAAATGCCAAGTGCAGGTTGAAGAAACTAAAATAAAATAAGTAAAGAAATTTAAATACCTGGAAAGCGTGCTGACATCGGATGGAGAGTGCGACGTAGAGATCCAAAGACGCATTGGTATGGCCAATGATGCATTTCAAAAGCTAGTGAAAGACAGAGAAACCTCATTGGAAACAAAGAAAAGAGTGCTATGTGATATATGTTCTTCTGTATGGTAGTGAATGTTGGATGATCTCCTCAAGAATGAAAGAGAGGCTTGAGGCTGCAGAAATGTGGTTTTACAGAAGGATGCTGAGGATACCATGGACTGAGCCTGTGACTAATGATGAGGTGCTGGAGAGGATGGAAATGAAGAGAAAAATCATACTTAACTTGAGGAAAAAACAGATGAGGTTCCTGGGACATGTAATGAGGAAGGAAGGCTTAGAGAATTTAGTACTCACAGGAAAGATAAAGGGGAAAGAGACAGGGGAAAGCAGGATGAGACCTACTTGATATTCCTGAGTAAATGAATAGTAGTGAGGAGTTTGGCAGAGATACCAATAGGAAGAATTTTGAGAGCAACAAGAGACAGAGCCAAGTGGAAGTCCATGATCGCCTACATCCTGAGGGGACATGAATAAGAAGGTACAAAATAGGTCAGGTATAAATATTTTTAGGATGTGCATTGTGGTGTAATGGATATTGGCACAGAATGAGAAATTGGAGAGCTGAGTTTGAATTCCAGTTGAATTTGTTGTATTCACTTATATGCAAATAAACTTGGGAAAGGTATTAATCTATCTCTTCTCTCTCCAGCTAGGGGTTAAATAGCAGGACAAACTTTAGTTCTATAGCTGTAGTTGGCAACCAGTCTACTGCAGAAAGAAATGGCAACCTTCTGTGGGAAAATCTTCTGCCTTGTCAGTCATGGATAAAAAGAGACATGATCACCCAAGTGTGTATCACTTAACTGACTGATAATTATTATCATAATTCGTTCCTCTTATAATTAGTAAGTTTATTAGTAAGTTTATTAGTAAGTTTGCTGGTGCATGCATTATACCCTGTAATAGCTTCCTTATACCCTACACACAAATCTTTGTTATGGCAGTAGGGTATTTAAAGGTTGTATGTTTGAGTATTGTAGGGTGTATGGGTGTGTTCATAGGTAAGCAATTATAGAAGAAGCATGCAAAATCTTGGATTTCTAGTATGGACTATTTATTCTCTTTTTTTTTGATAGTGAATACTGTAATGAAACAAAGTCCTCAATGTCTCTAGGTTATGCCCATTTTCTTGTAATAGCCCAGAATTTAGGGTAAGTAAAGATAAGCGAGATGTGCATTGTGGTGCATTGGATATCAGCTCGGAACAAGAAATCAGAGAGCTGAGTTCGAATTCCAGCTGAATTCATTGCATTCACTTATGCGCAAATACCCTTGGGAAAGGTATTAATCCATCTATTCCTTCCAGTTATGGGTTAAATAACAGGACAGATTGGGTTCTATAGCCTTGGTCGGCAACCAGTCTACCGCAGAAAGCAATGGCAACCTACTGCGGGATAATCTTCTGCCCAGTCAGTCATGTCTCTTTCGAGACATGATCACCCAAGTGTGTATCACGTATGGCACTTAACTGAGTGAAAGATAAGCATCATTATGAGAGGTGAGTTCAAGACAGCCTTGTGCAGGGTTAGAATGATAATTTTGTACTTAAGTTAGAAAGAAAATTTTGTACTTAAGTCATTGTTGAATGGCCTTGCACTGAGTTGGAATGACCAAAGAAAAGGTTGATTTACTTCATAGGTTTTGGGAGACATGTGCAAATGGAGAATTGGCAAATAGAGTGTGTTCAGTTGTCAGTGGACCAAGGAATGTGCACAGGGACATCTTTTTCTACATGTAGATATATCTTGTTTCAAGTGGGAGAAAAAAAAAGAAGGAAACGTTTGCCTTTTTTACAGTGTCGCCTAACAGGTGTTGATGAAGCCAAGTGGGGTGATAAAATAATTCCTTTATTAATAGCATTATGGGAAAATGTATTTCTTTTTCATTTTTTGTTATTCATTATTATTATTATTTTATTTATTGCTTGGTTTTCATTTTCCCACAACAGCAACAGATAGAGTAAATCCCAAACCCTTTTATTTATTTCTAGCTAACCTACCTCTAGGCTACGGCCATTAACCCCCATTAAAGCTGTATGTTTTGTTATAAATACAGGCATAAAAACAAGTTTTGTGAGAATACCATGATAGATAATTATTCAGATAAATAATGAACCATTACATTTTAATTACAACGAAAGATAGAAGAAAAAGATATATCAGAGGAGAAGGTAGAGTAGGTGATAATGCTATCATGCTTCAATGAAAAGAGAAAATCTTGTCAACTTTTTATCTTTTCATTTGTACCTTCTTACTTCTTTAAATAATTACTTGTATTCATATTTATAATTGTTATTGTAATATTTTCTTAAAGTTGTTAAGCTCAAATATTTAATGATAAAAAAGTTGAATTTTCAACAGTCTTTGATAAGTGTGAAAAGTGCAAAAAACTTATATATTTTTTAAAATCTTTTCACTCCAAGCAATGCAGTACCACCACTGGTGTGCAGGGGAATACATAAGAGAAGAGTGAAAGTTTAAGCTGGAGGAGAGTGAAAAGAAAGATGAACCAGTTGCAGTGGGTGTCAGAGAAAGAGCAAAAAGAAGGATGGGAATACCAGTGTGAAGACAGTTACAAGGGCAGAGTGAGAAAAGAAAAGAACAATATGATGGGGAAAGGACAAAAAAAGAACTGGAGCAAGTGACCAAGTGATGGGAATTGATATTTCATTTAAATTCTTTGCGATTGTAGCCACCAGGGAAGCAAATATGCATAAGGGAGTTCCACAGACAAGAAGTGCGAGAAAGGAAGCTACTGGAGTAGAAATGATGGCTGCATTTAGTTCATTTAATTGTAAAAGGGTGCCAGTCTGGTTGCTTGATTAAATTCTTGTGGAGGGGGCATCACTGATGACCCTTCCACAAGTATGCCATGAAAATATTTGTAGAATAAAGCCATGAAAATATTTGTAGAATAAAGCCATGAAAATATTTGTAGAATATATTGATTCATTAAATTTAGAATTATGATTTATTGAAAAATTCAAATCAGAAAACCATGAGATTTAAGCAGGTACAGTTATTATTATTATTATTATTATTATTATTATTATAGCAACTGTTAATCAGCCACAACTCACAAAGGATAAAAAAGGTTGTCCATTTATATACCAGAATTATTAGAATTCTTCCTAAAGCTAACAAGAAAGTAACTTCACACTGCAGAGAATTTGGAATTTGGGACTCAGCTGCTTTCTTATTTATCAGCTCACTTCTTTTTCACAAAAGACATTTTTGCACGTGTATCTTTTTTACACCATTTATTACTTATTGATCATTTTTACTGACTTTCTTTGTTGAAGATCATTGTTATACAAGTTAAAGATTTTTAATGGAGTACAGCAAAGGAAAGATTTGGATATAAATTTGGAACATGGCTAAAATAAAAGTTGACTCAGACATGAATGAACTTACTATAAATATATTTACACTATTTACATTGTTCAAACTGTTGTCATCATCTTTATTGTCATATTCCCAACATTTTAGCCATTGTACACTCCAGCCTTCTTCAGGTGACATTAATTGAAATTTCAAACTGAGCCATTTTTTTCATCCACAGGGGTAGATTGTTCTTGTTCCATATACCATGCCTTTGGATGTCTCACTATTCCTTTGACCCTCAAGGTAAGCATTCACTTCATTTTGATGTTATAAGTTAAAATGGATGATCTTAAATTATACACTCTGTGTCTTTTAATACATTTGTTAAGTTCTGATAAATTCACTGCTAAGCAATAAACATTTATAACTGCAATTAAGATGATTTTACACAGAAGCAGATGCATCATGTGATTTAGTTGATCTATTAATCTGTCTTGTAATTTTCTACTCTGAGTTGTTAAAGAGAACTATGTGTTAACTACAGGCAAAGATCTCATAGGCCCTGTATTTCAAATTTTACAAGTAAATAAACTGAGCATTTCCTCAGTGATCATGTTTATATAAATTTGTCTTAATTTCTCAGATGGAATCTTTTCATATTATGAGCTATGCTACCAACTATAACATTTTTATTGCAGACCTCAAAGCATTCACCATTGAAAAGTCAATCTTGTGAAGAGAAAAAATTAGTTGGAGGACAGAAACAATTAAAATAGTAAAGAAAAAATATTTTTGAGTTGTAAATTTTACCAATGTTTTCCATGATTTAAAACTTCATCTTTATTCATACTTTTAAAATTTTTATTTGGTGAAACCTTTTAGTAATATTTATTTTGTTAATCATTTAATTGCCTGTTTTAACAGTATTTGTTATAAATCATATTCCTGTAAAATCTTTAGAATAAAGTTTTTCATTTTACAATAATAAGTTTTAAACTTTACTTGGAGATATGAATAGAAAAAAAAGAAGAAATTGATGGCTTGTTGCATGTTTCCAAGCACACCCATCTAGTAGGGTGGCCAGTCAATCCCTACTGGAATGACACATGTTTTGAACAAGGTCAGTACACTCAAACACTTGGTCTCAATGATTTATGACTTGAAGTTAGTATAACCATCCACACCTTCCAAACAGTTTTGTTTATTCAATTTCATTCATAAAGCTTGGGTCAACCAATGGCATGCTTTTTAGGTACTTTTTAATGGTGCTACACTAAGATCACTTCCCATACTAATAACATCAGGAAGTAATTTTTCTGACAAATTGTCCATAGTGATATTCAGACCAGAGTCTCCTGGTCAGAAAATGAACATTCTAAACACTCAGCTATGCACCCATCAAAATATATATTAACATTTTTTAACTGTTGTAACCCCTGGCCCCTCCTCAAGTGTCTGCCATTGCACATGACAATATCCACAGAATTTTGCACTAAACCAATAAAATGAGCAAAATGTTCTCTCTTTAGTTTTCATGCATAGGGGATATTTCTTATCAGTTTTTAAAAATTACATCCCTGAATTATCCAAGAGACACATAGCTGAGTGGATTAAAGTATATTGTTAAGTATATGGTTCTTTTTCTGTTTAAGTTCAATCCCTGGAAATTAAGAAGAAATGAAAAAGAAAAATTCTAAGTGAAATAATATATTGTTCTTAAATCTTTCAGAGTAAGAAAAAATACAGTTAATAATAAGTTACATTTTGATGAAATATTTTCCTTTTGTATTTAGGAAAATTAAACTCAATAACATTTTGTTCAAATTTATGCTTTTGAATTTAAAAATGTTAAAATGATTTACATTTTGTTTAAGATTATGCTCCTTTTTAGAAATATATGAATCAGCTTCATTTCATTCAAATTTATACTGTTATATAGAAATACTGTTATATGAAAGTCAGCAACATTTCTTTTAGATTTATGTTTTTTATTTAGAAATGTTAAAATCAGTTACGTTTTGAATAAGGAAAATAAATAAAGTTAATTATAAGAAAATATTAACTAACGTCAACTTAGGCTGGCACAAAGTTTTAATAGTCAAGCACCTAATGAAAATCAACTGGTTGCAAGACAAGATCTGTGGTAATGGTAAAAGTAACTGCTTTTATGCAGAAACATCAGAATTCACTGACAAAAGTTAATATTACTGTCAGTTGAAATTTATAAACTCACTCTTAAAACAATATCACAGGAAATTAGATTTCTCAAGGTTTAATTAGAGGCAGGATAGGCATGGAACGTTTTAGTTCCCAATTCATGTGCAGCAAATCATTACAAACTCTTATAAACTTCTTTTTTTTTATCTATGAATGGAGTTACTTTATGACTACAGGAAATTAATGTTGATTTTTTTTTATTCTCTGTCACTTCTTTTAGCAAAATACTGTGGAATTGAAGGTGAATCTCTTTCATCCAGTTTGAAAGTCTTCATCATAGAGTTTTCATAGCATTTATTTTTAATCATTTCATCCCAAGGAAGGCAAGACATCCACTAAGATGCAAGGAATTACTGAGTGGGAAAGAAAGAATAATAAAAAATAAAAAATATTAAGATAGAGCAATAAACAGAAATTAAGATTGATATTGATATTGATATTGATATTGTACTTACGTTTTTGAAGATCAAAGTGGAGATAAAAGCAGAAAGTGGGTTCCACAATCGGGAAATTCAAGAGAAGAAAATTTTAACATATAACTTATGGATACATCTCATCATTTCAGCTGTAAAATGACAAGACCTTGTCACCAATCTAGTGCTGCACTAATGTTTGTAAAGTCTAGGTACCAAAGAAGAAATGTCAGAACAATTAAGACAAAAAATATCTAAAGGAAGTTACATTACACCAACAGGAAAGTACCAGATTAGGTCATTGCAGATTCTCTATTGTTTTTTATGAAGAATCTCTAAATACAAAGCAGATGCACCAGACCATATGTGACAGAAATATTCAATGCATGGATGAATGGCAGACATGTGTAAGATGGATTTAGGTGAGAAAAGTGGTCTAGCACAAACATAGTTAATCAACATTTCTAGCAGCAGACTAAGCATTTAATTCAATAGGAATCCACTTTATATTAGTAGAAAATGTTAGTCAAAGCAGACACAAAGAGACATTCTCCAATAATTTAGCATCAGATATACTGATGGAAGGAAAAACACTTTCTAAAGATTCATGCTATTTTATTTCGAAATATGAAATTCTACAACATTTTATTCAGATTTTGGCATTTTATATAGAAATGTGAAAATCAGCAACATTTTCTTTAGTTCAATATAGAAATACGAAAATTATTCAAATTTTCTTCAGATTTGTGATTTTATGAATCTGAAAATGATATTCAATATTCAACTAAATTTTCTTCAGGTTTCCACTTTTTATTTAGCAATAGGAAAAGTATCAGATTACTTTTCTTCAAGTTTATGCTTTTTTATTTAGAAATGTGGGAATTTGCAACATTTTACTTAGATATAGGCTATATATTTTGAAATATGAAAATCAGCTATATTTTGTACAGATTTAGGCCTCTTCATTTGGAAATAGAAGAATGTGCAACATTTATTTCAGACAAACATGATAATCTGCAAGATTTTCTTCAGATATATGCTTTTTCACATGGAAACCCATGCAACATTTTATTTGGATGCTGGCTATTTATTTAGAAATATGTAAAATCAGTTATATTTTTTCCATGATTTACACAATTTTGTTTTGAAATATGACAGATGTAGTTACTTCAGGTTAAGCCATTTCAATTTATTGATATGAAAATCAGGGACATTTTATTAAAATTTGTACAATTTATTTAGAAATATGGAAATCAGATGTATTTTCTATATATTTTCACATTTTTGTACCAAAATATAACAATCAGATATATTTACTTCAGGTTGAACCAGTTGAATTTATCTTTATGAAAATCAGGTACATTTTATACAAATTAAAATATTTTTTTAAAAATATGACAATCAGTTACATTTTCTTCAACTTTACACATTTTTTTGTTTTGAAATATAAAAATCAGACATATTTAATTTTAGGTTTAGCCATTTGAATTTATCAATATTAAAATCATGCACATTTTTTAAAAATTTGTACATTTTCATTGAGAAATATGATCATCATTTCTATTTTATTCTGATTTATGCATTTATTTTTCAAAATATAAAAATCAGACATATTTGCTTCAGGTTTAGCAATGTGTATGCATAAATATGAATATCAGGTACATCTTATTCAGATTTATACATTTTCAATTCAAAATATGAAAATCAGTTCTATTTACTTCAGGTTTAATCATTTGAATTTCTTCTTTTATGTGCTGTGTCCCTTCAGGATGTATCCTCAGAATCTTTCCTTTGTATTCAAAAATGTTAAAATAAGATATATTTTTAAAGAGATATGCTTTCTTATTCAGAAGTGTAAAAATCTACAACATTTTTTCAACAGAAGTTTTTATTCAGAAATGTTAATATCTGATGCATTTTGTAAAAAGATATGCATTGTTATTTAGAAATGTATAAATCTGCTACATTTAGTAAACAGATATGCTTTTTTGTTAAGAAATATTAAAATCTGCTATATTTTGGAAACAGATATATTTTTTCATTCACGAAAGTTCAAATAAGATACATTTTGCTTTTTTACTCTGATGCATTAAAATATGAAACATTTTATAAACAGGTATGCTTTTTCATTCAGAAATGTTAAAATCTGCTACATTTTTTTATTAGATATGCTTTTTCACTCTGATATGTTAAAATAAAATATATTTTGTAAACAGGCTTTCTTATTTAGAAATGTTAAACTAAGATATATTTTGTAAACAGATATTCTGCTTTTTCAGAAATGTGAAAATAAGATACATTTTGTGACTTGATATGCTTATTCAATCAAATATGTTAAAGTCTGCCATATTTTGTAAACAGATATGTTTTTTATTCAGAAATGTTAAAAGATTCGTTTTGGAAACTGATATGCTTCTTTATTCAGAAATAAAAAAGATATATTTTGAAAACAAGTATAATTTTTATTCAGAAAAGTTAAAATCTTTTACATTTTGTAAGCAGATACACATTTTTAGTCAGAAATGATAAAATGAGACACATTTTGTAAAAAAATTATAAATTCTGCTACATTTTTAAACAGATATGCTTTTTCATTCAGAAATGTTAAAATCTGCTATATTCTGTAAACAGATAGGCTTTTTTATTAAGAAATGTTATAATCTGCTTCATTTCATAAACAGATTAGCTTTTTTATTCAGAAATGTTAAAATCTACTATATTTTATCAACAGATATACTTTATTACTCTGATATGTTAAAATAAGATATATTTGTAAACACATATGTTTTTTTATTTAGTAATGTTAAAATTAAAATATGATACACTGTTAAAAGATATGGTTTTTTTATTTTAAATGTTAAAATCTGCTACATTTTATAATTAAGATATATTTCACAAACACTTACACTGTTTTATTCAGAAATGTTTTAGTAAGATGCATTTTGTAAACAAATATGATTTTCATTTCAGAAATGTTAAAATAAAATACATTTTGTAAACAGATATGCTTTTTTACTCTGATGCATTAAAATATGAAACATTTTATAAACAGGTATGCTTTTTTATCCAGAAATGTTAAAATCTGCTTCATTTCTTTTAAAATATATGCTCTCTTATGCTAATATTAAAAAAAGATCCATTTTGTAAACAGATATGCTTTTTATTTAGAAATGTTAAAATCTGCTATATTTTGTTATAAAATATGCTTTTTTATTCAAAAATATTAAAATATTAAAAAAAAAACAGTTATGTTTTTCAATCAGAAATGTTAAAATCTGCATTTTGTAAATAGATAGGTTTTTTTTTTATTCAGAAATGTTAAAATCTGCTACATTTTGTAAATAGATATGTTTTTTACTCTCTAATATTTGAATATAAGATATACTTTATAAGCAGGTATGCTATTTATTTAGTAATGTTAAAATGAAAAATGTGATATATTTTGCAAACAAATATGCTTTTTTATTCAGAAAAGTTAAAATCTGCTACATTTTGTAATTATATATGCTTTTTTATTTAGATGTATTTTGTAAACGCATATATTGTTTTCTGATATGTTATAATAAGATACATATTGTGAACATGATTTTTTTCAGAAATGTTAAAATGAGATACATTTTGTAAACAGACATGCATTTCAATTCAGAAAATTTAAAATATGCTACATTTTTTAAAAATATATGCTTTTTAATACTAAAAATTAAAATAAGATCCATTTTGTAAACAGATATGCTTCTTTATTTAGAAATGTTAAAATAATATGCATTTTACAAACATTTTTTAATCAGAAATGTTAAAATCTCCTATATATTTTGTAAATATTTTGTAAAATCTTTTTAGAAATGTTAAAGATACATTTTATTAACAGTTTTCCTTTTTATTCAGAAATGTTAAAATCTGCCACAATTTTTAAATATATATGCTTTTTTATACTAAAATATTAAAATAAAATCGATTTTTTAAATAGACTTAAATGTTATTTAGAGATCTTTAACTCTGCTGCAACAGATATGTTTTTTTTATTCAGCAATGTTAAAATAAGTTACATTCCGTTATCACATATGCTTTTTTATTCAGAAGTGTTAAAACCTGCTATATTTTGTAAGTAGATATGCTTTTTTTCTAGTAATGTTTAAAAAATGTGATCTGTTTACAAAACAGATATGTTTTTTTTATTCTGAAATGTTACAAGATTCATTTTTGGAACAGATACGCTTCTTTATTCAGAAATATTAAAATAAGATACATTTTGTAAACAGATGTGCTTTTTTTTCAGAAATTTTAAAATCAATGACATTTTGTATGCAGTTATACTGCTTTATTCAGAAAAAATGTTAATATCTGCTAAATTTTTTTGTAGATGTTTAGCTCTTTTATTCAGAAATGTTAAAATATGAAACATTTTTAAAAAGATATCCTTTTTTAATTAGAAATATTAGAATAAAATACGTTTCATAAACATTTGTTTTTGTTTTTTTTTTCAGAAATATTAAAATAAAACAGATTTTGTAAAAAACAGATGTGCTTTTTTATTTAGAAATGTTAAAATCTGCTACATTTTAATTAGATTCACTTTTTCATATAGTATACATTTTATAAAAACAGAATTTTTGTTTATTAATGTGAAATTCATACTGAGTCTGATCAAGTTTTAAGCTTTTTATAGAGATGTTGAATTAAATTATACTTCAATAATGCATAATAATGCATTAAAGCTTTTGTATTTAGAAAAGTTAAAATCAGTTAAATGTTTTCAAACTTATTGCGAAAATGAATTGCAAGTAGAAGAAATTTATGCTTTTTCATTTAGAAATATGAAAATAACCAATAATTTATTCAAATTTATGCTTTTTTACAAAGACATATTAAAATTAGTTACAATTCTACTAAATTTATGGTTTTTTATTTGGAAATGTTAAAAAAATTAGTTATATTTTGTTCCAATTCATTCTTTTCTATTTTAGTATTACAAGATCTGCTAAATTATATTCAAATTTACACATTTTTATTCAGATATGTTAAGATCAGTTCTATTTTGAAAAATATATACTATATGAAACTCTACAACATTTTATTAAAATTTATTGACAGTCACAATTTTCCCAGATTTATATTTTTTATTTGCAAATGTTAAAACCAGTTATATTTTGTTCTAATGTTTTTTTTTGTTTGGACATGACAAAATCTGCTACAATATATTCAAATTTACACTTTTTCATTCAGAAATGTTAAAATCCATTATATTTTTAAAAATATTTACTTTTTTATTTAGAAGTGTAAAAATGAATTGCAAGTAGAACAAATTTATGCTTTTTCATTTAGAAATATCAAAATCACCAATAATTTGTTCAAATTTAAGCTTTTTTAATTTGAAATATGTAAATCTTTAACATTTTATTCAATTTTATGCTTTTTTTCTGTAGACATATTAAAATCAGTTATAATTCTTCCAAATTTATGATTTTTATTTGAAAATGTTGTTGAAATCAGTTATATTGTGTTTCAATTTATGCTTTTTTTTATTTGGACATGACAAATACATTATATTCAAATTTCAGATTTTTTATTCAGAAATGTTAAGATCCATTATATTTTGTAAAAATATTTACTTTTTTATATAGAAATGTGTATATGACTTGTTGTTAGATCAAATTTATGCTTTTTCATTTAAAAATATCAAAATCACCTATATCTTATTCAAATTTATGGCTTTTCTTTTAAAATATAAAAATCACCATCATTTTATTCAAATTTATGCTTTTTTACATAGAGCAATTAAAATCGGTTGCATTTTGTTTCAATTTATATTTTAATTGGTAAAGTATATATCAACTACATTTTCTTCAAATGTATGTATTTTTATGTGGAAATATTAAAATCAATTATATTTTGTTTAAATACATGTGTTTTAGAGAGAATTGTTGAGATGAATAAATTTTTGTTTTAATTTATGCATTTTCATGAAAATAACATACATTTTCATACAAAAATATTAAAATCAGTAATATTTTGTTTTAGTTCATGCTTTTTTATCTGGAAATGTTAAAATTTGTTACATCTTGTTAAAATTTATACTTTTTTATTTGGAAATGTCTAAAAAGTTGTGTTTTGTTAAATTTTATGCTTTTTTAATTCAAAATGTTAAATACATGTACACCTTGTTCAAATTGATGCTATTTTATTTGGAAATGTTCAAATGTTTCATTTTGTTCAATTTTATACTTTTTATTTGGAACTGTTTAAAAAATTTGCATTTTGTTTTATTCTTCAGCATTTTTTGTATAACATTTTTAAAAAATTACATTTTATTCATTTTTATGCTTTTTCATTTGGAAATGTTAAAATATGATTTATTTTATTCATTTGTATACATTTTTAGTTGGTAATGCTAAAAAATTTACATTTTGTTCAAATTTAGGCTTTTTACTTAGAAATGTTAAAAGTTTTACATTTGGTTCAAATCGATTCTTTTTTTATTTGGAAATCTAAAAATATCTTTCATTTTGTTTAATTTTATACTTTTTAATTAAAAAAATGTTAAAAACATTTACATTTTGTCCCAATTTATACTTTTTTATTTTGAAGTGTTAGAATATCTTTCATTTTATTCAATATTTTTGCTTTTTTTATTTGAAATGACAAATTCTACTATATTTTGTTCAAGTTTATATTTTCATGTAGAATTGTTAAACTCAGTAAAAAAATATCTTTTATTTAGAAATTATAAAATGAATTACATTTGCTTCTAATTCATGCTTTTTTATTTAAAATATCAAAATCACCAAAATTTTATTCAACTTTATGCTTTTTCATATAGAAATGTTAAAATCTGTTATACTTTGTTCCAGTTTAAGTTTTTTATTTACAAATATTACAATCAATTCCAACTTATTTATGATTATGCTCTTTATTTGGAAATGTTAAAATATTGTTCAAATTGATGCTTTTAATGCAGAAATGTTAAAATCTGTGAAATGTTGTAAACTATATGCTGTTATATTTACAAATGATGTACTGAATTACAGTTGGTTCACATTTATGCTTTTTCATTTAGAAATCTTCAAATTAGTCACATTTTTCCACTTGGTTTAGATCTTCTAAAATTAGATCTGTAGAAGATTATAATTGTTCCAGAAAGAAAAACAAAAACAGAAAGATCATATGGTACGATCCTCCATTTCATCAATTAGTGAGTACTAAATTGGGACATAAATTTCTTAATTTAATTGATAAATATTGTGATCTATTTCAGTTTTAGGTATTATGTTGTGTTTTATATTTACTGATTATATGTTTAGCTATGTATCAGCTTTTTATATTTATTATTTTTTCTCTTAATGTACTAATAGTGTTCTAATTTAATACTTTTATATATATATATATAGTTTAATTTTTAATTTTTAATTTTAATTTCAATTTTTATTTTTATTTTTATTTTTATTTTATTTTTATCATGATTTATAATATTAAGTCAGTTTAATTTAATCTTTATATTACTTATCCTTCATTTTATGTTCTATGAAAAAAAGCTTTTGTTTAAGTTTGTGATTTCATTTAAAAAGGACTTAAGGTTTGAATTGCAACATTGTATCTTACTGTTACATCTCATTTCTGTTCAAATTTGAATTCTAATCTTCAGCATCATTTTCCATTGTTTTCTCTTTACTTTCTACTTCATTTGTCTCTTAAATTTATCTTATACTTCTCACTTTTTTTTCTCTATTTTTTCTAATGTATTTCTTATGTTTTCTTTTTTCTTTTTGACTTTCATTGCTTTCCTCTTTCTTTTCCTTTTCTTGATTACTTATTTTCTTTTCTTCTCTTTTTTCTTCTTACTTTATTAAATTTTTTACCTTGTACAAAAATTTTCCAACAATGGTAAGTGAAGTGATGCTTTATAAAATAAATTTTAAACAAAGCTTTTATTACTATCATTATTAACGACCTGATGAGACATTGTTTTTTTTTAATGTCAAAAAATATGTACAATTTTGGAGCAGTTATTCACATGTTCTAATTTAAATGTTAAATAATAAATATTTATTGGTCTATTTTTATATTGAGCCCTGCTTTAAATTAATGTTTTGAACATAGCAATTTTTATCTTCATTTTTTTTACATTTGGATATATATATATATATACAGCAAAACAGATCTGTCTGTGGACAACTATTTATGCTCTCACACCCTGACTGAGCACTCTGGAAGAATGGTAGACTTTGGAAAAACAGTAGCTACTATCGTTCAATCAGCAATGAATTAGAACACTCTCAGCTATTGGACATGGATATGATAATAAACACGCTAAAAAGTTTGCCTCCTTCTAATGAGCACCCATAGCTCAGAGGTAGAATCGCCGACTGACACCAATTCGGACGGGTTTCAAACCTGGGTAAAAAGCAATCGGCTGTCTAACCGTACTGATGAGCTGTGATACGGCAAAACAGATCTGTCTGCAGATGACTATATATATATATATATATATATATATATATATATATAAGAAAAATTAAGGCAGACATGTTATTTCATGGTTAATTGGAAGTATAGGCCTATTTCAGGCAGACCATCATTAGCTTCCATCTTTATTTTACAAAGGATTTTATATGAATGAGATTCACAAAGACCTAACAAAAAAATGTTTGTTTTTTTTTCCTTTTCAGAACATGGATCATATAAAATTTGTTTGAAGGTTTTATTTATCCAAGTGTTTTTGGCTGTACTTTTAGCTATTACCAAGGAGGAATTTTATTTTACTTTTAACTGAATATATATTAAAAATAAATAACTGAATATGTCTATATTATTTTTTTTTCACCCCGAGCAAGACATGTCACTGCCACTACTGTGCAGGGGGCTACATAGAGTGAAGAAAGGATGATTAAATATAGGAAATGTCAGAGGGTGGGTGATAGGCGGGTAAGGATACCGAGAATGAGGGTTGGGTAGATGAGAGTGTTCTGAGAATAATTGGGAGTTAGTGTGATAGGAGGTGTCTATTGACCCTACATTTAAACACCTGGTGATTGTAGCTGTCAGGAAAGCAGACTTGTGGAAGGGAGTTCCACAGGCGGGAGGCGCAAGAAAAGAAGCTGTTGGAGTAAAATTTACGGTTACATCTTATCTGTTTAACTGTAAAAGGGTGAGACCTAGTTGCTAATCTAGTATCTCGTGTAAATTCCTGCTTAGGCAGCACCAATGCTCTAAGTTCATCAGAGCAGAAGCCATGAAAGTACTTGTAGAAGAAGCACAGGGAAGCCACATCATGCCGGTGAGAGAGTGGTTGCAGTTGGTCTGCCAAGTCACTATCAACCACGTTACAGATCCTCCTTTGTATTTTGTCAAGAAGCCCAAGGAGAGCAGCAGGGGCACTCGACCAGATATGGCAGCAATATTCAATACACAGGCAGATGGTAGATTTGTATATGTGCAGAACAGATTCAGGTGGGAAAAACTTCCGGGCCCTGCACAGAAAGCCGAGTTTCATAGTGGCAGATTTTGCAATGAATTCGATATAGTCATTCCATTTGAGGTCTGCTGAGAGTGTAAGGCCAAGGAAGCGTAGTATTTTACTCTCTGGGAGGCAAGCCTGTCCCATGCTAATGGGAGGTAGATGCGATTGTCTATGGTGGTTAGTTGATAACCGCTTCATTTTAGAAGCATTGAAATTTACTAGCCATTTCCTACCCCAGGCCACTACGGAGTGGAGGTCCTTTTCAAGCACGGCAGTGAGGTTCGCCTTGTCTCCCACACCTGGTTTTTGATCGATGCAAGAGTAGATTGTTGTATCATCGGCGTACATGCCAACTTGGGATCTAATGGCATCGGGGAGATCATTAATGTAGATCAGAAAGAGCGTGGGACCTAGGATAGAACCTTGAGGGACGCCCGCGTTCGTATGGTAGTTTTGGGAGGCATGCCCATTTAATACTACCTTCAATGTGCGGTTAGAGAGGAATGACTGGATGAGGTCAAACAGATGTCCAGTTATCCTGTAGCTCCACAGTTTGCACAAGAGGCCAGTGTGCCAGACCCTGTCAAACACTTTGGAGATATCCAAGGCAACAGTTCGGGCTTCGCCATTCTTGTCAAGTGCCCGGTATATGTACTCGGTAATGGTCATTAGCATATCAGCAGTAGACCTGGTGAAGTGAAACCCGTACTGTTTGTCAGAGAGAAGCTCGTGGGCCATGAGATGCTGAATCACCTCGGCATTGATAATGGCTTCGAAAACTTTGCCAAAGATTGGAAGGAGACTAATAGGACGGTAATTGGCGGGGTCTGAGGGTTTACCAGAATTCTTAAATATAGGAACTACACAGGAGGACTTCCAACAGGCAGGAAAACAGGAAGCAGATAGGCAGAGGTTATAGAGTTTAGAGAGGACAGAGGATAGTTCTGGGGCACATTTCTTCAGTACTATGACTGGGATTCTGTCACCGCCACTCGCTTTGTGTGGGTCAAGTTGTGCAATTATCTTGGTGACCAGCAAGGGTGTAATGTGGACGTTATTTAGTTGAGCCTTAGTTCTGGGTGGGAAGTCGGGTGTAGGTATTCCTAACGAGTCCAGTGTTGAATTGGTGGAGAATCTACGGGCAAAGCATTCAGCCTTGTCCGCTGGGGAGGTGAGAACTTCAAATTCATTGATTAGTGGGGGTATTGAAGTTTTGCTCTTGTTGAGCACACTTTTGCAGAGTCACCAGTAATCTTTGGAAACATATATATATATATATATATATATATACAAACACACTCACCCTTGTGCCAATGAATGGAAACAAAACAAATAATATCTTCCTAGGATCTTTCACACTTTCCCTGATCATGTATATGTTATCTCTTGGCATTGTTTATCTCTTCCTACCACATTTTCATTTACGTTTTGGACTGATGGATCCAGTTTGTTTCTTTACCTTGATGACACAATGACAGTTGAAAGGCTGAGACCAACAATATCTGCAATTTTTTTGGAAGGTTTGCCAGGGTGTTCATGCAGTGTTACAATTTTTGTATGCATCCTTAGAGTAATGTTCATTATAGACAATGGCCGTAGGACAACTAATTGACAGTTAAGACAATAGTGTCAGGGTATGATAAAAACTTGATGCAATCATGGATGACACAATATTTTTCAAGGCTAAACAAACTTCATCGTACACCTGAAAAATAGATTCATATTATTGCACAATAATAACCTAATCTGAGGAAAAAATAAAAACCGGTTACACCATTTCACTCCTGTCACTGACTGTTTAGTGAAAGAAAGGAAACTTAAGCAGTTGTTTCAATTGATTTGAATAAAGGTGTGATTTGTCACCCAAGATGCTATGTGCAATTTTCGAAGTTATTTTTAATATAAGTATTCCATTTGCTTTCTATGTGGCTTCGTTGATTATTGTGAAATCACTACCAGCGTCCAGTTGCATTTTTACACTTACATTATTAATTTTCACATACAAAATGTTTCTTTGGTTTTCTGTAATTAATTTTTCCCTCTCAATGCTGTGTAAAAATGTTTTCTTTGATGTAGGGAGTAGTTAGAGACTCCCACTTCTTCCTTTATATACTGCGTCCTTTCAGGACGTAAGCAATCATGGCCTTCCACATCTTCCTAAACCTTGTAGTTCTTAACACCCTTTTTCCCAAACCTTGCTGTGCCATCCATTTTCTCATTAAATATGTCACATGTCTCTTCCCTCTATCTTGCGAGTATAAGATTCTCTAAGCCTTTCTTCCTCATTACAAGTCCCAGAAAATTCAGCTGTCTTTTCTTTATGTTAAGTATCAGTTTCCTTTTCATTTCCATCTTCTCCAAAACTTTGTCATTGCTCATATATTTAGTTTATGGCATCCTCAACATCCTCCTGTAGAACCATATTTTAGTTGCTTCAAGTCTTTCTTTTATCTTAGATGAGATTGTCCAGCATTTACTGCCATATTGAAGAATACATATCACATAAGAATCCAGTACTTTCTTCTTTGTTTCTAGATATATGTGTGTGTGTGTGTGCATGTGTGCATGCATGTGTGCATGTGTGTGTGCATGTGTGCATGTGTGTGTGAAAAATGTAACTGCAGAGATAAAAACAAATCTTTGCTTG
Source organism: Ascarosepion bandense (assembly GCA_037127315.1). Lineage (NCBI taxonomy): Eukaryota > Metazoa > Mollusca > Cephalopoda > Sepiida > Sepiidae > Ascarosepion > Ascarosepion bandense. Next base: position 1,709,332 of record JBBBDQ010002245.1, read on the forward strand.
AAGAAGTTTGTAAAACTGAAAGAGTCATCTACAGAGCAGAAGTAAAAAATAAAATATACTTAGGATGTATTGGAAGCAGTTTTAAAACACAATAGAATAAGGGTGTATATCAAATGATTTTTCTATTTCTATTTTTCCTGTTATAGTTATATTGTTATATGTATTTGATGTTATGGTTTTTATAGGGTATTGGAAGTTTCCCAATTTAATTAAGAAACATTTTTCTAGTAATAAGCCTCTAAGTAAAATTTTTTATAAAAATACCCTTAAATTAGGTTATAGTTGTACAAATAATCTAAAAATAATATTAAAAATCATAATAACTTAAACAATTCTTAAATCAACACATAAACCAAAGTAACAATAATTATTCCAATAATGAAAATAATAATAATAATACAAGTGTATGTTACTGTCAAAATCCTAACAATTGCCAACTGGAAAATAGGTGTCTAACAAATTCTGTTGTTTAGCAATGTACTATATCATCTAATGAAAACTCAACTATTAAAAAACTTTACATTGGTTCTACTAAGGACATTTATTAAACAGTGTTGGTATTTGCATTTAACTTCCTTCAAGAATAATGTGCACCAAAACCAAACATCTCTTTCTGTGTATTTTTGGCAGTTAAAAAAAACAAATAAAACCCCCAAGATAAAACAGAAAATTCTGAAAACAACAAGAATCTGTAAATCATTCTATGAAATTTTCCCTCTGTGCCTGAATGAAAAGCTGCATATTGTAAAGTTTCCTAGATAATAATAATTTATACTCTAATATTACATAACAATTATTTTATTAAAATTAATGACCCACACAATACTTATTTGGTTTTTATAACTCTAATATACCTGAGTACACGATTTAGCCCCTTTAACAAATACAGTAGTATAAAAATTAAATTAAAAAAAAGTAAAAATCTGAATGTCTACACTTTTGAAAATATATATGTTCCCCAGACAAATAAAAAGTATCATCAGTTTCCTTCATGCAACCTAAACATTCAACTTCATAGTTCAACCTAATTCTTACTTTTAACTGAGTAATACAGAAACAACCATAATCATATTGATAAAATTCCACCAACCACCCCTACTTAACTTTCTGAATAACCATGAATTCATTTTGTATTTTCTAAAATAAATCATTTTCACCATTTGTTTTTTAAAATATCACCTGAAGAACAACAATAATGTTCTGAAACATGAAATGTTTTGTGTAGTGATATAATGCTTTTATTAACCATTTTAATAACAAAATTACAATATTAAGCTCTTGTCTGTATTGAGCACTTTTTATGAAAGTAAATGCAATGAACAGTAGATATTTTAATGTACCTGTTCTTTCACTTCCATATAATATATATATATATATATATATATATATATATATATATAACTCCAGATGAAGTGTATTTGAAGAAAAGACAAAATGAATAAAAAAAAGAGACAAAGAATTTATTATCTAAGTACAGCTTTTCCTCTTGTCTCTTTTTTCATATATATATATACATATATAATGAATAAACACAAAAGAAACATTTTTCTGTACCAGTATGTTTTGTCTTTATCAAAACAAGGATTTTATTCTGCAATATGGATTTATAAACAAGTAAAAATATTGTTGAGTTTTGAACATTTTTAAATTTAAAATGTATTGTTAAAGAAAAGTTTTCTTTTTGTTTTCATTCATTTTGTCTTTTTACAAGTATGTTTTATTTATTTGTATCAACTTTTACACACACACACACACACACACACACACACACACACACACACACACATACATATCTGTAATTAATCCAAATTATTTTATAGGATAATAATATTAACCTTATTAAGGTAGATCCAAAATCATATCCCTACATTGACAGTGTTTTGCTTTTAGCTGTTATTTTTTTATGACGTATTTCTAGTCTCAGATTAGATGATACCTGAAGTTGTCAGTTATCACTAGACCGACTCATCTGAATCAAACAGAAGCCCCAGGCATCAAATATCAGAAGTGTTTGGTTGCATTCTGCATCAACAACCAAAATTATCTGCAGGCATTAGAGTTACACACAGCAATCATCATTTATGCTCTTAGTTCATTGAGCTTGATGATTTAAAGAAACCAAAAGAAGCTCATTGCTGACTAGCACATTATTGGATTAAAAATTAACTGTCGATATCCAACAAGAAGGAGAATAAAGGATAAAAATTCTTTTCTAAAGTTCAAATTAAACAATTATAAAAAAAAATTATTTTTATGTTTCCTAATTTCTACACCAATTAAACAATTTTTTCTACAACAATACAAGCAAAACTTTATTCTTTTTTATTATGACTGATTATACCTTTTGATTTATGACCAGACTTTATTTAAAAATGAAAACTAATAAGTTTGAACTTATTCAACCTGACCCCATATTGAAATGTGTTTCAAGAGATATTATTAAATGTCCTTATGAGCAATTAGTTTTACACAATTTTGGGTAATTTTGTGGCATTTCAGTTTATTAGCTGACCTTATTGTATTCACTTACATGCAAATATCCTTGAGAAAGGTATTAATACATCATGTGTCTCTCCATCTAAGGGTTAAATAGCAGAACAGATTGGGTTCTATAGCCTCAGTTGGCAACCATTCTGCTGCAGAAAGTAATGGCAAACTACTGTGGGAAAATCTTCTGCCCAAGCATGTATCACATATGACGAACTGACCCGGCCTTAAGTGTTTGTTTGTTATAAACTAACAGTCTAAGTAAGTTCCAATGAAAAAAAACCAAACTATTAATAATGGTTGACAATACCTCATATAACTGTTTGTTTGGTGGTTCAGTTAATGCTGAAATTTAATTTTCTTTAGGCCATTAATAACTTCTTTGACAAAAAGTGTATTGCTAGTAATTTTTTTTCTTTGACAAAAAATGTATTTCTGCTAATATTTTTATTATGAAAAAATATTATTGGTATTTTTGCTATAATTTTATTTTGACTTTCATAGTTTCCTGCCTCCAGTTTAGGGGTTAACTATTTGCCTATAACTGGTGCTACTACTCACATCAGGGTGAGCCTTGAAACAGCAGCAATTAAGAGGTGATTACATGCTCCTCAAAACCTTCAAATCAGAGGCCTTGCTACCAAATGTAGTTTATCTTCATACTCAGCTCATAATATTTAATACTAGAATACACGTAATGAATGACTAGAGAGCCACTTAAGATAGAGGAATACTGTTAAAATGATAATGATGAATGATGTGTGTTATATGAAAGGAAGAGAATGTGGTAGGTTGAGACAATTAGGAGAAAAAGAAGGATAGGTAATGATTGACTCTTAAATTGAAGATTGTTAAGTTAAAGAAAGCAACTATGTAGGAGTTTGTTTTTTTTTAAAGAAAGAACCTACAAATGTATGCATATTTTACATATATAAAGCCTTATTATAAGGGTGAGAGCTGTGCATATGAGAACAATATTTTTGTATGTCATTAATACTTGGGCAGCCAGAGATTCTTTCAATGAGTCTATAAGAACCTTCCCTTGTTAAACACAAGATTTTAACCACAATTTGAATTACTAATATCTTCATATGCCACATTCTTGAAATTTCCACTTCAGGATCTATGTTGTTTTTTTTAAATAATGATAATAATAGTAATTACTACTACTACTACTACTATTACTATTATTGTTGTTATTATTATTATTATTATTATTATTATAGTAACAGTAATAATAATAATGATAGAAATAGTAATGATAATATTAATAATAAATACTGCCTACACACTAAGAAGAACTTTGTCTATGTAAAGCTAGTGATGTTATGGGAGGTAGAAAAACAAATGAAATGTAGTCATAACAACACACAAGGACCTGCATAGGTTTTTCCACAGACTTGGTAGATAGTGTGACTATAACAGAAATTGCAATGTGAAGATGATGGTGTTTACTCGTGCAACCAGACTGGCAACTGGGTCCCACCCATTCACAGTCAGGTTAGCCAAATGCAGACGACAATTCTACTCCTGCAGCTTCCTCTCTCGCACTTCCCGCCTGTGGAACTCACTCCCGTATTCTTGCTTTCCTGACGGCTACAACCTCCAGAAATTTAAATGCAAAGTCAATACTCATCTACTAATCACTGGCCTCTAGCTCACTCCCCTCCCCTGTATAACCTTCCCTTTCTCTCCACCTATGTATCTGTCATCGCATCTGCTTTCTCAGCTTTCTATTGTTCCTTTCTTACTAGTTTGTACTCCTCACTCTTTTCTAATTAATCTTTTTACATTTATGTAACCCCCTGCACATCAGTGGCGTTTCCACCTTGCTCGGGGTGAAATGATTAAAAAAAAAAATAGTAATACTAATAATAATAATAAAAATCAGCAGCAGCATCATAAGCAGCAGCAGCCTCATCATTAATGAGCAAGAGAGCAGTACACCAACAAAGTGACATTGGAGTCATTCAGTTAATTGCCATAGATGATACATGCTACTACAGAAATTATTGGCAAACTATTGCTGGAAAATTTTCCAACTAGTCGGTTATGTCTCAAAGAGGCATGATCACCCAAGTGCCTATCACATATGGCAATTAACTGCTGTCAATCAATTAAGATCAAAAACTCTGAAAGCCACATTATTATTATTATTATTATTATTAGTAGTAGTAGTAGTAGTAGTAGTAGTAGTAGTTTTTTCTTAATGTTGAGTCAATCCATAGGACCTGGGACTACTGTGAGAGTGTAATGTGTTTATTGATAGATAGTGTTCTTCTTAATGTGTAAGACATACTGAGAAAGACAATTTGGGTTTCATGTATCTCAATGTTGCCAGGGATTAAATGTTAGGCTATCCTTTTCTTTAAAAAACTGAAAAAACCTATGACGATTTGTAGTAGTCCTCATGCTCCACATACGGTTAATTTAAAAATTTCAAAATCTTTACATATCAGAGATGGTTCTTTCAGTAGCGACAGACATGTCAATGAATTAATTCTATCCTTTTTGTCCTTGTTGAACATAGTTGCAAGATCATATCATTTAGACAAGCAAAAGTTTGAAACAAAGACAATAACACAGTTTACAAAATGCAAGATACATTTATTGATATTCAAAGCTTGGCATGTTCATGTCAGACTGTGATATATGTATGTGCAAAGTGTGTGCATATTGGTAAAGGGTCCGTGTCACGTATGTGTATTAGAGTGTTAGTATTAAGTGTTACACGAGTATGTGTCAACATATAAGAAAAAGTCTGTACTTATCTAAGTAAGCCAGAGGATCTGGTGTTGTTGAAGTGGGTTGTTACCATTTTTTCACCTGGCCATTGAGAAAATTGCTTAGACTTAATAGAAATGATCTCCAACACATTTAGCCGAAACTCTTAACATAGAGAACATTTTCTGATATGCTAACGACCATCGCAGAGTATATATGCCAGGCTCTCAATAAGAATGGCAAAGCTCGAGTTGTTGCCCTAGATATATATCTCCAAAGCATTTGACAGAGTCTGGCATGCTGGCCTTCTATGCAAGGTACATGGCTCTGGTATAACTGGATACTTGTTTGATCTAATCCAGTCATTCTTTTCAAATTGCGTACTGAAGATAGTACTGAATGAGCATGCTTCCAGATACTATCATACAAACATGGGTATCCCTCAAGCAACTAGGTTCGACCCTTTTACAGTGAAACCAATCAAATGTAACTGCAATTTCTACTCCATCAGCTTCTTTTTTCGCACTTGTGTATACTTGCTTCCCTAACAACTAAAATCTCCAAGAATTTAAATGCAATGCCAATTACCATTTCTTATCTCCTAAACTCACATCATTTCCCTAACAACCTTTGTATCATGTTCTTTTCTCTTTCCACTCAACTCTCATGCACCTCTCTTCCCACTAGTATTCTCATCCTTCTCTTATCCATTCTCTGACACCCTCTAACTTGTTCCTCTTTTTATGTAACCCCCTGCACACCAGTGGCACTACTGCCTTGCTTGGAGGTGAAATGTTTATAAAACAAAAAATATATGTTGCAACACACTGATGGTTATTTATTAGGTGATTTTCAATTGTCGAAACAGAAGTAACTCATTGCAAATTATTACTATTCTGGAACATGCTGTGCAATTCTCCTCTCCAAGAGTTGAACTTGTAGTGATAGCAACAAATAAATCTTTAAATAACCTTAGTACTAGAATATGTAGGAGTATGAAAGCAAAATAATAAATAACTAATAATAAACAAAAACTTACAAGTTAAGTAATAAAAATCACTTTACCTATAGATAAGAATGATAATTAACAATAAAGAAAGAAAAGCTAAATTATTAAAAAAAAATAGTTTTTTTAATCATTTCATACCAGTACCACCACTGATGTGCAGGGGGAGTACATAAGAGAGTAAAAGTTTAGGCAGGAGGAAAATGAAGAGAAAGACGGACTAGTTACAGGAGGTGTCAGAGAAAGGGCAAGAGAAGGATGGGAACACAGGTGTGAAGACAGTTGTGAAGGTAGAGAGAAAGGAATAGAACAAGATACACAGGGTGATGGAGTAAAGCTGAGGGAAGAACTGGAGTCAAGTGGATAAGAGATAGGAATTGACATTGCATTTAAATTCCTTGAGGTTGTAGCTGTCAGGAAAGCAAGTATACAGAAGAGAGTTTCACAGGCAGGAAGTGCGAGTAAAGAAGCTGATGGAGTAGAATTGTCGGCTAAATTTAGTAGATTTAACTGTAAAAGGGTGGACCTTGTTGCCAGTCTGGTTGCTCAAGTAAATTCTTATAGAGAAGGCACCAGTCAGTGACCTGAGTTTTTCGAAGCAGAACCCATGAAAATATTTGTAGAATAAACAGATGGAAGCCACATCCCCCCCGGTGAGAAAGTGGCTGGAGTCAAGTCGCCAGATCTGGACTGATCACATTACAGATTCTCCTTTGGAGCTTGTCAAGAACCCTGAGATGAACAGCAGAGTTGCCTAACCAGATATGGCAACAATATTCTATGCCTGGTTGGATGGTTGATTTGTATATGTGCAAGATGGATTCAAGTGGAAAAAACTTCCAGGCCCAACACAGTGATCCAACCTTCCTAACAGTGGATTTAGTTATTGATTCAATGTAATGATTTCACTTGAGGTTGGAAGATAGAGTGAGGTCTAGTAGATGCAGTATATTGCTTTCAGGGAGACTTGCTTGGTCCATGCTTATGGGGGGCAGAAGAGACTGACTGTGATGGTTGACAGATAGCAGCTATGTTTTAGAAGCACTGAAATTGACAAGCCACTTCTTACCCCAGTCTACCACAGAGTGAAGTTCCTTCTTAAGATCAGCAGTGAGGTTATGTTTGTCCGCCTCACCAGATTTCTTACTGATGCAGAAGTAAATGGTGGGGTCATCTATGTAGATGCCTACTTGGAACTTGATACTGTCAGGGAGATCATTTATGAAGATCAGAAAGATTGTCAAGCCTAGGATATAGCCCTGGGGAACACCAGCATTTGTGCGGAAGAATGTGGAGGCATACCAATTCAAGATGACCTTCATTATGCAGTTAGATAGAAAAAATTGAATCAGATCAAGCAAGCGTCCATAACCCTGTAGCTTGCTCAGAAGGCCAGCATGTCAAATCCTACCAAAAGCTTTGGAAATATCCAGGAAAACAGCTTGAGCTTCAGTGAACTTATCGAGGGCCTGGTATATGTACTCCATAAACCTGGCAAAGCGGAAGTCATACTGACTGAGAATAGTTTATGGGCAGTAAGATGTTGAACTATTTCAGCATTTATAATGGCCTTGAACACTTTTGCGAAAATTGGTAGGAGGCTGATAGGATGATAACTGGGTAGGTCCAAGGGTTCCCCTGTGTTCTTGAATGCAGGGGAGGACTTTCAGCAGGCAGGAAAACAGGAATCAGAAAGGCAGTGTAGAGTTTAGAAAGAACAGGGGCACATTTCTTCAGGACAATGACAGGTATTCCATCATCTCCTCTCGCCTTATGTGGATCATGTTTTGATATTATCTTAGATAACAGAGACGGGATTATGTGAACATCTTTCAGTTTAGCCTCAGTTCTAAGAGGGAAGTCAGCTGTGGATACTCTAGATGAGTCAAATGTGGAGTTTGATGAGAATCTATGAGCAAAGCACTTGGCTTTGTCAACAGATGCTGCGAGGACCTCAAATTTATTGATTAAGGAAGGGATGGAGAATTTGCTGTTGTTCAGCACAAGTTTGCAGAACCACCAATAGTCTTTGGAGCCAAATTTGCAGGCAACTATGTGCTTCCTCATTCTCTCAGCAAACAACAGCATAGCATCATTCAGGATCCTCTTACACTCATTACAAGGAGAGGTAAATAGGCGTCTATTGTGGTCAGACACAAGGTTTGGGAGGGGTAAGAAGAGAAAGGGTGTTAAGAGCTACAAATGAGAAGATGTGGAAGGCCATGATTGCTTACATCCTGAAGAGACACAGCCCATAGAAGAACAATAAGAGACAACAATCTTTCCACTGCCTTCCTATGAGGTACCAACTTAGGCAAAAGTGACAAAGAGATTAAAAAATGGACTGTCAATGTCCTTGGGTAAACTGGAATATCGTTCACCAACCTAAACATTGGCATTCAAGAAATATGGAGGGAGCTAGTTAGGTATTCAGGTGCTCAACTCTACTGCAAACCCAATGACTACACCCAGTCATAGGCTTGATTATGATGATGACAATAATGATGATTTACTTATATCTCTCTTAAATTAGTCTATTCTTTATTTTACTGATATTTTTTCCTTTCTTGGACTTAACCATCACATTCATCTATCTGCAATCTACGAGTCTGCCAATCCGCTACTGGCCATCTTGTACAATATTTTCCCAAGTTGCACAGATTTATGTTTCAGTGCATAAAGATGAAATATTGTATCTCATTGGTTGTTAAGCAATGATAAATCTCTGAGATGACTTATCAATCAATCTCACTTGAAATTAATTGGTAGTTTACTACATTCATAAACCCACGCATGATAAGAAAACTATTATATGTCAGTCAGTTAAGTGCTATACGTGATACATGCTTTGGGCAATCATGTCTCGAAAGAGACATGACTGACTGGGCAGAAGATTATCCCACAGTAGGTTGCCATTACTTTCTGTGGTAGACTGGTTGCCGACCAAGGCTATAGAACCCAATCTGTCCTATTATTTAACCCATAACTGGAGGGAAGAGATGGATTAATACCTTTCCCAAGGGTATTTATGCATATGGGAAAGCAAGGAATTCAACTGAAATTCGAACTCGGCACCCCCGATTTCTCGTTCCAAGTATTATATGTACAGAGCTTAATTGATATGCAATGCATATTGGATTCTTTTGATGATGATGCAAAATCTTTTGGTTTTACAATCCACATAAAAAAGACAGAAATTCCTAATCAGCCAAAATGTCATAATCCTCCTGTTTAAAATCCTATATGTTGATGGCAAAGCATTAAAAACAGTAAACACATTCACTTGTCTAAGATAAGTTATTAGTTCTGATACCAAAGTAGACAAGGAAATTGCATTAAAAATAGAAAAGCTGTTATAGCATTTGAAGTTTATACCATATGTGATTAAAAGTTAAATCTGATGTATATAAGTCAGTTGTTTTGACAATACTTCTGGATGGAACAGATTCCCTGAATTTATAATGTAATATCCAATAATTAAATTCTATACCCCTGCATTGTTTATGCCATATATTTGGCTTGATATTAGTAAACAAGGTGAAAATAATGAGATTCTTTCAAAAGGTAACAGGAACTGAAGCTTTCCTAATTAAAATATAGCACAGGTGGTTTGGTCACCTATTTAGAATGGATAAAAGTAGAATGTCAAAACAAATCTTTTTTTCTTTTTTCGTTTCTTATCGTAAAGTTCATCCACTATAAAGTTCAAGTTCCACTAAAGTTAAAGGGTTACCATTAATAAAATGCTGAATAAAAGGCATATAAGAGATATAATTCTACGGAACTGATCCCTTCTCTGGAAAGGAGCAACATGAGTGAAACATGTCACCTGACTGTCAACCAGTGACCGTTTACATGAAACAAAAAGTAACTTTCAGGATTTGGAATGTTAGAACTTTAACCAACTGTGGTCAGTTGGAAAATGTAAAACAACAGATGAGTAGGTTTAATAATAACATTTAAGGAATATGAAAATTTAGGGGGATAAACAAAGGAGATTTTGTCAATGACAACCAATGGATTATATATACAGGCAGAGAGAAAAATGAATTGAATTGATACTAGATCAAGACATGAAAAAATGCTTCCTGGAATAATGTAAGTTATCTGAAAGAATTCTTGTAGTTAAACTGAAAGGAAAGCCTTTCAATATCTCTATTATAATTGCATATGCAATGACAGCACACATTACAGAAGAAGAAATTAAATCTTTGCAAGACAATGCCAAGCCTTGCTGTAAATCACAAGAAATTATAACTATTATGAAAGACCTGAATGCCAAAGTAAGTAACGAGAGAGAGTGAATTTAAACTAGGGACACACAACAAACTCTGAAAAGAAGGGTTCAAATGGTGGATGGTGAATTACTGGATAATAGTCAACACCTGGTTCCCAGAACATCCAAAACAATTATTGACATAAAGAAGCCCAAGAGGAGGGACTAAAAGCCAGATTGACTAGATAACTATCAACAAGAGAATTGGGAATCTAGTTGTTGACTGCAAAATCTATCCAAGTGCTGACTGTGGGAGTGATTGCTTCCCTGTTATATATAATCTAGGAATGAAACTACAGAAACTGAAGAAATCTAACGCAGCACCCTAATTGCAATACAACAAACCAAACCTGAAGAAAAAAACATGGACAGTTTGAAAAAAAGGTATGAGGGACAAAATGGAAATGGAAACTCAAAGTGAGACACACTAAGAGAAGCTTTAGTGACATCAGAAAATTACATAATCCAAAAGGAAAATGAAGATTGAAGCAAAGCAGCCATGTTGAAATATGTTGTGAAAAAATTTTATGGGGGGAAAAGGCTGTCTTGAATAGAACTTTTTTCATACATTTGAAAAATGGAAGAAATGAGGCTGATTCAACTCCATGGAAGTAGCAGGGCATGTCCATGCAGTAAAATTCTGCTCTGGTGGAATAAAAGAATGGAGCTCATCTGAATATAGGCCATGCAAATGGTAACAGAGTGGCAATAGGCATGTGATATTGTGCCTGTAAAAAAAATTTGCAGAGCAGAAAACAAGTAATACTCCACAAGACTATGTAAACAATTTTTAATCCTATCAAGGTCAGAAAGTAAAGATTGAGCAGCCTTAGTTCAGATATGGCTATCATATTCCATTTTTGCTATAATATGTCTTTTTCTGGTCATATACCAAATTCATCTTTGATGTCGTCATCTCAGATATGAAGATAAATCAAAGAATAAATTTAAATGATATTGCATTGATTCAAAATCTTAAGAATTTGTAAAATTCAAATCTACATGGCGGACATTGTGCCTCACACAGCTTAAAGCTTTTGAAAGTTCAGGACTTGAGCATCAAAATATTTTAAAGCAAAAATAAACAAACACAATTCAAAATAATTTTATTTATCATTGTCATTTCAGAACAAGAAGTAAAATCAGAAATTTACAATATTGCATGTTTATGCAGTAGTAAATTATAAAGCATGTCCTTGTCTTTATTGTGGCTGGGGAGTATGTAGGTTCTCAAGGAGCCTAAATTTACATGTGCAGTATATATATTTTGTCATTTTAAAAGTTACTACTCATACTTTAGAAGATACTCTATTTATTTGTTAAACAGTATATTTATTTATCTGATAGCCCAAATATTTGAAAAATCTTTTTAAAAATATATTAGCTTTTCAGCAGGATTCAAAATTATGTTTCTTTGGGCAGAAGGAACTGTCATTAGATTTGATGTGCATTAATCAACTTGGCCACTATGAACCTTTGCCAATCAACCAAGGCCGAATAGTGTCTTTAAGCAAAGCAAAAGCCTTTATGTTATGGACTCTTGAAATTAATTTCATATCTGCTCAGTTTCATGAACAAATGTAAGCATAAAAATTTCTAAAGAAATAATGGATTTCTTATTTATTAAATCAAAGGATTTTATGTTATTTTTAGTGAATACTCATATTTGAGTAGACACTCTGTTTATTAAACAGTATATTTATTTATTTTTGTCAACTCGCCTGAATATTAGAGAAATCTTATTCAAGAAAAATATACAAAAAATAGTCAGTTTGAATAACCAATAAATAAAATGAATAAATAAAATAAATAATGTAGATGATAAGACGTTTATATTATAAAACTGAAATTTCATTTTAGGCAATAAAATTGAATACTTTTGCTTCAAAGATTAATACTGTTTACTGCCTTTCAAAAAGACCTCCAATCTGTGATTGAATAGGTGAGAAAATGATTCATAAATTTTAATGGCTTCAAAATGAAACTGCTCTCCTTTAACCACCATAGAGAAACTTTCTTGCCTACCATCAGAATGGATGACGCTAATCTCCTAGAGAGCAATACACTTCGTTTCCTTAACCTCACTCTCTCAAACAACCTCAAATGGAATGACTATATCAAATCTATAGCTGCATCTACTGCTAGGAAGGTTGGGTCATTGTGTCAAGCCAGAAAGTTTTTCTTATCAGAATCCATTTTGCACATTTATAAATCTACCATTTATCTGTGGATTAAATACTGTTGCCATATCAAGTTGGTTGCTCCTACTATTCATCATAAGGTTCTCAAATGCAAAGGAGGATCTGCAATATAATCAATCATGACTTGGCAGCTTGTCTTCACTCACTTTCTCGCTGATGTGATGTGGCTTCCCTTTGTCTTTTCTACATGTATTTTCTGATGAACTTTTTACCTGGTTCCCTAACCACATGTATTACTCGTGCTACAAGATTGGCATCAAGGTCCCACCCTTTTACTGACAAAATAATCAAATGTAGCCGTCTCTTCTACTCTAACAGTTTCTTTTCTCACATTTCCTGTTTGTGGAACCTCCTTCTGTTTGCTTGCATCACTGATAGCTACAATCTCTAAAAGTTTAAATGCAATGTCAACTGCCATCTTCTATTTACTTGAATCTCATCCATCTCTTATCTTCCTTTGACATCACCTATACCTTATTTTTTCTCTCACTGTAACTCCTTTCACACCAGTGGCAGTCCTGCCTGGCTTGGGGTGAAATGATTCTAAAAATAAAATAAAATAAAATACTCTCATGTCCTGTTTCTTTTCTCTTGTCCACAGTTCATGGGAGATAATTTTGTTTTCATAAAATTTGAGTTTTAAAAAAATAATAATTGCAATTATAAAAGTTGAAGTAAGTTTCAATTTGACCTGTATTTTGATATGGTTATATTATATTATATTATTACAATAAAATAACCAGTCTTTTAAAAATAAACAAATTCTGTAAAAATTCTAATACTGAATGTAGAAAATAAGTTTTATTTTCAAATGATGTCTCAAAATGTATGATATTGAAGTGATAATCATTTGAGCAAAAGTTTTACTCTTAGGCAACATTCTTAGTAATAATTATAAAAAGAAAAAATAACTTATTTTCAACAAATGACAATTGATTGAAAACCCCTGATTTTGAAGGATGAATCATAAATTGTAATACATTTAAATGTACTTATAACATAAGGAACCTATAGTACTTTAAAAGCATACACTCATATTCAGTTATCAAGTGTAATATTTAGTCAATAAAATGAAGTACTATTCATCAAAATCATTACTTAGTGTTTTACTATTTAAGAAGACATTTCCTTTCATTCCCGGGAGAGATGACAGTTCTGAAATGGTATGGATATCTAACAAGAAGTTATCTCAACCATCAAAAAATATTTTTAACAAAATGTTATCTCTAATATAAATGAAATGTTTTAAACAAAATTATATAGAAAAAACACAAACATACAACAGGTTGAAATTTTATCAAATATTTATTCTATAAAATAAAATAAAAGTTTGGCTGTGGAAAAGGGTATGCCTTTCATTAGCAGCAGTGTCCAAATTTAAAGTAAGATTAGTAAGTAGGACTTAAGAAAAGTCTTACTTACTAATCATCTGGAAATGAGAACTTTCCAAATTAGAGTCTTTGACTCTGTACAAAAGTGAAGAACAAGGGAAAAGGGATTTTTCTCAAAAGCATCAGTTTTTAAAGGCACCCATCAACAACTGCTACTGTGACGGCCATCTAGCAATCCATAGTGGTGTGTTTGAAAGGACTGACGAAAACCACATAATATGTAAAAAACAACATTTACTTTACATATAAAGACAGCCTTGTGAAAACTGCAACAAATTAAAAATGAATATAAAAAAATACGAAAACATTACATTTTGAACATAAAAAAACATTAAAGAGAATAAGACTTTTAGGGAAGTTTTATATTTAATAAATGATGAATGAGGGTTTTTATACATAGGCAAATCAGCAGGAAAGTTTCGGGCTTTAACATTTACAAAAATAGTGTAGAAAAATATTCTAAGAAAATAATAGCAAAGCATTAAAAAATACATTTATAAGGGGCTAAAAATACTTAGCTTAAAACTCAACTTTAGGGAAAAACAAAGAAAATATTTACCTTTTCTGGCACACTGCTAGTGGCCGTTAACTGAGGCCAGTGTCTAGTAGCAAGGAGAAAAACTATGGTGTGACCATCCTCATTACCATCCGGGGCTGAAAGGGTCATTTTAGGCATTTGGCCTGAGAACAACGACTGTGTATTCCTATGCCTGAGGTATAAGGGAGCAGTCAACCATTTATGTACAGGGCAAAGAAGGGTACTAATTTGTCTGGCAATATTATCTTAAGGGGTGACATAGCCACTGGTAATGGAATATAGGACTGACTTTGCCAAGAAACAAACCTGCTGATTTTACAAAATGGCATCTGGTCACAACAAGAACTTAGGTCTATTTTTTAGGGTAACTTGGTGGCAGCCACAGCTACTACTACATATATCCACTCTCTGCCTCCTGCTGCTACTGTGGTATTGCAGCTCTATTTCAGAAACAGGATGTGTGTGAGTGGATTTATTTAGTGATTAAGAGGTTGAATAATTTGAGTCCAACCCTCTTGACAATGTCTCTTCCAGGTTCCAGCAGCAATGTGGGTTCTAGAATTGTTACTGGAGTAAGAGTAGCATTGAATGAGCAGATCAAATGTTAAATCAAGAAATGTCCTTCTCACAGCATGACCAACTTGTGTTCAAGTCCAGAGTTTTCCTTCTCCTAAGCTGGCTGCCTTTCAAGGCTAGAGAGCTTGTAAGCTTTGCTTTTAACACATACCAACCAAAGTGTAAAAAAGTATACTGTTTGTAAAACCAGAGGATTTCTTGGAATCTTGTATATTTTAGAAAAAAACTTTTGCTTTCAGCCATAAACTGTTTCTGGTTACTGATCAAAAAATAAATATTCTTTGCAAGCAGGCAGCCATAGTTGTTGATCTGGATGAAGCAAACTTATAAGAGCAATGGGAAGAGAAGATAAGGCTTTTTATCGTCATTTTCAGTTCTTTTTGTGATGGGAAATCCTTTTGGCCAAAATCAATATCTTTGTGAAACTAATGGGCTCAGGCAATGATAGAAAATGGATTGGAAATAAAGTTAGATGAAAAGAAAGAAATGAAAAATGAAAAGAGAAAACAGCAGAAAAGCAATCATTTTGTATACTCGTGCATATATGATTGTAGGTGTGTTTGTGGGCATATATTTTATGTATATGTATCTTTGTACATATATTTATCTAAATGTAACCAGATTTTCTATGTGTGTGTGTGTGTGTGCGTGTATTTATATGTATGTGTATATGTTACTTTGTGTGTTCATGTGTATATGCTTAGATGTTTTGATGTGTGTATATTTATATAAATCTAACCATATAGTTGCAGACAGTGTGCATAAAATCTGATGGTGTATAAACATTTGTGAATGTACAATTGGAAGTGTGTATTTTTATATACTAAAGTTAAAGTAATACAAGACTTGAGAGCTAATCAAGCTAGAGGTTATGATGAATACAGTGTATGATATGAAGGAAAAAAGAGGCAGTAGAAAATAAAGAAGTATGAAACCCTTGACTTGAAGTGGAAGCATCTCAGGGAAGCATCCACATGGAAGTTTGTTTCATAAACTGACACTTATCAGGAAACTTGCTTGCAAAATATTTGCAATTAAGTGGAATGGATGTAATCTCTACAAAGTTCAGAGTAGTAACCAATAAGTAAATGTTTAATTTCATTTGTTACTATTGATATTGAGTAATTTAATTTCAAAGAATTCACACATTAAAAGCATTATCTTCCAGAAATACACTGGTAGAGTGTTTCTTTTTTTGAGAAAAATAATCTTTGTCATTTTATATGGCAAATATATAAGACAATTTATAAAATTCCTGCTTTGATATATTTCATTTGAAAAACGATGTTTGTCCTTTTTTATATTATAGTCCTTTTTTTTGTTACTGTTTATCTAAAACAATGCCCATAAGCCACTCATGATAGAATGTTACTAAATTAGGTTATTATAAGGTTGTAAAAGAAGTAAGTAATAAGTGCTTATTATGAGGATATGTAGGATAGATGATAGTTGACCTTAGATCTGAAAAGGTTAAGATTGTAGTGTTTGGGGAAGAATCCCCTTAGAATCTGTTTCACAAAGTAACAGTTTTGAGAAAGAAATTCCCTGAACAGAATTTCCTCCTTACTATGACAAAGTTGTTCTTGTGTACATAGTTGTGTCCAAGCTGTAAAGGTCTAAATTAGTGAAACTAAGGAATATAGCTGATGTGAACATCTGACATGGAAGAAGCAACAGAGTAGCAAAAGGCGAGCAATGTTTCACCTGTGAGAAGAGGCTTGTAAGATGAAAAATAATTTATTACTCACAAGGCCATGTAAACAATTTTAAATTAAAGATCTGAGTGAGAATTGGGTAGCTCCATCCCAGATGTGGCAGCAATACTCTAGTTTTGGTCCGGTGCGTTGTGGTGCTGTAGATAGCGGCTTGGAGCGAGAAATTGGAGAGACAGGTTTGAATTCCAGTTGAATTCATTGCATTCACTTATGTGCAAACTAGCAGTATAGTCTGGAGTTGCTCGAGTGTAATGAAAGCTTTAAAACTAATCCATGGTCCAGGAGCTCAGACTCAGCCCAAAGAATATTTGTGTGAAGTTTGGTGAGAACCAGATAAAAATTGTGGATTTGTATAAAGGACATACACAGATAAACAGACACACACACAAACATCTTGCCTTTTAGATATATATATTATCAATTTTGTGTACTATTGTAAGAACTGCAAACTTGAAACTTCTGAATATCGTTTCTTATATCTTTGTCTATGAGTGTATCAAATTTGACTAAAATCGGACCACTCCTTCTATAACCTGATTTTTTTGATTATCAATTTTCGATATTTATCGAGGGTACCTCAACACAAAACCTAGCTAAGAACACTCGCAGATGCTTATAGTACAACTGTGTAAATTTTCAAGAAAATCGGTTCAGCTGTTTCAGAGTCTATAGGTAACGGACACACACACACACACACACACACACACACACACACACACACACACACACACACACACACACACACACACAGAGAAAGTTTCATTTATAAATAAGTTTAGATATTATTAGGAAAGGTATTATTCAGTCTCTTCTTCCTCCAGCTATGGGTTAAATAGCAAGGCAGATTGGATTCTATAGCCTTGGTTGGCAACTGGTCTACTACAGAAAGTAATGGCAACCTACTGCAGGAATATCTTTGGTTTAATCAGTCATGTCTCTTTTGAGACATGGTCACCCAAGAGTGTATCACATAAGGCACTTAACTGACTGACTAACTTTTGTAGTGAAAGAGCATGGCAGAAAGAGTCAGATACTCTTCTGGAGTGATACAGGGATCTGATCATTTTTCCAGCATCTTTAGTAAGGGATCGTATGTATGAGTTCCATTTGAAGTCTGGAGTGATCTTGAGTCCCAATAGACATTCCAGGCAAGAAGCCTCATAAAGAGAACCCAGAGTCTGTTCAGTGACGACGAAACATTACTAGCTTGGTTTTGGAAATACTGAATGTTACAAGCCAGTTCTTCCCCTATTGAGAAATATTAGCCTAGTTCAGAAGAGAGATTAGCTACCAGACTCTGGTCATTTAGAATTTTGGAGGGGTACCTCTAAACCATTGTATCATCTGCATATATATTTATTAAAGAGCTGTGAATGTTCTTAGGCATATTGTTAATACAAAGAAGAATGTTCTTAGGCATATCGTTAATGCAAAGAAGAAAGAGAGTAAGATCAAAGAGGGAGACTTGGGAGACATTTGCATTGATTTCTTGGACTTCAAAGGACTGACCTTAACAACAACCTCTATGGAACTGCCTGATAGGAAGGACTTGATAATTGAGAAGACTCTTCCAGATGTACCATAGCTGGGGAGCATTCACCCCCTATGCCACATCTTGTCAAAGGTCTTTGAGATAATGAAGATGATTTCTCTCATGATGAATTTATTATCAAGCACTTCCCTGATTTGATGTGTAATGACAATTAAAATATCAGCAGTGAACCTAAAGGAGAGAAATTCATACTATTTGTTACTTAGAAAGATGTTTTTGTTGAGGTGATCGACAACTTTCTTGATGATAGATTCAAAAGTTTTACTTATGACACTAATGAGTCTGATGAGGTGATATAGTGATGGGGTTGAGTACACACACATATTTTTGTCAACAACGCTTTAAAAAAATTAGTTAAATATGTCAAAATAGAAATTTTGAAAATCGTCTTATATATTTACATCTCCATTAGAATTTCATCCAATCTTTCTTCACTTGTATATTTAGAAGGGTGTATGTGTATTTGCATGTGTCAATATACAGATGTTTATAAACATGTGTGTATATATGCATGTGAACAGAACAAGAGTCAATAGATTGTTAATGATACAATTAAAATAAAAGTCATCCACAGGGAAGAACTGATTAAATAGAATCTGCAATGTAATTGGTCCTGGCTTAGAACCTCAATTTCAGTCACTTTTATCACTGACAGGATGCGGCTTCCCTCTGTCTTTTTTACAAATATTTTCATGGCTTTTACACTGACCAGATTCTTTCCCTGGTGCCTCGACCACATGAATTTACTCATGCTACTAGATTGGCAACAAGGTTCCACTCTCTTACTGTCAAAATAATCAAATCCAACCTTCACTTCTACTCCTACAGTTACTTTTCTCACGGTTCCTGTCTGTAGAACTCCTGTTCCGTATAGTTGCTTCCCTCATAGATACAATTTCCAAAAGCCTAAATGCAACATCAATTACCACCTATCTTCCTAAATTCCATCCACCTCCCTAAGTACCATCCTTTCTTTGGTATCCCCTGTACCTGGTTTTTCTCTCTCTGCAACCCCTTGTGCACCAGTGGCAGTCCTGCCTTGCTTGGGGCAAAACAATTATAGCAAAAATAAAAATTATAGTAAAAAAATAAGAAAATGTAGACACTAAATATGTATCAGTCAGTTAATTGCCATATGTGATACAATCATGTCTCTTTGGAGATATGACATATACATGCTTGAGCAATCATGTCTCTTTGGAGATATGACAGATACATGCTTGAGCAATCATGTCTCTTTGGAGATATGACAGATACATGCTTGAGCAATCATGTCTCTTTGGAGGTATGACGAATACATGCTTCAACAATCATGTCTCTTTGGGGATATGACAGATACACGCTTGAGCAATCATGTATCTTTGGATATATGACAGATACATGCTTCAACAATCATGTCTCTTTGGAGGTATGACGAATACATGCTTCAACAATCATGTCTCTTTGGGGATATGACAGATACACGCTTGAGCAATCATGTCTCTTTGGATATATGACAGATACATGCTTGAGCAATCATGTCTCTTTGGAGGTATGACGAATACATGCTTCAACAATCATGTCTCTTTGGGGATATGACAGATACACGCTTGAGCAATCATGTCTCTTTGGATATATGACAGATACATGCTTGAGCAATCATGTCTCTTTGGAGATATGACGAATACATGCTTGAGAAATCACGTCTCTTTGGAGATATGACAGATACATGCTTGAGAAATCACGTCTCTTTGGAGATATGGCAGATACATGCTTGAGAAATCATGTCTCTTTGGAGATATGGCAGATACATGCTTGAGGAATCATGTCTCTTTGGACATATGATGGACTAGGCAGAAGATTTTCCCACAGTAGGTTGCTATTACTTTCTGCAGTAGACTGGTTGTCATAAAACCTACTCTATCCTGCTATTCAGCCCATAGCTGAAGGGAGAAAAGATGGATTAATACCTTCCCAAGGGTATTTGTGTGCAAGTAAATGAAACAAATTTGACTAGAGATTGAACTCAGCTCTCCAATTTCTCATGCCAAGCCAATATCCATTACACTGAATGTAAATAATGTAAATGTATACATGGCCAAATTATCACTATAATCATCCACAAACTACAGCAATGTTACTGAATATCTAAACTATTCCGTTTTGTGATAATGGAGGCTAGGCCATATTTTACCAGTTAATCACTCTCTCTCATTTCTCTAACTTTTCTCTTCTCTTTACCTAGAGCATCTGCTATCTATTGGGAACACAAGTGACCAACCTTTTTCCTTCCATCTGTTCATTCTCTTATTACTGTGTGTCTTTCCATTTTTGCCATTTAATCCTTTTGATGATATCTCTTACCTTCATCTCATCTCTAATTCATATCTGACCCCATTCTATCACTTAAAACTTATCCTAGAGCATTGCTCTTTCAATTGACCTTTGCTTATTTCTAATGTTTTTCAAGTTATTTCATTAATTCATGCATGCATATAATGTAATGTTTATCTCTTTATAATGGATACATGGAACAGTTATTGATACAAAAATAAAATTGGTAAATTGGTAAGTCCAAATTCCTGCTTAGTTAGTTGCATTCATTTTCACATTGATGCCCTTGAGAAAGACATGAATTCATATCTTCTCTCCCCAGAATAGACTAAGATTTCTAGCCAGTTAAGCAGGATTATTCTAAATTTAGAACTGTTAAGAAAGCCATGGAAGATAACTCTACTTTATTTTATAAAAAGTCATAGCAGTTCAGAGATAAAAAGAAATTGGAAACTGTGGAAATCCATGATCATCACTATCTTGAAGAGTCATTGTATTAAAAATCTCTCTCTCTCTCTCTCTCTCTCTATATATATATATATATATATCTCGGTGAAGAGGACCAACAGTGTTACAATTCCGAGTTCTCTGGCATTTACTTTTTTTTATAAAAGTGCTCAATACAAGAAATATTGTAGAGCATAATATAATCATATAATTAAATTGGCTTTTTAATTAAAAATACATTGCGACATGAAAATTTCTATGTTTTGAGACTTCTACCTCATCATCAGGCAATGTTAGATCATTGCTGTGAATATAATTTTCAATTAAATACAAGAAACAATACATTTGTTATTTATAGATATGGAAAGACTTAAAAATTTATGGGCATGTTCAATTTAACTAATCAGAAAAGTGGTTCACTTTAAATTTGAAAAAGTTTATATTTTTGGGGAATACTTGATTTTTTTCTTTCAATCTTAACAGCCAAAGTGTCAACTTAATTTTTAAAACCCCTGTCTAAACCCTGTTTCCATTGATGTATCCATTATTGTTACAAAAGTTTTCTTTCAACTTTCTCCATATCCCAACATATTCTAAAACAAAAAAAAGAAAAGAGATGAAGGAAGAAAGAAAACATTTTATATTTTTGATCTAATTTAAAGGGACCTTTGAGTATAATATACTATTTTTATTTTGATTCAGAATGCATTTTATTCTAATTTTTCAAAACTTTTAATTTATAAATAACATAATGAATATATATATATAATTTTTAATTTATAAATAACATAATAAATATATATATTGTAACTAAGTTGTAGAACTCGTTGTTTTTTTAACCTGTTGTTCATGCATTTACTTTTATAAAGAGTGCTCAACGCAAATGTAGAGCATTATACTGTAATAGTTGTTACAATGGTTTATATATTCATAGTATCACTACACAAAAATGTTCATGTTTCAAAGCTAGCCATGTATCTGGGCTGCTTCTTCAGGTGATTTAGTTGATATCAACTAAATCACCTGAAGAAGAAGCAGCCCAGATACATGGCTAGCTTCAAAATGCGAAAATTTTTGTGTAGTGATACTATGAATATATAAACCATTGCAACAACTATTACAGTATATATATGTGTGTGTGTGTGTGTGTGTGTGTGTGTGTGTGTGTGTGTGTGTGTGTGTGTGTGACACTTATCTCAGAGTGCACATATACTACCCTCTGACCCTTGGAAGATATGTTAGTCAGTGATAAAGGAAACAATCAACAGAGACTACATTGATACTAGGTCAATATATCAATCAATACATCTTTTTTTCTTTTTACTCCAAGCAAAGCCATAAAGACACTAAGATGCAATGAGTTACAGAGTATGAGTGAATACGAGAAAAAAAAAAACACTATTAAGAAGAGAAAACATCAAAAGAACAGAAAGACTAAAAATAATGATTGACATTGCATTTAAATTTTTTGAGAATCAAATTTGACTAGGAAAGAAGCCAGAAGAGAATTTGGTAGATGAGAAGTGCAAGAGAAGAAACTGCTAGCATAGAACTTATGGTTACATCTACCTTTTTCAACTGTAAAATTAATCAATTGATAGCAATAATTATTTTTTCTTAAAACAGACAATATTTTTTCTTAAAACAGACAATTTTAGTAATCTCTGAAAGTAAAAAGTGAGAGGGGAGATGGGGTCTGCTTATTTTATTACCACAGTGTATTTGTATGTTTGTGTGCATGTGTGTGTGTGTGTGTAAACATAGTCATCTATTATGAACTGCATTATCTATGCATGTCTGTATACATTTATAGATCATAACTTCATGAAACAATTGCTGAGAAAACAGCAGCAGTTTTGCCAAGAAAACCCTCATCAGATGATCCAGTAATATTTAACAGTATCACATGACTTTCTTGATTTGCATCACAGTGTGAGAATACAAAATTCATGCAGACTCCATCCATTCTTGAAGCCTCTTTACATATTTCAGCTTTGAAGATGAAGGTATTCCAAGTTTAATCAAGTATAAAAAGTCAAAAAGAGGATAAAAAACAAGAAATCCCATTTCCATAAGGGAGCCATTATGCAGCCTTATCTAACATATTCTTGCAGATTTTCATATTTTTCTAGCTTATGCACATATTTCAGTTCATGAGATGTTCTCTTCAAAAGGGGCTGGGTAATTTAATGACATCTTCCCCCTATGCATTGGCGATCATGCTCTTTACAATTTCCTGTCTTTTGTAGCTCATAGTAAATTTTGGAATTTTTTTTTGCTATCTATCTTAATCCCTGTACTATCAGCCATTTGCACAAGCTACTTAGGTAGGTTATTCACTACTTTCTTCTGTCTCTTTCACCTTTAATATTTTCTGTGAGTGTCAAATTTTCTAAGCAGTCTTTCCTCACTATGTGTCCTAGAAATCTTAGCTATCTTTTTCTGATGTTAAATATAAGTGTCTTTTTTGTTGACATTGTCTCTAGAGCTTTGTCATTTGCTTACATGTTCAGTCCATGGTATTCTCAGCATCTTTCTGTAGAACCACATTTCTGCTGCTTCAAGTCTCTTCTTCATCAATGAAGAAATTCTCCAGTATTCATCGCCATATAAAACGACTGATATTACATAACAGTTCAATTCTCTTTTCTTTGTTTCTCATTATGTGCCCTAGAAATTTCCACTCTCTCTTACTGATGTTAAGTATAAGTGTCCTTTTTGTTGCCATTGTCTCTAGAGCTTTGTCATTTGCTTACATGTTCAGTCCATGATATTCTCATCATCTTTCTGTAGAACCACATTTCTGTTGCCTTAAGTCATTACTGTTTTAATTAGTTAGCTAAATTGCATTAATACCTTGCACTAAAGTGCAAGGTATTAATGCGATTTCATTTAGGAAGATAAGACAAACTTCTAAATCTATCAAGATTCTCTTCTTTGTACAACCATCAAACTATAATGATTACTACCTTTTTTCTCTTGAAATATCTTTCTCCTTCAAAAAATTAATCTAGATTCATTTGAGCAAGATAGAATCAATTTGCTAGCAAGAAAAAGTTATTGCTTAGCTGGGAAAAAATATTTATAATGCCTACAATAGTTAAGCTCTGACAGCTGAAATCATTAACTACAAGAAAGATTTTTAGAATTTTCGTCTTATATTAATGAGTTCATGAGACCTTCAATAAGCACTACTCTTTAGATCTAATGTGTTTTTAAGTGAAAAGTCAGTTTTTAAAGAGAAGAAAAAATGTCCCAACTGTATAATTATGTAACAAAATAGGATTATTTACTGAAATTAATAACTGGTATTATTAAGAAATATATATATATTTTTTTAACCCTTTTGATCTCATTGAGATACATGAAAGGAAGGAATCTGTGCTTTCTACTGTGGAAGAAAGAACCAGTGAATTCAATAGAGAATTTTATATTTTAACTAGCAGTATAGCCCGGCATTGCTCGGGTGTAATGAAAGCTTTAAAACTAATCTATGGTCCTGGAGCTCAGACTCTTTGGATGTTGGCACGAAAGACTAAAAAGTAATAGTTGTTTCCAGTTAAAGCGAATCCATAGACTGAAAGGAAAATGAATGTATGTAAGTCAAATTTTGATTTCCTGGTATCAATATCAAATAAGTTTTTTCACCATAAACTGAATTTTGATGGCTAAATAAGTCCTCTGAGTAAATGGTATCATGGCTGAGACTAAGAACTACAATTATACCTACTTAGAGTGAAACTGAAGCAAAAACTAAAATAAAAGGGCTGAAAAAAATACAGACATATAGGCAGATAAACAGACACACACACAAACATCTTGCCTTTTATATATATATATATATATATATATATATATATATATTATCGATTTTCTGCACTATTGTAAGAACTGCAACCTTAAAACTTCTGAATATCGTTTCTTATGTCTTTGTCTATGAGTGTATCAAATTTGATTAAAATCAGACTACTTCTTCTATAACCCAATTTTTTCAATTATCGATTTTCAATATTTATCGGGGGTACCTCAACACAAAACCTAGCTAAGAACACTTGCAGATGCTTATAGTACAACTGTAAATTTTCAAGAAAATGGGTTCAGCCTATTCGGAGTCTATAGGTAACAGATACACACAAACAGACAAAGTTTCATTTATAAATAAGTTTAGATAGATCATTTCAAGGGAGTAAAACCACGAAGTTCCAAGAGGTTACTGAGTTTTTAGAGAATATGAGGAAGAAACATTGTTAAGGATAGAAAACAATAAAAGGATAGAAATTAAGAAAACAGAAGATAATGATTTATCTTGAATAAATCCTCGCTGTTTACCAACAGATAGCGTTCCCAGAACTGTGTGCATATAATTTCAGATGTAACGCATCTATAAGGAAGTGCTATAAGCAAGCTTGAAATCCAATTTCACTCAAGTGTAAACAACTTTGTTTTTCATAACATTAAACATGTCAGATCTCATGCCAAAGAAAATGTACTTGCAACAAAGTAATTTTGCAACATGACAATACTAGGCCATATTTTGCAAAGCAGGTGAAATCTTACTTGGAAACACTTAATGGGAAGTTTTACCCCACCCACCATATTCACCAGACATTGGCCCGTCCTATTATCACTTGTTCTGATTGATGGCACATGGCCAGGATGTGCAGCACTTTCATTTTTATGAAGATGGCAAAAAATAAGTCTACTCATGGTTAGCCTCAAAAGATGTGTCAATTTTCTGATGTGGAATTTAAATGCTCCCAGAAAGATGAGAAAAAGTAGAGGCTTGCAATGGACAATACTTTTAGTGGCACGTTTCTTACTAATTTTTGTGAATAAAATATAACTTTTCATGAAAAATCAGCAAGAACTTATTCAATGTCCTAATACATTGCATTTAGAATTTTGAAAATTAATTAATGAAGATAATTGGGACATCTTACCAGGCAAAATAAAAATAAATTTCTCCATCAAATTCTCAAGGTCAATATATCTACTGACAATTGGATAAATGCCAATTTCATTAAAAATAATACCATAGTATAGTACTTCATTTAAAGCTCACTGATGTCAAATATTAAAGCACAAGAATACAGTTTATTTTTTTGTCAGAGATTATGATCAATGGTAGTCTAAATTAAAACTGGCAGGAGAATGTAAAAAGGAATAATATTTATTTTGGGCAGCCCAGTCCAGAGGGTTCATTCAAAATACAGAAAGCAACACACACCAATGGCTGAACTTTTTAATTATATAAACATTTTTACTATTTTCTTCAGTTGATGTGTTAAAAGTAAGAAATGTCTCTTATTTGATACAAAGACAATAAATGAGAAATGTTTTTCAAGGCATCATGTTTGTCTGGCTGTTACAGTGTTGGTAGAAGCTGGTTTATCCACAATTTCATGTTTTTGTTTGCAACCACTTTTCTCAATCATACATGTCTCTCTAGAAGTTGCTTTCTGAAAGCTCAACAGATTTCAATGCCATTATCATGTATCATGCACATACATGCATACCCAACATTAATTCTGTACCAGGGTCACTAAAATAAAATTAAGATGACTATGATTTTTGTTCATATTCAAATAATATTATTACTTGATTAAAGGGTGATTATTAGATATTTTCTAATATATATTTCAATTTAACTAGATTGTCTATTAGGCCTCATCATCTTATTGTTAAAATAGTTACATGTAACTATAAGTTCTATTCTAATAGTTTCTTTTCTTGTACTTCTTTCATGCAGAACTCTCTTCCTGTTTTTTGTTCCCTGCCAACTATGTGCTGTATTGTGGAATGAAGAGATCTACAGTGAAATGTAGATACACTACCAGAGTGGTACAACAAAGATGCATATACAATATTTACAGTCTCTCGCAGTAGTAAGTGTCATTTCACAAAGTCCGTGATAATGACAACTTCTCGTGCTAAATTCATGTTGTCTTTTAGACATCCGGGCAACCGGGTGTCCCGTGGTACCAGCCACGACACAACACTATGATTTTCGAAAGATTATATGCAATATTAATCACCATATTGTCTTCCTAAATCCTGTTCTTTTATTGTTCTTTCTCCTCACCAAAGTCTTCTCATTCTCTTTCACTCCTAGCAACCAATTTCAGTTTAGTGAAAATATCGCAATCTTCTTTCTTCTTGAAATCCAATTTTATTGTCTTTTTCCTCACTAAAGTCTTTATATTTTCTTTCACTTTCACCTGTTTTGTTTTAATGACATTCTTGCCTTGCTTGGTGCGAAATAATGAACCAAAAACAATATCCACAATATTTTTTTTTCTTGATTGTTATTAGTACCTTGTAGATAATATCAGTAAATTTGACAGTTATAAATAAATCAAAATTGGTACAACTGAAAAACAGGAAGGTCACTGTAAAATTAAGCAAACAGAACTTTTCACTTTCTTAAATGGAAAAGCAAGCAAGATGCTAAAGTTTTATATGATTGGAGATAAAAAGGCCCAAGAAACTTGAAAACATTTTCTTCATAGTATACAACCAGATTTAAATGTGTTGCATTGCAGTCAAATACAGCTGTTTGTATCTCATGATGAGAGATTTTGTGGCTAACTACTGGTACAAAAATCAATTTTTGATCAGTATCGATTGCATTGCCACAGAAAAGGTCACAAAGCTTGAAACCCCTAATGACCTACAGCTTATCTTTAACAGTGTATCTAAATGGTGCATTTTATCAAATGGATTTATATTTTGATGTTTTGATCATAAATTAATTTTACTATGATGAAAATTCTTTTATAAAAGTTTGAATTGATATGAAGTAAGACTTTCATTAAAATAACATATTGGTTTAGGTTTTCAAGATTTGAAGTATTTACTGTCACACACACATATGCAAAAACATACAACCACATTGTGGTAATAAGATAAGCACATCCCATCTCCCCTCTCACTTGTAACCATTCACTATAATAAAAAATGTTTTCAGTTCTACAGCTGAATTCATCAAATAAAGCTTCATCAATGTCTGTTGAGAGTTGTTACTATATTACACACGTACACATGTACACTCAGTGTAGTGTTGTAATGTTAATCAAAAATGGGATAAATTATATTCCTGATGTTACTTTTCTAAATGACAAAATGCACAATTCTCTTTGTTTATATTTGATATTTTTTTAAATGTCATATTTCTTCAGGACATAGTCAATCATGGATCTTCACAAATTCTGTTTCTTTGCTATCTGTGAATTGTCACACCTTCTTTTGAATGATAAATAGATACTGCTGCAAAAAATTAGTGAAATGGTTTTGTATTACCTTCTCCACTGTTTAAAATTCAGAGTTTTCTTCCCTTAGAGTGGTTGCCACCTAAGGCTCGAGAGCCAATATACACTGCTATTTAACACAATGATGAGTGAGTAAGTAAGAGATAGATTAATGACTTTCCTGAGAACATTTTTGCAAAAGTGAATGCTGGATACTTGAAATTTGAACTTGGTTTTTCAATTTCACTTCTCACACTGATATCCCTTATACTACCTGTACATACTTAATATAATATATATTTATGGCAGTGAAAGAATGATGAATATTTCTGAGTTGTGTGTGTGCATGTGTTTGTGTGTGTGAGTGCAACTATTTTTCTACTGTCTTCTTACTGTTCTTGACTGTATGAAAAGTATTTTCATTTTGTAATCATGAGGAAACCTCTATCAAACTTTGTTTATGTTTTCTGAAGTTTATTTAATACCCTACATCAGCAGTCCCAAGCTTCATGGCCTTAGATTATTTGATACCAAGCTGCAGACCATTTGTTACCAGCCTGCGAACCACTTGCTACTGAGCTGTGGACCATTTGGTACCAGGCTGCGAACCACTTGCTACTGGGCTGTGGACCATTTGGTACCAGGCTGCGAACCACTTGCTACTGGGCTGTGGACCATTTGGTACCAGGCTGCGAACCACTTGCTACTGGGCTGTGGACAATTTGGTACCAGGCTGCGCACCACTTGCTACTGGGCTGCAGACCATTTTGTACCAGGCTGCAAAGACAAACTAAAATCTTTTCTTTTTTGTTTTTCATTTTATTGACTATTGCAGTCTTGTTTATTGTGTTTTGTTAAGCACATAATCTTCTTTCACCCAGGAAAAATTGTCTTGAATGCTACTAGTCTGTGGCAAAAAAAGGATGGGACCACTACCTTATCTGATCCAAGCTCTTTTAAAAGTTGGTTCTAGTGGTTGGTTTCTCCTTTATTTTATGCTCTAAAGCATCATATTTGATGGCCTGTCACTTCTGGATTTTATTTCAAGTAACTACTCTTAAAATACTTAAATCTGTTTTGGTCACTATGGTCAAATATTGTTATATCCCATTCTACTTTCTAAACTTCGGAAACAATTTCAGCAGTTTTGAAGCTCAGTTTAAAATAATTCCTAGAAATGGACAGAATTTCAATATTTTTATCTGCCATTATAACATTCAAAATTTAAGCTGCAGCAGAATAGATAGTGTAGGTTTCTCATTGCATTTCCTTTGGCTTGAAATTCAGAGTATTCCTTCTCCTAGACCGGTTGGCAACCAGGTCTAAAGAGCCTACTCTGCTCTGCTATTCATTCCATAGCTGGAGAGAAAATAGATGTCTTCATACCTTTCTCAAGATTATTTATGTAAATAAAAAGGCAATGGATCAGCCAGAATTTTGAACCCAGATTACCAGTTTCACTTTGCATTGTGATAAGCACTATTCTACCTGCACATCAAATGATATAGTGTACATAATAATCATATCATGTAATCATAATCTTTAGTGTAAATGAAATAAAATTTAGAGTAAAAATCTGTAAAAAAGGAAATAATTTTTTATATTTGATAAAATTTTATTCAAATGATGTCCAAATAAAATTATATGATACCCTTTTTCTGTGTGTGCATATGTGTAAGAAAGTGTGAATATTGTAAGTGTGTGTGTGTATGTGTGTGTGTGTGTGTAGGTATGTGTATTTATGCTTCTGTCTAAATATGAGTATGTATATTGGATAAGTACATTCATATGCATACATGAATGTTTATATACATGCCTATACTTTTGCCCATGAGTATGTATGTGTAAGTAAGAGTACATGTGTGTAAGTGTGTGTACGTTCATTCAAGGTATTTTGTATTTGCCCATGAGTGTATGTGTTATATACTGCCGGGTTCTGAATCTTGATGAACAATGATCATCTTGATAGAAAATAAGGAACAGGAACACGTTTATATGAAAATATGAACCTATATATTTATTCTTCGTTGATGACAGTTGTGTGGAATAGGCGGGTAGCCAGAGAGATATCGCATACACAGGAGCTGTCAGGGAATCATTAATCAGTGAGAGTTCTCTGTTCTCTCTCTCTCTTTCTCTCTCTCTCTCTCTCTCTCTCTCTCTCTTTATATATATATATATATTCAGACTTATTCTCTTCTCCTCTGTCTTTTGTCTCTTTGGCCAGAAACCCCAGACTTATAAAACCTAAAATTCCTATGCATGGTTGCTGTTTTGAGTTGTTGCTTAATTGGCATCAATCATATCTTTGTCAGCTATTGCTTTTGAAGCTTTTGTTGTCACCTGTGTTTTCTATCTTTGATGTCAATCATATCTTTGTTGGCTATTGTTTTTCAAGCTTTTGTTGTCACCCATGTTTTCTGCTTTTGATGTCAATTATATATTTGTTGGCTATTGCCTGTGTTTCTGTCTTTGATGTTGCAACTCATCACTGCCATTCATGTCACCACCAGAATGTATTTTTGACAATCATATTTTTACTGGACAAAGTATTATGTGTATGTGCATGAATTTAAAGTATTCTGTATTTATACATGAGTGTATATGTGTGTATTTTTCAATAGGTTTCTTGGTCAAGTCATGGAGCTTACTATGAGGTGAATGTTGACTGTAAAATGTAAGTTATACATACTCATCTATCACTGATTGATAGAGATTGAGGTATCATGATTGTTCAGGGTTTCTTGCATGATTCCCTCTAGAAATATGTTGAATAATGTGGATGAAAGTATGCATCCCTATCTCATTGCTTGTCCTGCAGCCTCAACCAAGATAGAACTCACTACACCCCTCCAGTATTCCCTGTGCATTTGGAACCCTGGCACAGTTTATAGTGAAATTCATAATCTTGTCAAATAGCTGAATACTTGATGCTTCTCCAGGGCTACCAAGGATGGTTTTTATTGTGACACCAACAATGAATGGGTTGCCTCTAGGCCCCATCCTGTTATTTAACCCATAACTGGAGGGAAGTGATGGATTAATACCTTTCCCAAGGTTACCAGTGCTTAAGTGAATGCAGGGTACTCAACTAGAATTCAAACTCGACTCACCAATTTCTCCTTCCAAGCCGACATCCACTGCACCACAGTGCACATTTTATGCCTACAGTTGTCCAAAAGAATGTTCCCATTTGTTTCACCAAAAGACTGCTCTGGTTGCATCATTATAAAGGGCCTGTGGAATATGTCCTCTGATGTTGCAGATATTTCTCTATGAGGCTCCCGAAATCAAAGATCTGTTCCACCATACTTTGTCCAGCTTTAAAACTTGCTTGTTCTTCTGATAGCAGTTCTTCAGCCTTGGATTTCAAATGATTTAGAATGATACATAACAGAATTTTACTAGGACAACTGATCAAGCTTATTGTCCTATGATTTTGACACTGCCTGGGACTTTCTTTCTTTGACATATCAGCTCTGAGACATCCAAATTAATGGTGAATAGTATAAATAGTAATGCCTGTGTCAACATTACCATGAACAGGAATTCACTGGAGGAAGTGTTCAGTTTTAAATACTTAAGAGCAGCCTTGTATAAAGATGATATCTATAGTGAAGAAATTCACAGATGGATTGCTGCAGCTATGGCAGTGATATCTACATTGGTAAGAATATAGAGAAGCAAGATCAGCTTTCAAACAAAGTATAGATTGTGAAAATCACTGGTCGTCTCTATTTTCAGATTTGGATGTGAAATGTGGACACTGTTGGCTGAAACAGTGAGAAGAATCCAGGCATTTGATGACAAGTGTATGAAAAAACTCCTTAGCATTTTCTTTTGTGTACATAAAAACAATGAATATGGTCAGAAGAGGGTTGAACGTTTTGTGGGTCGCCAGAAACCTTTCTTGCCATTGTTAAACAGAGAAAAAGGACATGGTTTGGACACATTACAAAACATGAAAGCATGTCTAAGATCATCGTACAAGGCACTATTGAAGGTGGACATAGGAGAGGGCACCAAATGCAAGAATAGGTAAGACAATGTCAAACAGTAGATGAGTATGACTACACCAGAATTGCTGATGGCTGCCTTTAATAGACTCTTTTGGAGGAGTCATTGTTGCTTCTGTGTTTAGACACCCATCCCACGGTTATAAAAGTCAAAGAAATGAGTTAGTAAGTGAGTATATGTGTATATGAGTGTGAGCACATGACCATATGTTTGTGCATAAACATGTGTGTATTTATACATAAGTGTATGTGTGTGTATGAGTGGGAGCATATAAGTATGGCTTTGTGGGTGTGTGTATACATTTAAAATATTCCATATTTATGCATGAGTGTATGTGTATACATTTAAAGCATTCTAAATTTTAACAAGTGCATCTATGTATGTGTGTTTGAATGTGTGTTTAAATGTGAATTCAAAGTATTCTGTATTCACTCGTGATTGTATGTATATGAGTGTTCAGTTCACTGTGTTGGGCAAGATAATTTTTTTCTCTGGAATCTATCATATATATCTCTAAGTCCACAATTTGTCCATCTTTATAATATTGCTATTACATATGGTCTGGTGACCTAGCGATTGATTTTGAGCTCCTTGGTAGGATCCAAAGAAGAATCAGCAACAATGTTAGTCCTGATCTGGTATCTCAGCTTCAATCTCTTATCTACTGCCAGATGGTCACCTCTCTGCATCTTTTCTATAAATACTGTCACGTTTTGTAATTGTCGAGATGAGCTCTTTGCTCTAGTACCTAGACTTTGTGAATTTAAGTGCAATACTAAGATGGTGTAGAGATCTCATCAATTTACAGTTGATGAGATCTGGCTAGATGTAGCCTGGCTAGATGTGGCCATGTGACAACAGTTTTTTTCCTGTCCTTCTCACCTGTGGAACTCCCTTCCAGCTCTATGCTTTCTGGTCAACTTTAATCTTCAAAAATTTAAATGCAATGTCGATTGCTATCTACTGTCCTCCTGATTACTCTTTTCTCTTTACACTTACTGTTAATGTTCCAGTTCCTAATTTTTCTGAACTCTGTAAGCCCTGGCATCTTAGTAGCTTTACTGTCTTGCTTGGGGTAATACAGATTTTAAAAAATGTGTGCCTTCAAAGTATTCTGTATTTACAAGTTACTTGATATTTGACTTGAACGCTTTAAAAACCCTGCTGTCGATAATTGGTCACACTTATTAGTTTAAGTGTCTGAACAGTGTGATCTGATTAGAGAGATAAAATGAGAGGCATATAAAAAATGTAGGTCATAGATCAAGTTTTATTCAAATGTCAGACATGTTTGTAAAACTAGTTAAAAGATTTAAATCAAACTTATGAACAACTGATAAGTGAAACCCCAAAGCAGAATTTTGTTGCTTATGTATTAAAAACAATTTGTCCAAAACTTTTACTTTGAAAGAAACAGCATAAAAGGCTAAGTAAAGGCATCATTGTCATCTCATAGTCGTCTCCCTAACAGCCAAAGAACTTTTATAATTTTCTTTTAGATACTACATCTATTCACGATGGGAGAGAATGGCTCTCCACAGCCTCTAGTTCTTTGTAGCTCTGAGCAATATTTATCACCTTATCATTCTTTCCAGTTCCTAACCTACCATCCATTTATAAAACCTTGTTAAGGTTATTTGTTGCTTCTTTCTGTCTAAATTTCCTTCAAATTCTCCTTGTCTGCCTTTCTCATTATATGTCCCAGAATTTCAACAACTTTTTCCAATTGCAAATGTGTGTCCTTTCTATTCTATTTTCATTGAAACCTGCACATTGCTCATATGGTTCATTCACAGCATTCTCAATATCCTTCTGTAGAACCACATTTCTGTCATTTTAACTCTCATCTTCATTTATGAAAAATTGTTCTGTATTCACTGTCATACAAAAGGATAGAAATGACACAGCAGTTTAGCACTCTCTCTTTTTTTCTGAAAAAGTTTCCAATGTCATAGTATTTTCATATTTTTTTTATAATCATATCGCCCCAAGCAAGGCATTTTACTGCCACTGTTTTGCAAGGGGGTTACATAAAAGGAAAGTTATGAGAAAGAGTGACAGGTTATAGGAGGTGTCAGGAAGTGGGTAAGAGAAGGATGAGAATACTGATGAGAGTGAAGTGGACAGAGAAAGAAGCATGAGAGAAAGGATGCAGGTTAGTGAGATAAGAGATGACTACTGACTTTACATTTAAATTCTTGGAGATTATAGCTGTCGGGGAAGCAAGTAAATGGAACGGAATTCCACAGGCAGTAAGTGTGAGAAAAGAAGCTAGAATTTGAATTTGCATTTTATTCGTTTCACAGTAAAAGGATGGGATCTAGTTGCTAATCTTTGGATAGAGTAAATTCATATGTAGGGGACACCAGGAAGCTAAGTTCTTCGGAGCAGAAACCATGAAAGTAATTTTAAAAGAGACACAGGGAAGCCACATTGCGCCGGTGAGAAAGTGACTGTATCTGAGCTGACAAGTTGGAATCGATCACATTACAGATTCTCCATTGGATTTTGTCAAGGACACCTAGATGAATAGCAGGAGCACCAGACCAGATATGGCAGCAGTATTCAATGCACGGGCAGATAGTAGATTTATATACATGCAGAATTGTTTCAGACGGGAAAAACTTCCTCGCCCTACACAGCGAACCGACTTTCTTAGCAGCGGTTTTAGCTATGGATTCTATATAGTCATTCCACTTGAGGTCTGTTGTGAGAGTTAACCCAAGGAGGTACAGTGTTTTGCTTTCAGGGAGACTAGCCTGATCATGCTAATAGGGGTAGGAATGATTGTCTGTGGTGGTTAATAGATAGCAGCTTCATTTTGGAAGCATTAAAATTCCCGAGCCATTTCTTACCCCAGTTCACTGTGGATTATTTAAAATTGTTATTTAAATTGTTCAAACTGTTGTCCTCATCTTTATTGCCATATTCATGTTTACAATGTTTTGACCAAGTGATTGGAATTTTGAACCAAACCCTTTATTTCAACTGCTGGGGTATATTTTTCTTGTTCCATGAGCCATGCCACTTCCAGATGTCTTAGTTATCTCCCTTTAACTCAATTCTCTAAGCTATTATCTAAGGACATATGGCCCAGTGGATAAAAGCATTGGTTAGATCCAGTGACCTGATCCAAAGGGTTGTGAGTAAAATACTTGGCTACAGCAGTAGTGAACAAATAATTTAGAGAGTTGAGTTAAAGGGTGATAACTAAGACATCCAAAAGTCTTATGTGGGTTTGGCTTAAAATTTCAATCACCTAAAGAATACCAGAGTGTACAAGGGTTGAAATGTTGTGAATATGAATACAGCAACAGTTCAAACAACATAAATAATGTAAATATTAACTCATCTCGGAAATATAAACAAATATCATAGTATTTTGTTTAGTTTCTGGAAGCTATTGTAACATGCCTTTGGACTTCCAACTTACACTTTTAACAATCTGTTATACAGATGGATAAATTTCTGTATCTGCTAAAATTTTGATATTGCCAATATGTTGCTGACACTTTGAGTATTATGTTTTACTGGTGACTCTACATTCTATGTTCATATAGTTAATAGTCCTTTCTTCTTGCTTTCCTCTAATAAGTTGTTAGGGAAAATGTAAAATAAATATACATATGCAATAATATACAGATATATCATTAACAGTTAATGGTCCTTTCTTCTTGCTTGTCTTTTAATAACTTTTTAGAGAAAAACTAAAATAAATATACATAAGTAATATTGTTCTCATTCAATGAGTCATGTTGTTTCTGGATGTATTAGTTATCTCCCTTTAACTCAACTCTCTAATTTATTATCTAATGACACATGGCCTAGTGGATAAAAGTGCTGATTAGATCCAATGACTTGACTCAAAGAGTTGTGAGTTCAATACTTGGTTACAGCATATCATTAATAGTCCTTGCTTTCCTCTAATAAACTTTTAGGGAAAAAGTAAAATAAATATACATAAGCAATATCATTTACTCTTCAGTTTTCAATTTTTTACTGCTTGTTTTAAAAATGGAGGAAAAGAATTGATTTAATTCAGATTTTATGATCAGTTTTACTTAATTCTATTTCTTGATACATTCTTGTTCATTTAATTCCAAGTCTGAAAGAATGGTAAAAGAACAAATCAGAATATAGAGATAAAGAAATAAAAAGCTGATAATGCTGATTCTCAAAAATACTTTATTAAGAAGTTTTTGAAAGTCAGCAAAGAATGTTTTGATCTCAGCAAGTTTGAACGTGTCACATCGATTGTCTGTTTTGCTTCGTTTTTGTTGTTGTTCTGGCTATTATACGCTCTCAGAAGTAATGCTAACTATGAATGCTGATATATACATTGATTTGACCAGAGTTAACAATTGCAAGCTGTGCCAGCAACACTGCAATTCTAATATTAGCCAAGCCAATATTATCCAGTCTCCATTTCGTTGATTGAATTTTGTTTTATTACTTAAGGTCAGTTGCCATTACATTCATGAAATACAAAAGACCAACCCTTTGGGCATCTCTAAAAGAAAATAGTTTTATTTTCAGTTTACACAAGGAACAGAATATCACTACTGAATGACTGCATTTTACATATATAAATCTTGGAAGATATGAAACAACTTTATTTAAATAGATCATCTCTTATGCACAATTTTTTTTTATAAAGTAGGTAATCATGATTCTCTAACTTCCTGTTTTTTCCTATTTTATCTTTTTAACCATCAACATTCTTCTTGGATTTATTCTGCAATTCATTTATTCTGCAATTCATTTATTCTGCAATTCATTTCAATCAAACTTGTTAACTAGATGACATTCTGCTTCATTTTATTTTTCTTGCCATCAATATGCCCTTCTTCTTCTATGTGTCATATCCTTTCGAGACATAGGCAATCATAGCCTTGCATATCTCCCCATCCCTAGTAGCTCTTAACACACTTTTTCCTGTTACTCCTCTCAAACTCCACTCTGCCATCCATTTGCTCAAGCCTATCAAGTAAAAAAAAAGAGACAGGAGAAAGCAATGCATTGTTATTATGTTGATTTCCTCTGTCTCTCTTTCCTTCTATCTGACCTATGAGTATCAGATTCTCAGTGCCCTCCTTCCTCATTACATGTCCCAGGAACTTCAGCTGTTTTTTTTCTGATGTTAAGTATTAGTTCCCTTTTCATTTTCAACTTCTTCAAAACCTCATCGTTGCTCTCATGTTTGGTCCATAGTATCCTCAGCATCTTTCTGTAAGACCACATTTTGGTTGCTTCAGGTTTTCCTTTCATCTTTGGTGAAATTGTTCAGTATTCACTGCCATATTGATGGACAGTCACCACATAGCAATCCAGCCCTCCGTTCTTTGTTTCCACTGAAATTTTCCTGTCTCTCATTACTCTACTCAGCTTCTGGAATGTATCTTTGGCCTGCATGTATTAAATTCTCAAGACACTTTTCTTCATTATATAATACAAAAATTTTTAATTTTTCCTTCTAGTTGTAAGTATAAGTCTCATATTGTTCCTATTCTCTTGAAAAACTTCCATATTACTCACATGTACTATCCAGGATATTCTCTGTTTTTCTCAGTAGAACCACAAACTACCCTGTTATTTGACCCATAGCTAGAGGGAAGAGACAGATTAATACCTTTGTCAAGGGTATGAGATAACTCAACGAATTCAATGACAATTTGAACTTGGATCTCTAATTTCTTATTCTGAGCCGATATCCACTGCACCACCCATGCACATCCAGATACACAACTTATTTGAAAATTGCAAAATAGACAGACTTTATTGGTTGAACGGCATAAAATTTGATTGACAAGAACAAAAAAGGTAGATGATACTAATTTTCTTAATTATTTAAGACTAATATCCTCATCTTGATTGTTGATATAGAGATACCTCATTTAGTTCTTCCTTTTTTCTTAGTACTGCTCAGTTATTGCTAGCTCTATTCCCATTGAATCTAAGTCAATACTACCAGGCTCAGGCATTGAACTCACAAATATTATGTTACCAAATTAATAAGCCATCACTTTAAACCACAATAAAGCCCTGGATACAATAATTAAACAGTATTAAAAAAAAATAATGAACAAGATGAGATTTCTCTAAAATATATTCTAGATTAAATAAAGGATTCAGTTCAAAATTCTCTAAAGTTTACCCAGATTGACAGACACCTGTAGAAGACTAGGAGGCACAACATAAGAAATATTGTGACAATAGCAACAAAGATGAGGATATTAGTTATACTGGAAAGAATGTAAATAATATAAATAATGATAACTCCTCATTTGAGAAATTCAGACAAAAATTATTTTCATATTGTTATGTTGTGAGTAAGAATAAATAACTCAACAACAGGAATAGGTTAATTGTTGTATTCCGTGAAAAATAGTATTTACAAAGGTTATTAGTATCCAATACAAGAAATAAGGTTAATCGTCCCAACCATCATAAGACGTAGTATGAGCAATGGGCACTTCCGGGTCGTCACCGGAAGTCTACGACTGACTTGTCGATCGGCTGCTCGGCACACTCTCCTATGTAGATGCCACCATTACTTTACATAGTAATAGAATAGTCCATTATAGCCGAATAGGCGTGGGCGTCCCAACACATATGATCTTCTTATGTTGTAATATCTTTGGGAAAGATATGAATCTATCTCTTTTCTCTCTAGCTATGGGTTGAATAGCAGCATTGATTGGGTTCTATAGTCTTGATTGGCAACAAGTCTACTGCAGAAAGAAATGACAACAATGCAGAAAAATCTTCTGCCTCGTCAGTCATGGATTGAAAGAGACATGATCCCCAATGTATATATAATGTATGGTACTTAACTGACTGATCTAGATAAAAGGATTGAATAACAGAACACGTTATGTCCTATAGCCTTGATTTGCAACCAGTCTACTGTAGAAAAAATGGCAACCTACTGCAGAAAAATCTTCTGCCTCGTCAGTCATGGATTGAAAGAGACATGATCCCCAATGTATATATAATGTATGGTACTTAACTGACTGGTCTAGATAAAAGGATTGAATAACAGAACACGTTATGTCCTATAGCCTTGATTTGCAACCAGTCTACTGTAGAAAAAATGGCAACCTACTGCAGAAAAATCTTCTGCCTCGTCAGTCATGGATTGAAAGAGACATGATCCCCAATGTATATATAATGTATGGTACTTAACTGACTGGTCTAGATAAAAGGATTGAATAACAGAACACGTTATGTCCTATAGCCTTGATTTGCAACCAGTCTACTGTAGAAAAAATGGCAACCTACTGCAGAAAAATCTTCTGCCTCGTCAGTCATGGATTGAAAGAGACATGATCCCCAATGTATATATAATGTATGGTACTTAACTGACTGGTCTAGATAAAAGGATTGAATAACAGAACACGTTATGTCCTATAGCCTTGATTGGCAACCAGTCTACTGTAGAAAAAATGGCAACCTACTGCAGAAAAATCTTCTGCATAGTCAATCATGGATTGAAAGAGACATGATCCCCAATGTATATATAATGTATGGTACTTAACTGACTGATATTCAATAATATCACAATCTTGAGTTGTAATAATTAAAATAAAATATTTGATCATTTCTCTTTAATTTCCTTGACCTTCCATTAAGAATCATTGGGCAGTGAATTGAAGCATCATAAAGGAAATCAGTATCAAATTTTACAACATCAATTCATTCTTCAGATATTAAGTTTTGTTAATCATTTCATTTACTAAGCTTCCAATTTTTTACAAAATCACAATTGAACTATCTCAGTCAAGTGCCGTACATGATACACACTTGGGCACTCATGTCTCAAAATAGATATGACTCACTAGGTGGAAGATTTTCCTGCAGTAGGTTGCTATTACTTTCTGTGGTAAACTAATTTAAAAGCAAAGCTATAGAATGCAATCTGTCCTGCTATTTAACCCATAGCTGGAGGGAAAAGCAATGGATTAATACCTTCCCAAAGTATACTCACACACAAATGAATGCAACAAATTCAATTAGAATTCAAACTCAGCTACTTTGATTTCTTGTTTTGAGCTAATATCCAGTGCACAACAATGCACATCTCGTGAACGACTTCTATTAGTGAATAAATCTGTAAGACAAGCAAACTAGCCATTGTGTCATAGTATTAACTGCTGATTCTTCAAAGTATGAACTAATGATTGTTCAAAGTGTGAACTACTGATTGTTCAAAGTATGAACTACTGATTCTTCAAAGCATGAACTACTGATTGTTCAAAGTATGAACTACTGATTGTTCAAAGTATGAACTACTGATTGTTCAAAGTATAAACTACTGATTGTTCAAAGTATGAACTACTGATTGTTCAATGTATGAACTACTAATTCGTCAAAGTATGAACTACTGATTGTTCAAAGTGTGAACTACTGATTGTTCAAAGTATGAACTACTGATTCTTCAAAGCATGAACTACTGATTGTTCAAAGTATGAACTACTGATTGTTCAAAGTATGAACTACTGATTGTTCAAAGTATAAACTACTGATTGTTCAAAGTATGAACTACTGATTGTTCAAAGTATGAACTACTGACTGTTCAAAGTATGAACTACTGATTGTTCAAAGTGTGAACTACTAATTCTTCAAAGTATGAACTACTGATTGTTCAAAGTATGAACTGCTGACTGTTCAAAGTATGAACTACTGATTTTTCAAAATATGAACTACTAATTCTTCAAAGTATGAACTACTGATTCTTCAAAGTCGCCATACACTTGAAATGAAAAACATGGTCAATTTCCTTTTTTTTTATTTCTTTTAATACTTACACATGTATATATAAATGCTTTTGTACTTTGCACTTTATATGTATTTATGTATATATATTGAGATAATAAATTTATTTATATATAGAGAGGTAAGAAATTGATTATTAATAACATTGATTTCACAAATTATGACATATTTGATAAGCCAAAGCCTTTTACATTTTTTATGCTGTTGTCCTCATCTTTATTGCCACATTCACAATGTTTCAGCCATTGTACACTCTGACCCTCTTCAGGTGATATATGTTGGAATTTCAAATTGAACACTCACAAAGGAGATGTATTGGTTGAAGTAATCCAGTGACTTCACCCAAAGTGTTGTGTGTTTGATACCTGGCCACAACAGAGGTGAACAAAAACTTGGTGAGTTGAGTTACTAAAGGGAACTAACTGAAACTGAGCTATCCAGGAAAGCCATGGCATGTGGAACTAGACCAATCTACTCTAGGGGATAAAAAACTGTTCAGTTTGAAATTCTAATGTATGTCACCTGAAGAAGGCTGAAGCATACAATTGCCAAAGCACTGTGAATATGACAGTAAAGATGGGGACAACAGTTTGAACAATGTAAATAGTTATAATATATCATCTCAGAAATATAGACAGATCCTGAAGAAACATCATGAATATGACAATATGGCAGTAAATGTTGGACAATGTTATCAAAGAGAAAAGAAAAACTTGAAGCAACTGAAATGTGGTTCTACAGAAGGATGCTGCAGATATGGATTGAGCATGTGAGTAATGATGAGGTTTTAGAAAGAATAGAAAATGAGAAGGAAATTAATACTGAGCATTAGGAACAGACAGCTGAAATTCTTGGGACATGTGATGATGAAGGAAGGTTTGAAGAATCTGATACTCACAGGTCAGATAGAGGGAAAGAGAGACAAGAGAAAGCAGTGGATGACATATTTGAAGGGCCTGAGCAGGTGGCTGGCAGAGTGGGGTTTTCGTGGGTTTAACAGGAGAAGGCGTGCTAAAAGCCACCAGGGATAGGGTGATGTGGAAGGCTATGATTGCCTACACCCTGAAGGGACATGGCACACAGAAGAACAACAACTTTATAATTCTGACTTTATATCAAAAGAACAGTCAATAATTTGATAATTATTGGCATTCAAGTAATCTATTCATTGACATAATGTTGTACAATATTCATGTATATCTAATTTATGTTACCAAACAAGTATAGAAAATGTTTAGTTGAGCTAAATCATTGCAGAATCTGTGCAAGCTTTTACAAAAAAAAATTGCAGCAATTCTCTGGCATAAATAATAGTAAAAATGAGTTGAAA
This sequence comes from Ascarosepion bandense, assembly GCA_037127315.1. Taxonomy (NCBI): domain Eukaryota; kingdom Metazoa; phylum Mollusca; class Cephalopoda; order Sepiida; family Sepiidae; genus Ascarosepion; species Ascarosepion bandense. Next base: position 1,751,927 of record JBBBDQ010002245.1, read on the forward strand.
AGACAAAAATGAACAAGTGGACATATTTAATTCAGTACAAGTCCTGAAGATAATAGTGGGCAAAATCAATACTAATGCATAAAACTAATTTTCTTTAATCATGTGACTGTCCATGTGTTGTCATTGACCAATCATGTTAATGGATTATTGCTAATGCACGACTAGACATATAGATCATTTATACCAACTATTAACCAAGTTCATAGAACAAAATGATGCACCACTAAAAAAATTGTTACTTGTTGCGAATTAGGAATTTATTTAAATGCAAAACAGAACCCATAGAATTTATTGACATGACTTTTACTTCAGTTGATTTTATCAATATCTTGACAAATAGGAATAATTAGCTATGTTACAAAATTAATTTAAGTGCTTTTTAAAAAGTAGCATGATCATCATAATTAATATTTCCTAAGTATATAATAAATGATTCAAATATATGTCATTTGCTTGTATCCTGAATTTTGCATCTTAACTTTTATAATCAGTAGCAGTAAAATAAGATAATACCTAAAATCTCATGTGTGTGTGTGTGTGTGTGTGTGTGTGTGTGTGTGTGTGTGTGTGTGTGTGTGTGTGTGTAAATATTAAAATTGAAAAATGGAAAAGACCCTGATATAGCAAGGAATATAGTTAAAAAAAAAAAAAAAAAACATACAACAGTGTGGTCATGTCTGCAGATTGTGCCAAGAGGAAAAGTTAGCCATTATGTCGTTTCCAGAACAGATAAAATTACTGAATGAATAATCAGAAATAATGTCCAGATGTAATCACACCTAGAAATACATATTAGGATCATACAAACTTGGATGAATGTGTTTAAGATTCTTAAGTAACTCATCCCTAATTTTTAAAATTTTTGGTTGTTTAAAGATTCCAGTCATGCATTTGTAAAATCCTTGTTTGTATGTTTGAGTAATAGAAATCAGTTCTTATAAATTGCCTGAAGATACCAAAAGGTTGAAACCTAGGTTGGGGAAATAACTCATTTTCAAATTAAAAATATTCAAAAGTTCTACATTATAAATGTATAGAACACTTTTTGATACAACTGAGTAGTGGTCTAATTTAATTATGACCAAAAACTAATTATATATATATATATATATATATATATATATATATATAAGATTGTTCTTTTAGTAGTTTGACTGATAAAAGGCATTTTAGCAAGCAGGATTTTATTGTAAAGTGGTCAATATTGAATGGAGATAGAGCGTTAATAGGTTTAGTGTAGCTTTAAATGAACAAGTTCATGCTGACTTTGAAGTTTCATGCGGACACTGTTATGCTGTCTTCACTCATCAGAGCTGTGGTTTTCTTTGCTCATTTGAAGTGACAAATTCTTTGGACTAAAACTATATATATATATATATATATATATATATATATATATATATATTTCATTTGTAAACAAATTATTACGCAAAATAGGTTTCTACCATATGGTGTCTTCAGGTGATTTGCAATATATATATATTTGTAGTGAGAACTGATAACAAAATGTATATATATAAAAACAAAAAATATAGATTAAAAAATATATATATATATTAAGACCTTGAACAAGTACTCACTGTTTGCCAACAGATGGCATTCCCAGAACTGCATGCATGTAGTTTCAGATGGTAACACCTCTATAAGGAAGAACTAAAAGTAAACATCTTTGTTTTTCACAGCATTAAGCATGTCAGATTTTGAGCCAAACAAAGTGTATTTGTGGGAAATTTTACTGCACTACTTTATTAAAAATAAATCTGCAGCTGAAGCACACAGAATTATAGTTGAGACATGTGGCAACCATGCTCTGCTGGAAACAACATGCAGAGATTGGTTTAGATCAATGATTCCCAAACTGGGGGAAATTTCCCCCTGGAGGGAAATAATTACACTACCTACTAGTCAGGATCTTCTACTTTACTCACAATCAAGCCCAAAGCATGAAACCACCTGGAGGTGAAATGTGACATACGTTGCTTGTTTGCCAAAACTAACCCTGATATTGATACACTGGTGCACAAGAAGCAATATCACCCTTCTCACTAATTTAATTTTGAAGTAGAAGAGCAAACAAAAGTACTTTAATTTGTCATTAACCACTCCCTATGACTATACTTAGCTGTTACTAACTGCTCTCTATCCACTTTACTCTGTAACTATGTTTATTAGTATATTTGTACATTTCAAAAATAAATTAGTAAACAGTCTCAGTGTGTTTTAACTGCTCTTTCTCTCATACTCATGAAGAGGGAAATCTGGATGGTTGAACTGAGTGTAGGAAGAAATGACAGGAAAAAGTTTGAGAACCACTGGTTTAGATGCTTCAAAAACAAAGATTTTGATGTTGAAGATAAAGAATACTCTGGTGCACTGAAAAAGCATATGATTGTACCAACGTTTTTTAAATTGCCTTCAGTATATATATATATATATATATATATATATATATATATATATATATATATATATATATATATATGTATGTATGTATTGAAGACAATAAGTCAACATTCAGGCTAGAAAGTCTGAAAAATTGTACCAAACTAGATAACTACATGTAGAAATTAGAAGAAAAAATGGCAAAGATCCTTGTGTCACTTGGAGTATATTAAAAAAAAGGCCATACTTTGCAATGGTGATATCTGCAGATTGTGCCAAGAACAGAAGTTGGCTATAGTATCATTACCAGAACAAGAAATGTTGCTAAATGAAAGTTTCAAAATAATGTTAGGATGTATACCCCTTAGAAAATACATTTTGGGCTCATACAAACCTGGATGAACGTGTTTACAATATTATTCCACTAGTCTTGACTACCTCCTTCTTTATTTTGAACTTCCTGTGATGTGTTCTAAAATTTGCCATGCCTTCATGATTGATAATCATTCACTATATAACACCTGAAGATACCAAAAGGCTGAAACCAAGGTAGCATGATCAACTGATAGTTCATATTAGAATGCATACACACACACACACACACACACACACACACACACACACACACACACACACATATATATATATATATATATATAAATATATATATATATTGTTAACTCAATATCTCACTAAAGATCATATGACAGAAACTCATTCTTTTTTGGAAGCAAAAAATGGTATAAAAAAACTGAGTAGATGGCATAACTGGCATAGATGGTATCTATGCTGAAAGCTGGAAAGATTTAAAAGAATCTAAAGAAACTTGGATGTTCCAATAAATTTATTTTTTGTGAGGTTTTCATGAAAGAATGAAAACACACCTTATAAGCCACTTGATTAAAATTTGATTGAAAATGATATAAAAAAAGAGAATATAACAGTGCCATTTCTGTTTGTCATATACTTTACTATAATTTTCTTGCTGGCCTTTAAAGGATCTACATTAAATATCAATTTACAGGGAAGATGTTGAATAATATGAGACTGCTTGCTGCCAAAACAAAGCTCTTCTCATCACCAATACATTTTTTTCTGTACACTGACAATTGTGATCTTGATGTTCACTCCCAAAGACATATCTAAATTCTTATGGATGTGCATTGTGGTGCAGTGGATATTAGCTCAAAACAAGAAATCAGAGAGCTTAGTTCAAATCCCAGTTGATTTGGTTGCATTCACTTACATTCAAATAGCCTTGGGAAAGGTATTAATCTGTCACTTTTCCCACCAGCTATGGGTTAAATAGCAGAACAGATTGCCTTGTTTGGCAATTAGTCTAGTGCAGAAATTAATGGCAACCAACTGCAGGAAAATCTTCTGTCAATAATGTTTCTTTTTAGACATGATCACCTAAGCATGTATCATGTATGGTGTTTAACCAACTGACCTTCTTGTCATGGTGCAGTGCATTGAGGCTAACAATTAGCTTGAAAAAAGAATTCCTCAAGGCACTAACCTGCTACAGATAAAGCCAACTCTGAGTCAATCATTTATGTGTATGACAAAAAAATGCAAGTTGTGGAAAAGTCTGTATTTATTTATATATTTTTAATTGATTCACCCCAAGCAAGGCACTAATATTACTAAGATGCAAGGAGTTAATGGAAATAAAAGAGAAGGAAAATACTTTAGAAAGAGCTGGAAACCTCAATCTTAAGCAAGAAACAAGGGATAAATCTGTATTCCTCTTTAGAAGATCAGGGAAGAGTGCTAACTGAATGATGGATGAACTTATCTATTCCTATTCAGGGAAGAAAAAAGTAAGTAAATAGCAAATAAAATTTCATTAGATGTATAAGAATTGAAGTAGAATTTAGAGGAAACTGGAAACATAATCCTGAAGAAAGGATAAACCTATACTCCTGTTCAAAAGACTGGGTAGGTTTGTGAACTAGACGATAGATGAACCTATTTAGGAAAATAAATATGACAGAGACCCTGGATGATGGATGAAATCTTTCTGTAAGTCAAGAAGGCCAGTCATGTTTTCAGAAAACTGGATTTGATATCTATCCTCTCCCAGTATGAAATTTTAATTGAAATGAAAATGAATGTTTACAATAGTTGTGTTTTGTTTTCATTGTTGTATATATGTGACATGGATTACTTACCAGACACACATGAAAAAGCTGATGCACTTTTACTTGAGCCTCGGACAATTCAGTACTAGTTACAGTAGAGTGATCATGTAGTCATAGAATGATAGGATCCCTAAACAGTTTCTATATATTGAATTGGCTCAATCTTTTTGTTTGACCATTTCACCCCAAGCAAAGTGAGAATGCCACTAGTATGTAGAGGGTTTCAGAGAGTGAATATGAGAGAAAAGAATGGGTATAGGGGGTATTGAAGAAAGGATAAAAGAAGAATAGGATTCAAGAAAATAGTAGATGGCAATTGACGGATTTAAATTTTGGAAGATAGTAGCTATCATGGAAGCAAGTAAGTGGAAGTGTAAGAAAAAAACTGTTGGAGTAGAAGTGACAGTTACATTTAATTATTCCAACAGTAAAAGAGTGGGACCTGAAAGCCAATCTAGTAGCACATTTAAATTTATGGAAAAAAGCTCATCAGGAAGAAAAAATCATTCCAAAAACTGAAATTGAGATATAATGTTTGCATCAAGAATATTCTGAAGAAGGCCAACATCATGCAAAATGAGTGGGAAATCCAAGGTTTAGATCATTTCCCATGGAGAAAAGCTGTGTACAATGGGAAGAGTGACTATGAACAGAAACTCAAGAGAAATATTTATAAGAATCTTAAGGTTAATTTCCCTGGAAATAAAAATACAAATTTGGATCTAATGTATAATGAATGTGGTCACAACGACAATATTGCAGGCTGCAGAACTCATCAACACACACGGAGAAAAGTCATTCATTATGCAATATGCAGCATTTATGTAACATTTCTATGACTTCTGGTTCTGTTTTTTTTTTTATCCCTATTGTTTTGAAAGTTCCTACATTAATTATGTGCTTAGAAAATGTGTTATGTTGTGTGGACCTGGATGTAAATTTAGAGTGAAAACTCAAAGATTAGTGCAGTTTTTATACACTTTTGCTTTAACATATGACTTCTACCTTTAATTAAAACTGCCTTCTTAAAATCATATTTCATCTTCCTCACCACATATGATTCCATCAGTAAAATCATTATTTAGTTTGTAAAAGTCATTTTGAAGGCAAAATGCATTACATAAAATTTTTTACCTTTTGCCTTTATTACTCTGATATATAGTCTATATATCATATTCTTCCACACACACACACACACACACACAGATAGACTGGCAGATAGATAGATACCTTGAAACTGTATTGTGAATTCAATACCTGCTCTTGCAAGGCACCTGGTTGACTGATTTCTGGCTGCCTGAGACATTTCTGTTGTTTGTTCAAAGTTCAGAGTTCTTGTTGCATTATCTTAAAGTCAATATTTTTTCAGTCAGGCTTTCACTTGAAGAAATTTGAGATAAGTGGAAGGATAGAAATAATCTTATAAAAATCAAAATATCCTTTTTCTTCCATTCTCATTCACTATATTACGTTTACATGCAACTACATATGTGTATACATGTACGAGTCTTGTTTTAAATAGATTTCCCTCTAGAAATAGTTGCTTTCCATTTCAGTCTCAGTATTTCACTCTTTTGCCATTATCCCACCTATGATATTACAAGTATTCACTCTGCAGTATTTTTGTATGAGGTGTCATTTTTGCATTAGGTGTTATAAATATTACATTCAAGTCTTTCTCTCTTTTGAGGGTGTGTAATTCAGGGCATTCAAATCAACAGGGCAAATGTTGGGGTTGATATAGCCATGAAAACTATTGGCTAGACACTCATGAATCATGGTATTATGAAGTGTGTAGTACCTTACTGGAATACATATGGCTAGGTACTCAATCCATGTTTAGTAAGCAGGGATATTGATCCTGAGAGCCTGCAGGAAAAGTATGGCTGCATACAACCCAAGGACCATTATAGAAAGTAAAAACCTGATGTATATCACTGTGTTTACCTTCACGGGTTCTGTACAAATATAACAGACAATGAATGTCTATTAAGTTTAATTATGAGCCATTCTAAACATCATATTTTGGCTTTAATTTCAGATGGAAATATAGACAAAAATTGTCCAACATTTGGAAATTTTTTTATTATGCTGGTTCTAAGCTTTTGATTCACATGAGCCATCTTAACAAATATTAACATCTTAACATCTCTAAATATATAGATATGTATATCAGGTTTCATTAAAAATAACAGACAAGGTATTAAGTATTATGTTTAAGTTATACTCATACACAACTTAATATGGTTATGTGCATTGTGGTATAGGAGACGTGTGTTGTGAGGCAGTGAATATCGGCTCAGAACAAGAAATTGGGGAGCCTAGTTTGAATTCCAGTTGAATTCTCTGCATTCACTTATGCATAAATATTCTTGGGAAAGGTATTAATCCATCTCTTCCAGCTATGAGTTAAATAGAACAGGGTTCTATAGCCTTGGCTGGCAATCAGTCTACTGCAGAAAGTAATGGCAACCTACTGCGGGATAATCTTTTGGACAATCAGTCATGTCGCTTTTGAAACATGATCACTAAAGTGTGTATCACGTATGGCACTTAACTGACTGATACTCATATATAGAATAAAGTTCATCCTTGATAATGGCTAAAAGTATAGCCGAAAGCACATCAGGGGAAAAACAAGACATTTAAAGAATTTTATATAATTTGTATTTTGGAAAAAAAATTATAAGATTGCATAAAAAGACTAAGCATTAAGATGAGTATCTACTAAAAATAATGTTCAAAGTGATAAAAATCTGTCAAATTAATAAAAAGTTCATTATATATATAATAATATATATATATATATATCCATATATATATATATATATATATATATATATATATATATATATATATATATATATATATATATATATATATATATATATAAATATATATATATAAATATATATATATATATATATAAATTTTTTTTTTTCTTTCGACTAGTACTTTGACTAATGTTCAAGTGCTTAGTTTGTTTCTTTTTTAGTTTCCATTTTTCCCCTCCGTGTTTATACTTAGTGGGTTTTTTGTAACGTGTTCAAAGAAAAATTTACAGTTATATGCAGATTTCATCAAAAATGATAGACAAGGTATTATGGTTAAGTTTTCTGGTATGATTTTGGTTATACTTTTAGCCATTATCAAGGATGAACTTTATTTAATGTCTAACTTAATATGCGTAGTGTTTATGTATGTGCGTGTTTTATATTCCGAACATGATAAGCACATTGCTGCTGTGTTTGTAGTTGATGTTATCAAGTTTTGAACTTATCTTTTTTATTAATAATGCTTCCTTTACTTTTAGACCTTTTTGCATGTGGATGAGGTGAGTATATTTGTATTAACAACGAGTATGCCACAAATAGAGTTTGGTAGGCTTCTGTGTATGTTTAAATGAGATCGAATTGAATCTGAGAGATGCAATATCAGATGGGTGGTAGTGTGTCTATGTAATTAATTACAAATTTGGATTGATCAAGAACACCATTCTTCAAAGGAGATGTAAATTCTTAAATAATGTTGATTCTCAATAGTTTAGATCTTGTAAGTGAATTGTTATTTTTGAGAATATAAGTATTTGATAACTCATCTTTATTAGGCTATAAATATCAAAGATAAACTAAAGTAATGCTATGTAATAAATATTGGCATTTTTATTGATTATTTTAACTTATTAAAAGCATTAACATGGCAACATCCCACCTGGCATGAAAAATGAAAAGATATTCGATGATCGGGAAACTAATTACCTACCACACAATCTTTGACATAACCAGTTTTTTGTATCCTCTCAGAACTTCATCTCTTTAACAGCAGTACTCACTTTGACAGTCATGGCCCATATGACAAGAATTATGTTAATTTCTTCTGCCTTCATATACTTACTTCCGAAATACCATCCCAAAATATCAAAGTCTCAAAAAATCTTTGCAGGCCAATCAAAAAAAGTTTACGTGAGTTTTACAGCAGCCATTTCTAATCTATTTGATACTAACAGTTATAATGTTATGTCTCAACTGACTCCGACAAACGCTCTAAAAACGCTCCATCAGAACGCTTTCAGAACTCTCAGTATTCACCAGCCCGCTCTACTGAGGTGATATTTGACACAAGGACAGTTTTTAATGTAGATTTTTCAGGTGTATAAACTTGTCCAAAATTTACCCATCTCCTGCATACATAGGATCAAGCTTGTCTATTTTTCTCAGCCAAATCTCTTCCCATAAAAATAACCCCAAGTCAAACTCTGCCAAAAGCTTTTTTGTCTTTCTCAGTCCAGTCCCAGTCTCTAGATCAAGCTCCTAGTTGTTCTATGCCCAAATACAGAGAGCTTGACTGACAGCTTAGAGTTTGTGTGGAATCCTGTCTTTGAACTGTTTGAGTTCCTTATTTAAGTATCTTTCCTAGTTTGTTTATGTTACCAGGAGTATCTTATTTTCTCCACAACACACATCTTTTCTAAATCATTCTGATTATGTTGCTAAAATGTCTACTATATTAGACAACATCAACAAATTTCAGAAGTAAGATGATATTTCAATTGATGACAACTTGGAAATGGAAATTAAATTTCAAAAAAGGCTTCTTGAATTTCACAAAAGAAAGATTTTCTCTAATGAGATTTATGATAGGATTTGTCCTATATGTTTTCAAAGTCCTAGGATATATGGTCTACCTAAAATTCATAAACTGAATACTCATCTCATCCCCATTTTGCCTATGGTTGGTTCTACCCAGCATGAATGGGCAAGGTGGCTTGTTGAAATTCTAGATTCCTTTCTGGAGTTTTATTTAAACCACTGTATTCCAGACTCGTTCCAGTTTGCATCATATATACGCAAATTAGATCGTTCTTGCAGACACAGAATATCTTGTGTCTTGATATTTCTAGTCTGTTCACCAATTATACACGTCAATGAAACAACTGGCATTTGTACCAATTATTTATATGGAAGCCCCTTAAAACCTCCTTCATTTCCTGAGAATGTCTTTGTTGAGTTGATGGAGATAGTTACTAAGTCTTTCAGTTTCAATAATGTTTTGTTATGTATCAGCAAGTTCATGGAATATCGATGAGTAATCTTCTGGGATGTGTGTTGTGGTATAGTGAATATCGGCTTCGAGCGAGCAATCTGAGAGCAGACTTTGAATTCCAGTTGAATTTGTTGCATTCAGTTACATGCAGATACTTTTGGAAACAGTATTAATCTGTCAGTTAGATAGCAAGATAGATTGAGTTCTGTAGCCTTGCTTCATAACTAGCCTACCACAGAAAGTAATGGCAACTTATTGAGGAAAAATTTTCTACCCAGTCAGTCATGTCTCTTTTGAGACAGGATCACTCAAGTGTGTATCACGTATGACAATTAACTCAACTGAATCCTCTAGGACCACTTATGGTTAACATATTCGTAGAGTTCCAAGAGAAACTATTGTTTGATGAGGTTCTCATACTATTATATACGTTATGTCAATACCTTTACATCTTTTACATCACATGATGAGATGAATAGATTTTTCAAACAATTTCCACTCCCTCTTTACAATTTAAAATGGAAGGAGATAATAATATGTTGCCTTTCTTAGACATTTTATTCAAGTAAACTTCCATATATTTCACCACTAGCATATACAAAAAACTCACTTTTGCAGGGTCACATCCTGGTTGGGATTCCTTTGTCTCCAAATCCAGGAAGATTAACCTTATAAAAAAAAACTCTTACCCACCATGCACTAATGATATCCTTGGGATCTAAATTGGATGGCAAATGCAAACAAATCACTGACATTTTTCTTGTAAATGACTACCCTGAAAGTGTTTTTCTGAGTAACATTAAAATTTCTAAACTTAATTATATTAAAACACTTGGTTCTTCTAAGTATCCTGTTCATATCAAACTGCCATGGATCAGATCTTGCAGTTAATTCTTTGCTGATAAGATCGGATTGTCTACAATACACTGTTTTATCTGTTCTACTAGAAGTGCATTCCCTTCTATTCGTAAAAGACATTTTGCTTACCCTCGAACAAAACTTAGGTATTTATAACTTTAAATGTCAGTGTGATGCTGACTATAGTAAGTAAAATCATTCAACAGCTACAGGTGAGGATTGCCTAACATGTACCTGGTCTTATTCATAGGCATATACCAATAACATCATTCAGGCATTCATAGACACATGAGTCTGCCATTGGTGTGCACTTGTTAAGTACAAATATTTGTAGGGACAATTATTCAGATATTATAAATATTCCCTTTGATATACTTGCTTCCCCAACAGCTACAATTGCCAAGAATTTAAATGTAAGGTCAATAGTCATCTCCTATCTCACTGACTTGCATCCTTTCTCTCATTCTCTTCTCTCTATCCACTCCACTCCCATCACACCAATATTCTCATCCTTCTATTACCCTCTTCCTGATGCCCCTATAACCTGTCCCTCTTTCTCATAACTTTCCTCCTATGTAACCCCCTATGGAGATGCTTGGTAGCCTGGACATATTTGGGAAAGACTTGAGAGTAATCAAGAATCTTTACTGGCAGCAAACCACTTGCATATGGACAGGTAATGAATTGAGTAGATATACAAAGATCTGTTCAACTTGTACAGCGAGAATATTTTGAGGATCCTAGAAGTTATGCCTGGATTTGTCATTGGAGGTCACAATTTAAACAACCTAAGATACACAGATGATACAGTGCTGATAGCAGACACAGAAAGGAAACTACAAGACCTTCTACAGAAGATAGCTGAAGAAAGTAACAAGAAAGGACTAGAAATAAACTGCAAGAAAACCAAATGCATGGTCATCAGTAAAAAGGGGAACTCATTATGCCAAATACAGGTTGGGGATACTAGAATCAAGCAGGTACAAAAATTTAAATACCTGGGAAGTGTTATAATAGAAAACGGAAAGTGCGACACAAAGATCCGAAGGCGAATTGGCATGGCGAAGGAAGCATTCCAGAAGTTGAGTAAAGTTTTAAGAAACAGGACAATTTTGCTAGAAAAAAGGAAGAGAGTACTGGATTGCTACGCGCTGTTCGTCCTTCAATATGGCAGTGAATGCTGGACAATGACATCAAAGATGAAGGAAAAACTTGAAACAACTGAAATGTAGTTCTACAGAAGGATGCTGCGAATATCATGGATTGAGCATGTGAGCAATGATGAGGTCTTGGAAATGATGGAAACAAAAAGGAAATTAATACTGAGCATCAGGAAGAGACAGCTGAAGTTCCTGGAACATGCAATGAGTAAGAATGGCTTGGAGAACCTGATACTAACAGGCCAGATAGAGAGAAAAAGAGACAGGGGAAAGCAAAGGACAACATATTTGAAGGATCTTCTACTCAGGTGGATGATGGAGCAAGGGTTGCATGGTGTAACAGGAGAAGGCATGCTCAGAGCCACCAGGGATAGGGAAACATGCAAAGCCATGATCGCGTACGTCCTGAAAGAACAGGGCATATAGAAGAAGAAAATTCCTTTGCTTGAGGTAAAATGGTTATGTGTATATATATATATATATATATATATATATATATATATATGTGCAAATTTGTTAAAAATCACATTAAGATGCACTGATTAAGCTTTTTATATAATCATTCATGTGTTCTTATAACTTTTTCTTTTCAGTACTCAGTACATGAATTATATAAAAACTGTCTGAACGATTTATTTAACCAAGTGATTACAGCTAGACTTTCAAGGATAAATTTTATTTTACTTTTAAGTGAATATGTAGACACTTTTATTATATATCTAGAGTTATAGGAATGCTTTATTTTCCAAACATGGTCAGAACTTTGTAGCCATGTTCATAGCACTTTGTGGCCATGTTCATAGTTGATATTGTTGAGTGTTGGCTTTTCTTTTTTATCAATAATGTTTCTATTATTTTTAAAACCTTTTTTTACATGTGGATGTTGCTAATATATTTGTATTATTGACGATTATGCTATGGATAGAGTTTGGTAGGTCTCCATGTATAGAGCTCTGGTCGGAGAGATTTAACATGAGTCTTCTTGTAAAACATGTTGTCGTATATGCAATCTAATTATTTCTGGATTTGGATTGATCAAGAACGCAGTTTTCAAAGGACATGTAAACTTGTGACTAATATTGGTTCTCTGTATTTTGGGCTTGAAAATAAATTATTATTCTTGACAATTAGCTGAGCAGTTTTAAATTTTCTGTCATAGATTTAATTTTAAATTTAATTTCCTTCTTTTTGCCAACTGGTGTTGTGTATAATGTCTCCCAGTGATGATTCATCTTGCTTATAGTTACTATGCATTTGTTTTTTGTAGAAAATGTTAATGTTATTGTTTTTTCTATATGTTCAGTGTTGCTATTGGTTACCTTAGGAAAAAAAAGGTTTAAATATGATTATCTATAAGATAGTTTGTCATTCTTAATAAAACTTGCATAAAAGAGGGATCACTGCCTAAATGCACAATATATATATATATATATATATATACACACACACATACGCATACACACACACACACACAAACACACACACACATACATATATATATATATATATACACAGGCAGCCAGCTAATCCCCATTGCAGACACTTCTCAGGCACAATTGTGTTTGTTCAACATATATTTACACAGTATATATATATATATATATATTCTAAACATATATTGTTAAATATAACAGACAAGGAATGTCTATTATGTTTAATTATGAGCCATTCTAGACATCGTATTTTGGCTTTAATTTCAGGTGAAAATAAAGGCAAAAATTGTTCAACATTTGGAAATTTTTCATTATGTTGGCTCTAAGCTTTCAGCTCACATGAGCCATCATCAGAGAAGTTACAGGGACGTTAACATAAAGACATCCACCATCAAAGATGATATTATCTTGTCTTGACATAAAACATTGCTGTGCAATGATAACAGTCACTGAATAGCAGACACAGGTTGTAAATTTGTAGTGCAATTCTATGACATCACACCGCGTGAGAGACCAAAATGTTAAGAGAACCATATGTCTAAATGCAATATAATGTGTTGTGACGAGATTGAAATGTGATTTTATTGAGTGTGGGTTGCTTTGATTTAATGTACATGGCCTCCAATATCTGAAGGTTCTTTTTACTGTGTGTATGTGAGTATTATTGTGTTATTCACTAAAATCTGTCTAATATTACCTACATGGCTACATTTTTCTAAGAAATGTTGTTTAATTGAATTATGATCAGAAATGTGGCAGGTAAGTCTATGGGAAATCGTGGTTGTAGTAAAACCAATATATGTAGTGGGTTTATTATTAGTACCAGAGATACAATCTCTGAACGGGCATGTAAATTGATACACTGCATTGGTTTTCTGTAGCAGATTTAATTGTGTGGTTGTATGGTTATTAGAAACTATGAGGTCAATTGTTTTAAATCTTTTATAATATATCATGAAATTAATTTGATTATTATTATTAATTGGTTTAACATTTCTGCCTATTATGTTTTTGAGTGTTGTTTCATCATGCTTGTAATTATATATATATATATATATATATATATATATATATATATATATATATATACACACATTATAGAAGAAAACCCCCAAAACTTTTATGTAAATTATGGGAATCTAAATGCAAGGAGGAAGTAGAAGAGAAATCCCAAAACATTCTAAAAAAGAAAATAACCAGGATGACAGCACTACCAAGTCAAGAGAAGCTGGACAATAAGAAAACAAGAAACACAAAACAAGTCCTTAATAAGAAACAAAAACCTGGATAAAGCACATACTCAGGAAACCAATATGAATAACAAAATAGAGGTAAGCGTTTTAGAGTGTACTATCACACAAACACATCTACCCGACAGGTACACTGGCTAGGTCATGCCGAACTACTTACAAACCAACATACACAGGAAACAACTATTTCATAATAATAATTTTGATGTTCATGTGACAACATATTCACCGATCAAATACACTCACCAAGACATACCAATCCACCTACCAATGAGCAACACAAAACATATGACACTACTACTACAAATCTCACAAAAAAAAACATACTTATCCACCCAAGATCACCCAGATAGGCCAACACCATTTTTTCCAGAGCCCCTACTACTACTACCCAGAAAAATTTAAAGTATATAAATAGAAGTACAACACCAACTAGAAAGTATTTTCAGAACATCTGATCTGAAGGAAAAGACCAATTTTATAAATACAAAGCCTATTATTATTAATCTTTCCTTGTGTTCTCTAAAAGAAGAGGACATTAACCTTCTGAAGTTAGGTCTAAAATTCTAACCATCACCAAAGAGTAACATTAAATGACTAAAAAAAAAGACCTTAGAGAATTCAAACAAAAATCTAGGTTTATAGAAATATTACACAACAACAACAATACTACCAAAAGCTTAAAAGTAAAACCTACATATTTTCCAAATAAGAAGAATAATTCAAATGAAATGAACATATTATTTGAAAAACTCTGGGACACAGACTTTCAAAACAATCACCCCCCCTAACAATCTTGCACACAAAAAAAACTAGCATTAGAAAGCATTCCTGAGAACAATGACATAATAATAAAGAAAGCAGACAAGGGCAGTGCTGTAGTCATTATGGATAGAACTTACTCCAAAACAAATATTCAAGATATGCTAGGAGATGAAAATAACTACAAATTAATCAACCATAATATAGATGAAAACATTGCAACAAAAATAAAAAAAAGCTCTGCCTTACACACAGTAGAATACTAACAAAAAAAGAAAAAGTTTTTCTTACAGACTTTACGTCAAAAACCACCAATTTTTATGAACTTCCAAAGATACACAAATCAAATACAATTAAAGCAGTTATCCAAGAACAAAAATCTGAATATATTCACACTCCAAACACTAGTGTTCTTAAATTCAGAACCATCATAGCAGGTCCAGACTGCCCAACAAGTAGACTGAGCAACCTAATGGATAGAATAACCATACACCACAAAAATAAAAAGCTTCATCAGAGACAGCATACATTTCCTAAGTTCATACTACTAAAAGTAGACCCAGGTACACTCATAATAATATTTGATATGAACAGCCTGTACAGCAACATACCCCATGAATTAGGTAAACAGGCCATTACATTTTGGATTGAAAAACATCCAGGAATACTTCCACATACTTCACAAAAGAATTTATTATACAGAGTATAGAAATAATTTTAGACAAAAATTCATTTTAATTAAACAAACAAAAATTATATATTTGAACAACAGGTACTGTGATGGGGACAAAAATGGCATCAACATATGCAATACTCACACTAACATATCTAGAAAAAAAACCTACACAACCAAATAGGACATAAATATGGGGAAGACATAAAAACAGAATTCACTAAATCATGGAAGAGATATCTAGATGATTGTTTTATCTTTTGGAGATCAACATGGAGAGACATAAATAAACTACACAATCTACTCCAAACCTTACACCCCAAAATTAAGTTCACACTAGAATATAGCTATAATGAATTGCCTTTCCAAAACATAAAAAACATAAACAATTACATCATCAGACATTTGCTATAAACCTACAGATACCCTACAATAGCTTCATTTCAAGAGTCACCACCCTAAAAGTTGTCTAAAATTCATCCCCTACTCCCTAGCACAACCAATTTGCACAATAGTAACTGACAAAATCCTTCATAAAATATGCCTAGAGGAACTACGAAAAACACTACAAATAAGAGAATACCCCACTCTACTAATAAACAAGGATTTCGAACTGGCAGAAGAAATACCATTAAAATCTCTTCGGAATCCAAAAAAACAAAAATATCATGAAAAAGATGAAAATATTCTTGCATACGCCTCCACACCAAACAAAAACAACCAGAATTATTAACAAAAGCAACCAGAACTATTTACAAAAATAAAAAAGACACATAGAATTACTCAACAAAAATTATAAAATAAAAGAAATCCTAAGGACAAATAAAATAATGAAAAGCAAATGCCAAACCCAAAATTTAAAAAACATACTAACCCCATCAAAATTTGAACAACACACAAAACTGGGGACCACAAAATGCAACAAAAAAAAGATATGGGGTCTGCAACATAATAATAGAAGGAAACCACTTCAAATTCGAAAACACATCTACATTTGAAATAAAAGCAAATCTGAGCTGCAAATCTAAAAATGTAAAATGTAATTTATGCTTTAAAATGCAATGAAAGTGCAAAAATATACATAGGGGCAACACAAGGCCTGAATAAAATAGTAGCCCTGAACAGAAGTAACATTAAACTAGCCAATAGCAAGAAATTGTACATTTCTCAACACTTACTATAATAAGTAATTTTGTAATAGAAGTAAATTCAGAGTAATGTCTATCTACCAAAATGCAGATTATGACACACACAGGAAGAAATATTTATAAAAAATACAAGCCTTCTCTCAACAAAACAACATGAAAAAACTAACACACACACGCACACACACACACACACACACACACACACACACACACACACACACACACACACAAGTCTTTGCAAAAATAATTCCGGATTTCAAAAACAATAAACAGAACGTGATGGCCTGTATCATATGATTAAAACCTCATTTAGACTAATGGACATTCATGGTCGAGAGGTCTAAGACGTGCCAGATCACATGGTAGCTTCCCCTATTTGGATAGGGGTCGCAGGTTCAAATCCTGCTGAATGACACACATTTTCGTAATAAAAATTTATCATAAATAATCAGGCCAGTAGATATAAATATATAAAACTGTTTAATTAAAAATTGAATATCTACTTAAATACGAGTATCGATAAAACAAATGTTCAAACAAATCATTTCAAATTGTTGGTTGTTTATAACCAAGTTTTATTAATCTTCGTTAATTTCTGTAGCATGTTTACCTTTGTTGACATTACGATACATTTCAAAGCAGATATGGTTAATATGATGAATCGACTATAGTGGTATATAGGTTTGATTAAAACCTCATTTAGACTGATGGTCATTCGTAGTAGAGAGGTCTAAGACATGCCAGATCACATGGTAGCTTCCCCTATTTGGATAGGGGTCGCAGGTTCGAATCCTGCTGAATGCCACACATTTTTGGAATAAAAATTTATCATAAATAATCAGGCCAGTAGATATAAATATATAATACTGTTTAATTAAAAACAGAATATCTACTTAAATACGAGTATCGATAAAAAAAAAATAATGTTCAAACAATTCATTTCATATATATATATATATATATATATATATATATACTTGAAAACTAAGACTCTTGAGAGAAGAATTCATGAAAGACAAATACGTTAACATCTTGATTTAAATTTTATATGAAGAGATTCATTCTATTTTAAGCAAACTATTTTTATAAAGAATGTGTTCATTTTAGATATAATTGAGCACAAACAGATAGGTGCAAGAATAAAATTAATTCTTTTCTTTGTTTTTAATAATCTATTTTGACATCATTCCTTTTCTCATAAATAATTTAATGAAATTTATTACCTGTCATATCATCTCAAGTAATATTTTGGTTTAGACACTGTAATTATCTCATTTTCTGCCCTAGCATATTTTGATGAATTTTTCCATGGGAAACTGTCGGAAGTTTTTAACTTGATTAACCAGCAATTTATTTAAAGAAATCTCGTTTTTAGATAGTTGTCAGAATTTAATATCCAGACATTCCTATATTCACTATTAAAATCAGCAGTATCAGTGAAATATTTACCAATTATTTTGGGTATGAAAAGTAATATTAAAAAATGAAATTTTTATTGCAAAATCTTCAAGAGAAATTCGTAATATTTGATCTTCTAACACAATTGAAGACATTTTTTTAATAACAGAATGGGTCCCCACTTGATTAGGACATCCATACAGTAGTAGACTGTATAGGATTTTATTTGGGACTAAATAGAGTGGGAAGGGAGGGTCTTTATGACTAGTAGTCATTAACTACTGGTTATACTTCTCATAAAATCAAGAAGTGAGAGATTCAAAGCAACCACCATCAGTTCTTATGAACCAAAAGGTGGTAAGTTAATATATTGAAGTTCACTTCAATCAGGGTAAGTTGAAAATAATATTAGCTCAAACCTCAGAGGAGCACCCCAGGCAATACCTCTCTCTTGAAGTGGGTGTTATTTTATTGCCTGGTGCCAGAGACATCCTCAAAAACTGAAGTGCTGAGGACCTTAAGCAATTTTTCATGATATTGCTGTTAAACTCATTTTAACCTGAACCTATGTTACATTAGGTAGTGATGTGAGTGCACTGGAAGATACACACATAAGTAAAGAAAAAGAAATAAAATAAGGGCAGTTGGAGGGTTACAATTGAAGCCATAGTCATGATTTCAAATACTGCCTCCTTTGACTTAATCTAGGTGTCTGTTTTGAGAACAATCTACACCTACTTAGCATGCTCATGAGATACTTTGTATTGGTACCCACCAGATTTATTCACCTTTGTGTACAATTCTTCCACTGACTTTTCAGAACTACCTCATCCAGGGATTGAACTCACAAATGTTATGGAAACTAGTATGTTTTAATCAATGTTTTAATTCACTGTACCATTTAGACTGTGGTATAATTTTGGGGCCTTAAACTTAATATCTGCATCTAAGTAGTTGACCTGAATGAGTACCCTGACTCAAGTAGTAGAAATATATTGAAAGGGATTGAGAACTCTCTATCCTTGTGGATTGAATAAAAAGTTAAGTTTAAAATTCCTAGAAGGTTACAGACAGTCACTTGTATAGAGGTCACAATGGTAAAAACTATGTGATGCACATGTTGGTCTGAATAGCAAAGCATATAATAATGAAAACTTCACATTTAAAAAATTCTGATAAATGAAAATATCTCAAGCATAACATATTTTGTTAAATGGGCAAAACCTATCAATCCTCATGAAATACTGCAATCAGAAAGTATTAGGCATTTGAAATTTGTTTTAGGTACAAAAACCTTCTTCAGGTGATCTGGCATTTTGAACGGAACACTTTATCATAAGCATATAAAGTGGGTTTAGATTGTTCTCGTCTAATGAGCTATGCCACTTCTGGCTGTTTAGTTATCTCCTTTTAACTCAACTCTCTAAGGAATTTGGTCACCACTACTGTAGCCAGGAACTGAACTCACAACTCTTTGGATCAAGTCACTCAGACTAACCAACCTTTTTATCTACTGGGCCATGTTTTCTTTAAGGACAAATAACTTAGAGTGTTTAGTCAAAGGGAGATAACTAAGACATCCAAAAGTGACATGGCTCATGGAATGACAACAATATATCCCAGTGTTTGAAATAAACGGTTTGGTTTGAATTCCAATCATCCGAAGAAGCTTTGAGTGTACAATGGCCGAAATGTTGTGAACATGACAAAAAAGATGAAGACAACAGTCCAAACAATGTAAATAGTCTAAATACTATCTCCTCTCAGAATTATAGACGAAAAGAAAATTTATATCCTTTCTTAAAATGTTATAAAAGTATTATAAATTCAAATTGAAGTTGAATCTTTAAGTACCTGAAAAACAATAAATACCCATATGCATTCTGGGTAGCTAAGTAAATAATGTTTATTGAAATTAATGATAAATAATATTTAAAAGGGGGTGTGAATTTAAGCCTCATTGGGAACTTTTTATTTTGTACTTCTCAACTACACTGTTTACTTTCTCTGCAAAAAAAGTTGGAATACCATTCTACAAGCAAAGAATTGATTGGCATAAATATTTTGTAATAACAAATGTTGATTAAAGTAAAAAATTGCAATAAAAAGGGGTCCGTTGGAATATTATTCGAATAGCACTCAAATATTACACCTTGAATGCTACTGTTCTTTACTTAAATAAACCATTTGAGGCTATGGGCCATTGCATCATTGAGAGTGCTGCAGGAGTGTTAGCCACTTTACAACTGTCTATAACAGAAAATAAATGATTAGGATTGAAAATGATAGAAGTTAAACTTCCACATTAAAATATATTTGCGAGTTTAAGCCTCACTGGGAACTTATCCTTTCATAATAGCAATCTACACTATTTACTTGCTGCTCAAGACTGATGGCTTGAGTAAGTTTCCTTAAAAATCAGCTGAAAATTAATGAGAACTAAAGAAAAATTACTATTCAAAATTAATAAGTATAACAAGAGTTTTGCGTGTTTCATCTAAAAATAAGAATAAAGATAACATTATTATGACTAATATTTTATATAAACACCAATTTTCTTTTAGAAAGAACACATTATACAAGCAAGCATACCACTAGGGAATAAATAAATGCATAATTTCAAAAAGTTATTTTAATAAGAGTCATTTTAACTTTTAATATTTTGTATTACTTCAACCATTCTTCTAGTTTTGTTTCTCAAGAGAAACAATAACGAATAAATGCTTACATTAAAACCTTAAAGTTTGAAACTTCCAAAGATATTTTTTGTTCTGAAGGAACATTTTATTCTTAAGGGAAATCATTTTAAAACTTTACTGAATCTTATTTCTTTTGGGACGAGCAGAAAAGCCAAGGATAGTAATTGAATGAGTCAGGCTACATTTTTTTTTTAACATTTCTGACTTCCTGAGCTTCTTTGCATTTTCACAAGAAAGAGTGAATTCTAGTTTGCAGTTTCAAATAAATTGTTTTGAAAAGGAAAATCACATCACTTATCTTAAGCTTTATCTGTTGATATTTCTATCGACTCAGAAAGATTTTTTACATTTGTTCAAGACTCTCACTTAAAGTTGAAAGGAAACTAACCATATTGGCATAAAAAAGAAAATCCGGGGAAAGGTTATTTTTTTTCTTTACATGTTCATATTTTTTTTATTTTTATATTTTTGGCTTTATATAAGTTAATTCCAAACAGTAATTTTTTAAAGTTTATCAAGTTTTATTTTTGCTTTGTTTATATGCATCTTATTGCTAATGTTTGAGACATTTTCTTGATGGTGGAATAAATGAAAAACAAATATCATTAGCACCAGTACTCACAGTGTTAGTAGTAGTAGTAGTAGTAGTAGTAGTCATCTAGACAGTAGTACAAAATCCAAATCACAATGGTGTAATGGATATTGGCTTGGAATGAGGAATCAGAGAGCCTAGTTCGAATACCAGTTGAAATTGTTTTTATTCACTTATGCACAAATACTCCTGGGAAAGGTATTAATCCATCTCTCCTCTCTCCAGCTACGGGTTGAATAGCAGAACAAATTGGACTGTATAGATTTGGTTAGCAACCAGTCTACTGCAGAAAGTAATGGCAGCCTACTGTAGAAAATCTTCTGCCTAGTCAGCCATGTCACTTTCGAGACATGATTACCCAAGCATGTATCACACATGGCAATTAACTGACTGATTTTTCATCCTACCTACTAGGATAGAACTTACCATCCTTGGCTAACAAATTTTTTAAGATATTAGACTCCTATTCCTCAACTTATTGGATATGTTTTAAGCCTTGGCAGTAGCAAGTCTCTCATCCTGCCAAAGTGGATTTAGGCATTTAGGCATTATTTATTTTATTAAAATTTCTCCTCGAACTGATAAAAAATAGATACCAAATGTTTGGTCAAATTTTAGGAAGACCAGCCAAGAAATTTTCAGTACTCTGGCACTTATACTTTTGACAGAGAACAGGAATGGCAAATCTTTGGGGAAAACTTAATCCTATACTCCCAAATATCCACACTATTAAAATACAACTTCCTCCCTTTACAATCATGAAACAACCTCACTCAATAACCACCTACTTTGAGTTACTCTCAGGCCTTGTATTTGGTGAAACTTTAACGGAAAAAATATTAATTTTGCCTTTTCTTTGATACCATTGGAGCATCATGTTCAGATAATGTCAGCAGGGTACAAAATAACTGTTCAAATTTTCAACTTAAAACAACAAAATAAAATAAAAGCATCCATTCAGATATAGCTTTTGTTAAATTTGTGGTGCAGTGGATATCAGATATAGCTTTTGTTAAATTTGTGGTGCAGTGGATATCAGCTCGAAACAAGAAATCAGAGAGCTGAGTTCAAATTCTAGTTGAATTCCTTGCATTCATTTACACACAAATACCCTTGTGAAAGGTATTAATCCATCTCTTCCTTCTAGTTATAGGTTAAATAACAAAACAGATTGGCAACCAGTCCACCACAGAAAGCAATGGCAACCTACTGTGGGATAATCTACTGCCCAGTCAGTCATGTCTCTTTTGAGATATGATCGCCCAAGCATTTATCATGTATGCCACTTAACTGACTGAAACAAGTATGTTCCTTAGGTGTAAATGGTTTTTTACACAGATTTTGTGAAAAAAAAAAGATGAACAAAAGGAGGAAAAATTTGAATGCCACTCTGATGTCCTCCATCTCTCCCAATTTCTAATAACTTCTTTATCTTCATTACTACTTGGATCTTTTTACTACCAAGGGAGTGTGAAACTATCCAATTGGAATCACAGTTGTAAAATATAAGAATGATCAGTGTTCAATTCATATCAAATCTTAAACTATTGACATTGCAGATCAAAGTGATTATCTTCTGACTTTAGCTCCCATTCTTGGGATCATGACCTCCATGCTAATGATCTACTTGTGAATTCTCTCCTTGAAAAGAATGTTCATAATTGTAATGGTTTGTTTTGATTTGGCGTTTGTACAATAAACAAATTGATTATGATCTTGTGCAGAGTCGAACACTGAAGAGATTTCAAGGTATATGAAACATGGATACAACTCATAATTACCTTGCGTGGCATTAATATTTGCTTCTAAGCCTCAGCTATTGCTTGATTAGACCAACAGTATGTTGTGCTCTCTGTCACACAAAGTTATCTGAATATTTTACTCCTTATCAATTTACCTCTATCTGGAGCCATGATGACACAATATGATTATATTATTTAGCAAGTCAGCATCTGTATTCAATAGATACCATATTGTGAAAAGGGTATTTTTTTTACTTTTGCATCATTAAAGATTCTTTAATATTACAAGAAAGGTTTTTTCTCCTGTGAGAAATGAACTACAGTGTCTAAAAAAGGTGTCAACATTTTTATTCTTAAGAAAATATGTTAACTCCTTTTACTTGCAAAAAGAGAAAAAAATGTTTTTAATTAAAGTCAGTAATTATAATCAGAAAGGGACAGCTGATAAAGTAATCAAGAACCTGTATTGGCAGTAAATTGCCTGCATATGAACAGGAAATGAGTTCATCATATATACAAAGACAGAAAGGGGTTTAAGACAAGGATGTGTCTTCTCACCAGATCTATTCAACCTATACTGCGAGGTGATTCTGAGAGCATTAGAAGTGATGCCAGGATTCGTCATTGGCAGTCACAATCTGAACAACATAAGATATGCAGATGATACAGTGCTGATAGCAAATACAGAAAAGAAATAGTTAAAGAAAACAGAAAGAAAGGACGACATATAAACTACAAGGAAATTGAATGCATGGTAATCAGTAAAAAGAGGATCCTAAAAGGCCAATTACAAGTCTGGCAATTCTGGCAAGTCTGGCAAGTCTGGGATACTAAAATCAAACAGGTGCAGAAATTTAAATACCTGGGAAATTTCTGACAGTGGACAGAAAGTGTGATACAGAGATCTGAAGACATATTGGTATGGCCAAGGATGAATTCCAGAAGCTGAGTACAGTATTAGGAGATAGAAAAATTTCACTGGAAACGAAAAAGAGAGAAATGGATTGTTATGTGATGTTTGTCTTTCAATATGGCAGGGAATGCTGAATAATCACATCAGTGATGAAGAAAATACTTGAAGCAACCAAAATATGGTTCTACAGAAGGATGTTGAGGATACCATGTACAGAACATGTAAGCAATGATGAGGTTTTGGAGAGAATGGAAATGAGAAAGAAACCGATGTTTAACATCAGGAAAAGACAGCTGAAGTTTTCGACACATGTAATCAGGAAGGAGAGCTTGGAGAACCTGATGTTCAAGGGATAGATAGAGAGAAAGAGAGACAAAGGAAAGCAATGCATGACATACTTGATGAACTTAAGCAGATGGATAGTGGAGCAGGGTTTAAGTTGGATAACAGAAGAAGGGATATTAAGACCGACAAGGGATAAGGAGATATGAAAGGTCATGATCGTCTATGTCTGGAAAGGGACATGGCACATAGTAGAAGAAGAAGAAGAAGAAGAAGAAGAAAAAGAATGAGAAAAGAAGTCTTGGAGAATATGACACTCACAGAATGTATAGAAGACAAGAGAGAAATAGTGAGTAACCTACCTAACAGCTTGTCTAAATGGATGACAAAACAGGGGCTGTAATGGATAGTAAACAAAACAAACATTGCTTAGCACTACAACAGATAGGAAGCTGTGGAGAGCTATGAACCCACACACTCTGCAGCGACATAGCCTGTAAGAAGACTACATTTACAAACTTTCAAAAAGTAATATTAAAAATCTAAGTAAAAATAATTTGGAATGCTGATTTTGTGGAAGCCCTTTCCACTTATGCGTTGAGGAAATATAATTGCCGATAATAATAATAATAATCTTCCAATAATTTTCCTTTATTTTTTTTTTGTCTATTGAATTAAACCTAAACTCTAGTTGTAGATGAGTGAAGCATCTTGTGAAAAAAACATGGAGATATTCACATTTGATCTTGTGATAAAATCTTGTGGGGCAATGTTAAAGTTTACATAATATACAAATGTAACCAAAACTCATAATATACATGGAACCAAAATAATAATATACATGGAACCAAAACTCATATATATCTATATATCTTTATTTCATTACAATGTATGGATAATCCTTGGACACTCAGCTGACCTTTTTGACCAGACCTTCTTGTCTAGAATGTCTGTGGCATGGGTATATATGATCTCTGTCATGTGGCTCCTTCTCACATGTTATATTCCTATTGCAGCTGGGCTGAACACATGTGTCTGCACTAAGTAACCAAGAAGACATTCTTCAAAACAATCCACACCTGAAGATCACTCAGTGTAAAGTCTATTGTGAAATGATCTAAGGTGAGACACATACTACTCAAATGTTATAACAAATTTAGAAGTGTGTGTGTGTGTTTTTTTTGGTTTTTTTTATCGTTTCACCCTGAGCAAGGCATTCCACTGCCACTATTGTGCAGAGGGTTACATAGGGTTGGGGAAGTGATGGGAAAAGGATGGTTAGATATAGGAAATGTCAGAAGGAGGGTGATAGACGGGTAAGGATACCGAGAATGATGGTTGGTTAGATGGTGAGAGTGTTTGAGAGAATAGATGCAAGTTAGTGTGTTAGGAGGTGTCTATTGACCTTACATTTAAACTTCTGGAGACTGTAGTTGTCGGGAAAGCAGGCATGTGGAAGGGAATTCCACAGGTGAGAAGTGCGAGAAAAGAAGCTGTTGGAGTAGAAATTACGGTTACATCTTATCTGTTTCACTCTGTGTGTGTGTGTGTGTGTGTGTGTGTGTGTGTGTGCGCGCTTGTAAAAAAGTTCCCAGGAACAAAAACACAAACAAATGCACACATACATAAATTGAAATCTATAGGTTTAAATTATGTAAATTTTTAAAAACAATAATGGATATATTTATTACATGATTTTTACTTTTGAAAGATTTGATCTCAAGCAGTTTTATCGTTTTGTTTTTCTAATCTATCAGTTTACCTTCATAATCCAATTTTTACATTTATGACAAAACATATTGTTTGTTCTTGGCATTTTCTATCAAAGTCATTTATTTTTGTTTAGTTGGTTGTATATCTGCCTTGTCTAGCCAAACGTTAACGCAAAAAACAGTTTGAGCCAAAACAACTGTATTAAAGCAACAAATAATAAAAACAACAAATAGATTCTTACCTTTATTCTTTTACTATAAAAGAAATTGTTTACCAAGGATTTGAGAGAAATTCAAAATATTTCATTCTTTTTAGCTAATAAAATATTAAGTCATAAACTTTTATATGGAAGGATTTTTGCTTCTTTAAAATAGAAAACAAAGTTATATTAATCAGATAAAACTAACGATTGTTTCTTTTTTTATAAAAAATTCCATGATAAAATAGCTTAATAAGCAAAACTAGTGAATAATTAAGAGTGGTTTCATTTTTTTTAAAAATAAGATAACAAAGTTGTTATCCTATTTCTAAAAACAAATAAACAAAAGATATGAAAATAGACCTGATAGACTGAAGAAATATTATTTACAATCAAATAAAAATCTTTGTTCTTGTTATTATTATCAAAATGTTTTAGACATTTTGCTCTTTGCCATTCATCAGATGTTTGTGGATATAACTAACCTTCTAATCCATATTTAATATGGCTTAGTTATAGCTAGCCCTGTTGAATACTGCTCAGTTAAAGCTAGCTCTATTTAATACTGCTGAGTTGTTGCTATCCTTGTTTAACACTGTTCAGTTATAGGTAGCCCTGTTTAATACTGCTCAGTTATAGCCAGGCATGTTTAATATTGCTCAGATGTAGTTAGCCCTGTTTAATACTGCTAGTTATAAGCAGAGCTGTTTAATATTGCTCAGTTATAGCTAACCCCGTTGAAATCCGCTCATTATAGCTAGCCCTTTTAAATACTGCTCAGTTATAGTGAGCCCTATTTAATACTGTTCAGTTATAGGTAGCCCTGTTTAATACTGCTCAGTTATAGCTAACCCTGTTTAAACTGCTCAGTAATAGCTAGCCCTGTTTAATACTGCTCAGTTATAGCTAGCCCTGTTTAATACCACTCAGTTATAGCTGGCCCTGTTTAATACTGCTCAGTTATAGCTAACTCTGTTTAATACCACTCAGTTCTATTCATCTCTGTTTAATACTGCTCAGTTATAGGTGGCTCTGTTTAATACTGCTCAGTTATAGCTAACCCTGTTTAATATTGCTCAGCTATAGCTAGCTCTGTTTAATAGTGCTCAGTTATAAGCAACCTTGTTTAAATCCACTTAGTTATAGCTAGCCCTTTTAATATTGCTCAGTTATATCTATCCCTGTTTAATAATGGTCAGTTATAGCTAGCCCTGCTTAATACTGCTCAGTTATAGCTATGTCTATTTAATAATGCTCAGCTATAGCTAGCCCTGTTTAATACTGTTCAGTTGTAGTTAACCCTGTTTAATACTACTCAGTTATATGCAGCTCTGTTTAATATTGTAACATAGAGAGAGAGCATCCCTCCCTCCAGGTAGATTGGTTAATTAACAGTTCTAAACAACTGAGATGAAGGTATTAATTAGTTGGACAGAAGAGATTCCGGACTAATGCTAGAAATAATTTTTTTGTTTTTTTTTAATAATTATTTCTGGGGTTTCATTATTAATTAATTAGGTGGAATAATTCCAGAATTATTAACTGACAAGTTTGTTAAGTAAAGTTTATAATAAATGGTGATTTTGTAAAAAGTATGATAAATGGCGAATTGTATTCTGGGTGATCTGAAAGACCAAAATCCGACCAAGTCTTCAGATGAGATAAGTGGTTTTGGCAGGACCCAAGTGGCAACTGTCTGCGAAAAGACCCGGGGAAACTCCAAATTCATTTTTAGTACCACTTGAGAAATAGTCTCTTGCAGAGATTCGGCAATTAAGTGAACATGTATGGTGGTCAAGGCGATTTCCATATTAAAATTAGTGGGCTGCACCTAAACATTGTTTAGCCCTGCCCCGCTCTATATAAGCAGTCTGCACGCTGCAGACTGGGATATGGGTACAGAAGAGCAGTTGGGCAGAGATCGGCAGAATGCAGCGAAAATGGTTGGGTGAATTAACTCTGTGGTTGTCAGGCATCCAGAAGTCCGATTCAAACTAAGAGACAGATGAAATGCATTTGAGTCTAATTCTGTCAACAAAGCTGAAGAGAGAAACTGCTATGTATTGTGGAGAGACAAAAAATGTCAACATTACCTCCCTTAGGCCAGATGGAGATATATATGACTGAAGACGCCTTTCTCTCTGTGTTACCTTCCAAAAGAAATGAGTGAATCTCATTAATACACTTTGTATTCATGTAAATTCTTTGGTAGCAACATAAAAGCAGTAGTCTTAAAAGACTATTTGTACAGGAACTGGAAGTGTTGCTTATTTTTTGATGTCCTTGCAGTTGTGGCCAGAACCCTTTTCTGCATGAATAGTAATTTTTTTTCCAGCATAGACCCCAGCCTTTTCATCCTTTATCATCAGACCAACCTGAGGGAATGAGAGCCTGCTATTTGGATAAAAAAATTCACAACATGGCGAATGGCGGTGACCCCTTCAGCTCACCAGAGAAACAGGACATGAACCCTAACTACAGAGGCTGTATCAGTGACACAAATCATCATCTGAAAATCATTGTTAAAGTGAACTATCATTACTCAAACCTGCAATTGTACTGAATGAGATACCAACCACTCACTAGTCTGCAATAAAGAGCCTTCAGCTAAAATAAATCCACTACACCATGATGATCCTATTGCAGCATAGCCAAGACCTTGAGCATTTTAACACTGCAATTGAAGAGGCTCTTAAGAATTGTTCAACAAGCAATCATGAAATGATATAGAACTATATATGTGATGCTATAAACACACTTGGTAAAAAAAAGAACCAAAGTCTAGACTGATTCAAAGTAGAAATCACTCAACTCAAACCAGCAGTTGCAGCCATTTTTCAAACTTCAGATAAGATACCATTTGATACAGCTTACTTGACAATACACTGATGTCTGGTTGTAATTTTGTCACAGCATGCAACTACCCAGTGGATATTTAATGATATGAAGAAAGACCTTATTGTTAAGAAAGAGATAGAGAAGTAAGCAAAGTATTATCAGTAGCTCCCTGCAAGAAAGAATATTATCACTGACACTGCATATTGTCATACAAAAATGTCAATATTCTATTTTCTGTAGAGAATCTTCTTATTATCTCTTTACTATTCCCCAGAAGATGATTATCAAGAATCAAGACATCAACAGTATTCTCAACCTCTCCACTAGCAACTACACCTTTGAAATATTTGATGAATTCAACAATATTGATTTCAGCTTCTGCAGTAACTTCTTCCTGAATATAAATAATTGCCTGCTAAACAATGATAGTGAGGGACAAGTCACTAATGACCACTAATACAAAGGAAAACTGATACTTTTCCATCTCTACTGGTATAACAAGATTCTGGGTAAAAAAAAAAGAAGAAATGTCTGGAACAGGATAGAATACCAATTTTGTAAGTCTTGCTCACCCAAAAGTATATGGTATATGTGCTGGCTTAGTATACAGAAATTTTGAAAACCCAAAGACATGTATGGTGATCTTCTCAATGGTTCAAGATTTGCAGGAAGGCCCAAACTTTGATTCATAAATGTAACCAAAGTGCAGGACACAAAGCAAGCAAGTTTGAAAACTAAGGATGCAAATTGAGGCAGAGTATCAAGACAGGCATCCAGATACATGAAAAGAGGAGAGAGCAGAGTTCAGTTCATATAGGATGATGATAACACTCACAGTGAAAGAACTGTGTTTAGATTGAAGCATGGTATCAAAACAGACATCCAGATGTGTTGACCACAAGCAAGAGAGAAGAGATTGTAGAGAAAAAATAGGATAACAGAACTGAGTGCCAATTTCGACTGCAGAAAATGCATCAGAGTCTGTCACTTAAAAATCAGGATAAATACTCACAACATCCACTGCAACTCAATTAAGAAGGTACAGATTCCACTGTTTTCTGAGAAATAAAAGGGCCAAAATTCTTACCATTTTCTCTTACAGTTTTATAGATTCTAACAAATAAATATTGCAAGTGTGTGTGTGCGTGCGTGTGGATAAACAGAATGAAGAAGAAAGCAATAATTGTATTCAGCCTACTATATTCTATGTTTTTTTGGCAAAATTACAAAAACAGATGTACATTATTTTTATAATTGAGTAAATTTCCTTGATGTCATAACTACTTAGCCCAATTATGAATAATTACATAACTGTACATATGTATGGATGTGAATGTATGCATGTGTGAGGAAGGTATCTATACACATATATTAGTGAAAGACTATGATCTAAATATTGCATTTTATATTTGGGTAGCAATCCTTCTCTTATGGATGTTTGTCTGAAGTTTGGATTCAATAGCTAGAGTATTATTAGTGATTAGCAGGTTTCTCACCTGATAATCAACAATAATACTATAGTTTGTAGTAGTTTTCTGTAATAGATGGTGAATTTTATACATTTATGTCGCATACACACATATAGTCTCTCTGTTTAGTAAACAGTATATTTATTTATATTTGTATACTGACCTGAATATTTGAGAAATCTTAGTGAAAAATAAGCACACTCAGGTAAATAATATCAGTTGGATGAATAAATAGAAATCCATCCCGGTCTTTATATGTGTGTGTGTGTGTGTGCGTGTGCGTGTGCCAACTTACTTAATGACCAGTGAAGTTTCTTTAAGGGTTTTTATTGATTTTTTTCAATATTTTGTGCCATGTTTCTTATTTCTAGCACACATTTAGCTGTAAATTGTCCAATGTCTAAAGTCATTATCAAAGAGTTCTTTTTTTTGCACTGTGTTGGCTGCATTATTGTTAAATATCATGTCTTCATATCTAATATATGTTTCATCATTTTTACATAACAGTATATTTTATACATACATACATACATACATGCATATATATATATATATATATATATATATATATATATGTGTGTGTTTTTTTTTAAATTATTTGTTTAAACATTATTTTTAATGGATACTTATATTTTAGTCAGTGCTTTGTTTTTTTATAATTAAAGATTATATTTGTTTACATCTACTGGCCTGAATAATCAAGAAATCTTGTTAGGAAAATGTACATTCTCCAGCAGGAGTCAAATCTGCATTCCCTAAATAAAGAATATTTTTCCATTGTAAAGAATGCTTTTCTATTGTAAACAATGTCATTCAATAAAGAATATTTTTCCATTGTAAAGAATGCTTTTCTATTGTAAACAATGTCTTTCAATAAAGAATATTTTTCCATTGTAAAGAATGCTTTTCTATTGTAAACAATGTCTTTCAATAAAGAATATTTTTCCATTGTAAAGTATGCTTTTCTATTGTAAACAATGTCTTTCAATAAAGAATATTTTTCCATTGTAAAGAATGCTTTTCTATTGTAAACAATGTCTTTCAATAAAGAATATTTTTCCATTGTAAAGAATGCTTTTCTATTGTAAACAATGTCTTTCAATAAAGAATATTTTTCCATTGTAAAGAATGCTTTTCTATTGTAAACAATGTCTTTCAATAAAGAATATTTTTCCATTGTAAAGTATGCTTTTCTATTGTAAACAATGTCTTTCAATAAAGAATATTTTTCCATTGTAAAGAATGCTTTTCTATTGTAAACAATGTCTTTCAATAAAGAATATTTTTCCATTGTAAAGAATGCTTTTCTATTGTAAACAATGTCATTCAATAAAGAATATTTTTCCATTGTAAAGAATGCTTTTCTATTGTAAACAATGTCTTTCAATAAAGAATATTTTTCCATTGTAAAGAATGCTTTTCTATTGTAAACAATGTCTTTCAATAAAGAATATTTTTCCATTGTAAAGAATGCTTTTCTATTGTAAACAATGTCTTTCAATAAAGAATATTTTTCCATTGTAAAGTATGCTTTTCTATTGTAAACAATGTCTTTCAATAAAGAATATTTTTCCATTGTAAAGAATGCTTTTCTATTGTAAACAATGTCTTTCAATAAAGAATATTTTTCCATTGTAAAGTATGCTTTTCTATTGTAAACAATGTCTTTCAATAAAGAATATTTTTCCATTGTAAAGAATGCTTTTCTATTGTAAACAATGTCTTTCAATAAAGAATATTTTTCCATTGTAAAGAATGCTTTTCTATTGTAAACAATGTCTTTCAATAAAGAATATTTTTCCATTGTAAAGAATGCTTTTCTATTGTAAACAATGTCATTCAATAAAGAATATTTTTCCATTGTAAAGAATGCTTTTCTATTGTAAACAATGTCTTTCAATAAAGAATATTTTTCCATTGTAAAGAATGCTTTTCTATTGTAAACAATGTCTTTCAATAAAGAATATTTTTCCATTGTAAAGAATGCTTTTCTATTGTAAACAATGTCTTTCAATAAAGAATATTTTTCCATTGTAAAGAATGCTTTTCTATTGTAAACAATGTCTTTCAATAAAGAATATTTTTCCATTGTAAAGAATGCTTTTCTATTGTAAACAATGTCTTTCAATAAAGAATATTTTTCCATTGTAAACAATGTTTTTTCCATTGTAAAGAATTTCATTCAATTGTAAAGAATATTTTTCCATTGTGAAGAGAAATTGACTAAAATTATTTTTTGAAATTACCAATGAAGTCTTGATTTCATTCATAGGTTAACTTAATAAGGAGTCTAGATTTTTTGATATCAAGTCAACTATCATTTTGAAATCTTGTCCTCACACCTTTCATGAAGTCTTTTTTGCAGTTTCTTCAATTATTTTCACCTTTTTCTTTCAATTCTCAAATTGTTCCATACTTCTTGTAATATAATTGCTTTAATGTTTTTATTGATATGACTTGTATCAATAATCCGTTGATATCACTGAGGAATGGAAAACTTACTTTGTTCATCCAAGAAGAAATTCTACTTATTTATTAACTGACTATTATTTGTCCCCCACCCTCCTCTCCACAATTTCAATATCATCTGTAGTCACTTGCACTGAATAACATGAAGAACAGATTAGAAAGTATCAGGTGATTTTTTATTAGTTTCTTATTTCTGAGTTCAACAGAATCTCTCCTTTTTCTATTTCTGTTGTATTTTCTTCTTGTAATTACATACATTGATTTCCATTTGATCAATAAAAATAGATTAACACAATGAAGTCACAAAAGAAAGACAAAGAAAGACAAAGAAATCCAGTCAAATTTCAGATTCAAAACAAAATCTCAACTCAAAAATGAATTTCTTATTGCCTTTAAAATACAAGAATGACTAAGTGCTGGTTTAATGCTTCTGCTATATATCTAGAGATTCTCAAAAAAATTAAAAGAATTTGCAATATCACGAATCCTGACTTGGCATCTCAGCTTCAGTCACTTTTCCACCACTGTAGCATAGCTTTCCAGTACCTTTTTTCATGAATACTTTCATGGTAATTGTTCTGATTCTTAACTTCCTAAATTTAAATTAGAATACAAACCTCAGTTAAACAAACAAATAAATAATAATACTAGAAATCGAAACATTATTTGGTTCAACCCACTAATTTAAAAGTAAAATTTTAAATAGAGCAAATATTTTTTTTAAAATTAATTAATAAATATTATATTTTATCCTTCCACATTTCAACATCCAACCTTCAATCTTCTAAATTGTGGGGACTTCGGTTTTGCACAAGGCCAATAAGCATAGCCGAGGCCTCTACAAGATGTACCATTTCCCCAGAATGCTCAATTGATGGGTGAGAGCTTATGAATAGAATAAGTGAAGAACAATTAGGAAAAAGTGTATTTTTTAAATCTAACATGCTTCTTCAGAGATTTTTTTAAAGACAAATAATTTAAATTAAAAATCTAAGATTGAAGTATAGTTTCATTGGTCACGTGTAATAAAACAATGCATGCTTTTTTAAAAATATTTTAATATTTTTATTTTGTTTTTTACTATTAAACCATTTACTGATTAATTGTAATATTGTAATGATATGGTAATTTATAAATGTTTCTTATTTATTTATATATATAATCATGATATTATAATTACTCATGTTATTGTAATAATTCTCTATTATCATATCTATGATAGATATATTTTATTTTATCATTGAAAGATTCTAACCGTAAACATATTTTTCAAAAAAGTTCGCTTACTTTTTTTGTTTTTTTGTACATATTTTTAATTTTTACTAGATACGGAAATATATTTTGGAATTTTGGTTACGATTTCTAGGTACCTCCACTGGAGTCCATTTATTTATTTTCCTATACCTAAAATTAAATTTAAATTTTAAAAATAAATAAGTTATCTTCAAGCTTTAAAATTAGCTTTAATTGACAGCCAAGAGATTAAATTTAATAATTCTAGTAAGCAAAACATACTGGTGTTATTTTTAACCTAAATTATATTGATTGAAATCTAAAATTTTAATTTTTTTTTAAATATACCGCCATTTTTGATTGAATGACTCGTTAATTTACTCATATACACTGTAACACACACATCCATATATGATTCTTTCATACACACACATACATTCATACATGATTCTCTCACGTTATTTAGAATAGAAAATCGTTCCATCTTCCATCATCATCGTGTACCTTTTATTTTACATATTAACTTTACTGACTCATAAACGCACACATTCACACATGCTTTCTCTTCACGCACACATTCATAACTGATTATCTCATTTTTATTTAAAAAGAAAATTCGTTCTATCACTAGACACACGTATACAATACTTGCTACTAATTTTGAAAGGAAATGTATTTAGTCACTGTCATTCACAAGTACTAAAAACGTTACAAACTTAATTCGTCTATAGTTTCAAAGACGCTTCAACACACACTATTTTCGCTTACCTATACTTACAGTCATAATAATCATCCTAATGTTTTTATTTCGCGTTGGCACACATACTTAAACAAACACAAGTTTTTTTTCTTTATTCATCCATTGTTTTATTACACGTGACACGTATCTGACCAATGAAACTATACCTCTATCAACATACTGTCTCTTAGATTTTTAAATCATTCGTCTTTAATAAATCTCTGAAGAAGCTTGTTAAAGTGAAACATGATATAGACACTTTTTGTCCTACCTGTTCTTTTTTTATTCTATTCATCCTGTCAGATTCCAATCCATATATTCAACTTATATATTTTCTGCTTAGTTATGTCTAATTCTCTTTGAAAAAGCATGAATTCACATCTTTACATTATATTTCATAACCAAGTATTATATAACAAGAACATCTCATCATTATCATTCAAAAAACAAAACATTCAACATAAAAGGGAA
Organism: Ascarosepion bandense; assembly: GCA_037127315.1. Classification (NCBI taxonomy): domain Eukaryota; kingdom Metazoa; phylum Mollusca; class Cephalopoda; order Sepiida; family Sepiidae; genus Ascarosepion; species Ascarosepion bandense. The sequence continues at coordinate 1,787,537 of JBBBDQ010002245.1, forward strand.
AATTCTAGCATATATATATATATAAGGCAATCATCATAGAATTGCTTTTTTTCCATCCTGATGTTTTATTTGTAGCACAGTGCTGTCCTGGGTGAAGAGGGTGGCTGCTAGAAAACCTTATGGCTGGCAACAAGACTCTATACCATGCCACACGAATAGGAGGACCCAGCCATGGCTATCAAACATGTGACTACAACACTTTTTGCATCTGGCCACATAACTCCCCAGACTGCAACCTCTTTGATTATTATGCATGGGGTGCAGCTGAGCAAAAGACCAACAAAACTCCTTGTTACACCAAAGATGAACTGAAGGTTAGGATTATGGCAGCTAACTTAAACAAGGAGAATGTCCAGAAGAGTTACAAGAGATTTGAAAGTCGTCTGGAGGCCATGAATGAAGTCAATGATCATTTTATTGAATAAATTTGCTCTTTAGTCTTTGAAAACATTTTTGTGTAATTTTAGTAAATATATCTGTTAAAATAAGACGTCAGTGTTATTTTCAATTTTGCATAATTTAGACTACAATTCAGCTATCACAGCATCAAAATGTGCATTTGTTTGTGTGCATGTAAAATTTTCATCACAACCTGTATAATTTTTAATGTAGTCTGGCACAATGCAAAACTGTGGTGTACCTGTTATTTACTAAACTTAGCTTAGTCTGACACAAGATAATTAGTGTGAGACACACAGTGAGGACTGAACTCACTGTACAGCAGTAATAAACTTACCATCTATTAACCATAAATAAATGGTTTTCAGAGAATAATTAATTAATCAAACATTGATAAATATAATCACCCAATCAGTGGACTAAGTAGTCTTATATTTGTAAAATTTTATTTTTTATTGATGTAAATATCTCTGTATTAATTAATTGATATTAATTAATAATATTAAATTTTCTCCTCTTCCTTCTTATTTGTGCCAGTAGATTTCAATCTGGAGAATAGGGCCATAGTCTGCCATGGTAAGGCCACAGCCTCATCACACTAGGTGTTACTGTTGTGGGTTTTATAGCAAGTAAATTTTTACAAGGTACAGTTACCGGACTCACCATCAACCAGTTTTGAATCCAGAGTTGTCATCGTAGATGAAATAGATTCATACATTTCCAAGTATATTTGTGTAAAAGTGAATGCAATAACCTTGGCTGGAATTTAAACTTGGTCTACCAATCCAACTTTCTGTGCCAATAATTGCTACTTTATGCATCCAAATGCTACCATTCCATCCTCTCAACATTAAATTTACAAAATATAAATTAATTCATAACAATTTGTTGTAAAATATGCCAAGAGCGTGTTGAGGTGAGGCTGGGGGAAACACCTAACTGATTACTTTTGCAAGAAGTATGGGAGTAATAGTCAGAGAAGAGAGAGAAAGATGGGAGTTGACAAAAATAACACTGCCTCAGAAACCACAGCAGATTTAGAAATAAAATGCCCAAGATGCCAAGTCTTGCTAACTGCCCACTTTCCTTCATTAATGACTTGCTCTAACAGCTGGTTGACAGTGCATCCATTCAATTGGAAGCAGGAAGCAGCCTCCTAACATGTTCGGGCAACCCTGCTACAAATGCACAAGCAAGTCCGTGGTTAGACACCCTACTGTACAACGTTGACAGCATACAGAGGTCTGCTAGGTAGACATCTACAGATTTATTTTAATTCAAATGCCTAGCTATGAACTGGTTATATGCTACAAATGAATATGTAGCAAAGTCAACATAGAGGACATCCCTGATACAGCCTACAGCTTTTCTTTCTTCCTTGCTGAATTGTTGGAACACAGCAAATGTGCCTCCCACCAATCAAAGTGAAAGAATGCTATCAATTTTTTTATGTTGCACAGATCACAGGCTAGTTCAGCTTTTTTTAAGCATTAAACAATTGAGAGACTGCAGTCTGAACTGTGAAAATCAGAGATTAGGCACAAATCAAACATGCTATTTGCCATGAGGTCCCTGGTTCGTAACCAGGTTTCAGCACCATCTGCTTGAAGGGAATATAATCAACTTAGTCATCCTATACATTTGCTACTGCTTTTATCAGCTGTTTGATGAACCTGGCCAGATATTCCACCAACTATGGAATTTATTCCACAGTGAGAAGATATTCCCCTAGTCATGACATCAGGTATCACACTTTTCTGTGTTCATCAGAAACTGTTACACTCCTCCCAAACTTCCAGTTCATGAGCCCCATTCTTCAAAAGTTCTAGATCTTTGCACATCAGTCTTGACATGTTCTGCATACATGATGTTCTCATTGACATACACATTGTCAATGTACACCAATGACTCCCAACTGACCCATGGAATCAGTAGTAGACTTCATAGAGGTGCAATGTTGAGGCCAAATCCTAACTGCATTATACAAAACCAATTCTCCTTGATCATCATATATGGCCAGAGTGTCTTGTGGATGTGTACTTGCAGATCCATTTTTGGCAAGTCAGGTATGGTCACATTTGCCCCTTATTGGCTGAACTAACACCTGAAGCCACACACTTTATTTAGCATCATTTCCATTTAACAGCATAAATGTTGCAAAAAATTTGGTGAAAATTAGTGCCTGTATTACAGTGAGGAAGCACAAAAACACACACATTCATGTATGCATACACACATTGCACACACATATACTTATCTACATTTTAAAAAAATATTCAAGATTGCTACTGTTCATTCATAATATAGTTTTTGATTTTAAAACATTTGAAAAAACTTGTTGAAATTCATCCCCCACCAAAAATAAATATGATTTTAGAATAAAAACTTTATATTGTTTATTTCATGTTGATGTATGTTTCAGAATTTCTATTACTTTCATCAGCCAAAATACTTAAAAAGATTTACTTTTTAACTTTAAATGCAAAAAGACAATACAAACTTGCAACAGACAATGATTCAAATGTCAGACAAAAAGAAAAAGCAAGCAAAAAGAGGAGTCCTAAAAAACTATTTTACATTCTCAATATTTTATATCTGATTTAACTTTAATTTGTTTTTTTAATCATTTCACCCACAAGTAAGGGAATAAAGTCACTAAAACACGAGTGGTTACTGAGGTTGTGAGAATACGAGAAAAAGAAAACATTATTAAAGAAATATAACAGTAAAAGAACAGTAATTAAGAAAACAAAAGAAATGGTTCACACTTAATTTTGAACATCAAAGTTGATGGAAAGCAAGAAACTGAACTGCATTCTACAAATGAGAAATGCAAGAGAAGAAACTATTGGCACAGAACTTATGGTTACATATTGAAAACTGAAGTGGAATCAGCAATGGCCAAATTGAACAGAAACAAAGCAGGAGGATGCGACAGTCTTGTAATAGAGATGCTGATTTCCTTAGACAGCTTTGGCATCGACAAGATCTCAGAAATAATAAACAAAATCTACAACAGTGGCAATATACTGGAGGACCTAAACAGATCAATTGTCATAGTACTGCCTAAAAAGGTAGGTGCAAGTGAATGTGAACTTCACTGAACAATCAGCTTAATGAGCCACATAACAAAACTCATCATCCAGATTCTGATGAACAGAGCATACAGCAGAATTGGCCCAAAGATAGGACAAGAACAGTGTGGCTTTGTTAAAGATACCAAAACAAGGAATGCTACTTGAAAGAGCAATATGAATGCAGAAGGACCTTTATCTGTGCTTTATAGACATTTGACAAAAACATTTGACAAAGTATGCCACAAAGAGTTGATAAAGATGCTTGATAACCATGACATTTTTGGAAAAGACATTAAGATAGTCATAAATCTATATTGGCAGCAATCTGCTTGCATATGGATAGGAAATGAATTCAGCAGGTATTCAAAAATGGAAAGGGGCATAAGACAAGGATATGTTTTCTCACTGCATCTATTCAACTTCACTACATCTATACAGCAAAACAATTTTGAGAGAAATAGAATCCTTGTCAGGGTTCATCATTAGTGGCCACAGTCTCAACAATGTATGATACACAGATGACATGGTGCTAATTGCAGACATGGAAAAGAAAATACAGGACCTCCTACTGAAGGTAGTATGGGAAAGTGAGAAGAAATAACTGATCATAAACTTGAAGAAAACGAAAACGACAAAGTGCCAACTACAGGTTGGTGAAACTAAAAAAATTTAATAACTGGGAAGTGTTCTGACAGAGAATGCAAATTGTGACATTGAGATCTAAAGATGCATTGGCATGGCTAAAGATGCATTTCAAAAGCTAACCAGAGTACTGAGAGACAGGAAAATCAAATTTGAAACAAAGAAAAGAGTGCTGGGCTGCTATATATCTGTCCTTCTGTATGAAAGTGAATGTTGAATGATCTCCTTGAGGATAAAGAAGAGGCATGAGGCAGTAGAAATGTGGTTGTACAGAAGGATGCTGAGGATACTATGGACTGAGCATGTGAGCAACAATGAGGTGTTGGAGAGGATGCAAATGAAAAGAAAACTCATATTTAACATCAGGAAGAAACAGATGAGGTTCCTGAGACACGTAATGAGAAAGGAGGGCTTGGAAAATTTAATACCCACAGGATGGATAAAAGGAAAGAGAAACAGGGAAAAGCAGTGCAAGACATATTTAATAGGTTTGAGCAAATGGAGGATGGAGCAGTGTTTAGAAAAGATACCAAGAGGAAAAATATAGAGAGTGACAAGAGACAGGGCCAAGTAGAAGTCCATGATTGCCAACATCCTGAAGGCACACGGCACAGGAAGACAAAGATTTTGACTGTAAAAGGATAAGAACTTACTGCCAATCTCATACTGTGTTTTATCTCATAAACTCCAGGCACCATAGATGAAAGTTCGTCATAGCAATTATTATGAAATTAAATATTTTTATGGCAGTGGTTACACCATTCATATCTAAAGTTAATAAACTCTTCCATCAGTAACCATTAATAAAAGTTGACCTAGAGTTATAAGAAGAAAATTATGTAAGGTACGATTCTTTACTAATTCAGACTTGATTAGAATCTCTAGTACTTTGTAAAAAATAGGTAGAAGGCTAATGAGCTGGTAGTTAAAATGATAAGATAATTTACCCGAGTTCTTAAAGACTCAAAGTACAGAAAAGTATTTCCAACAATCAGGGAAGCAAGAAACAGCAAAGTATTTATTGTAGACTTTAGAGAGAATGGGAGACATTTCTTAAGGACTGTAGCAGGGATATTGTTATGGGTGGTATATTGGCCTGCAAACAGATATTGAATCATGGAAAACAACAGCAAATAAAGCAAAGAGCTGAGTAAAAAATATATTACCAAGTTTATTTTTATTGAAGAAAATAATAAACAAAAATAATGCTACAGTGCACTAAGCAAAATATAACTCTGCAAGTCCATGTAGAGGATGAGAATAGCATTGTCCTGAAAAGGACAGTTTTGTGGTAGCTGAAGAGTGTTGCCCTGAAAAGTACAGTTTATTGCATATTGTTTGCTGCTGACAAGAATGGCTGAAGAAGGATGTCTGTTGTACCTGGATGGAGCAGTAGGAGCTGGATGTTTACTGGAGTGACAAGAGCTGTAGGCTTACTGGAGATGGTTGGAACAAGAGGAGCTTGAGGCCAACTACAGATGGTTAGAGCAGTGTCCAGTGGCAAACTAAAGATGATCTCCAGAAACAAAGAAGAATCTTTGGTAGATATAATTCCAGTAAAACCTATCAGTTTGTTCTCTTTTCACACTACTTGTTGATAGAAATGTGTTATAATTTCTCTGAGTTGAAAAAATGTAAATATGTATATATATAATTTTGTATATATCTTAGAAGTATAGAACTCTTTCTGAGAACAAAGCACGTTTGTCATTCCATTTCTTCCAGCTTTTGTCCATGAAATAAGATGTTATTATATCATGAATATAATAGTGGAATATAGTGGAAATGTAAAAGATGGAATATTTTTTTCTTCCATAGCTAACATGTTAACTGGTGACTTACCTGACATGTGATATTAGTACCTTATTAACTAGCCACTTTGATGTGACATGTTATTAAATCTCATTAACTGGAGAGTTTGCAGCAGCCTCCTAAACCACACTTTGCCAAAAGCCTTTCAGATATATGAGGCAATTTTTCTCATAATGGATTTATTATCAAGCATTTCACTTATTCTGTGCATAAGAACAATTAAGACATCAGCAGTGGACCTATAGGAATGAAATCCATACCGTTTGTCATTCAGGATGTTGTCACTGTTGAAGTGATTGATAAACTTCATGTTCATGAGAGTCTCAAAAAATTGTCTGTTGACACTGAGGATGCTGATAAGATGATATTAAGTGAGAGGGATGAGCACTTTTTTTTTTTTTAATCCTATCACCCTGAGCAAGGCAGTAACGCCACTGATGTGCAGAGGGCTACATAAGAGTGAAAAGATTAGAAGAGAGAAAGCCGGAAACCACATCCTAAACAGGGAACAAGGAATGAGTCTCTACACCTGTTCAATAGACGTGGGTGGAGTGTGAACCGGGCGATAGTTTAGTCTATCTACTCCAATTGAAAAAAGGAAAAGTGAAAAGATTGGAAAAGAGACAGCCAGAAACCACATCCTAAGCAGGGAACAAGGGATGAGCCTCTACGCCTGTTCAATAGACGTGGGTGGAGTGTGAACCAGGCAATAGTTTAGTCTATCTACTCATCTAGATTCTTGTAAAATGGTGTACAGCATTCACCTTCCATAGATGAGTAGAGACATTTTTCTTTCACATAGTGGCTAAACAATTCTGCCTAGATTAGGGATAGTTTTAGCTAAGCTTCTTAAAAATATCTAGAGGAATTTTATCTTAACTTTTAGCCTTCATATGGTCAAGGCTTTTTATAAGTATGAAAATTTCCCAAATCAAAACGGATATATTGTAAAGATTATATTCTGATTTACTGTACTTTATTATTATTTTTTTCTTTTTATTCATGTCATCCTAAGCAAGGAGATAATGCCACTAAGACATAAAGTGTTAGTGAAAGTAAAAGAAAATGCAAAGACGTTAGTGAGGAGAAAGGAAAATAAAAGAACAGGAATCAGGAATACGGAAGATGGTAATTGATGTTGCATTTTAATTTTGGAAGATTTGAGGTGATAGAAAGACCAATAGAGAAGAATTCCACAGATTAGAAGAAACTAATTAAAACAGAAGGAAAGAAACTATTAAAACAGAACTTATCATTGCAGCTGGTTATTTCAACAGAAAAATTCATGTCATTGAGGTATTAAGGATGAAAGTGCATCAGACCAATTGCCATTAAAGTATTTATAGAAAGAAAGATGCAGAGAAGCCATGTCAGAGCCAGTAACATTACAGATCCTTCTTTGAATTTTGTCAATAATCTTGAGATATATAGCATGACCATCAGACCAGATATTCATTGCACGGTGAATCAGTCAGTCAGTCAGTTAAGTGTCATACATGACACATGGCTGACTGGGCTGAAAATTTCCATGCAGTAGGTTGCCATTTCTTTCTGTGGTAAACTGGTTGCCAATCAAGGCTACAGAACATTTGACTTAATCCAATTTTCTTTCTCAACCATGCCTCATGCATAATAATCCATGGTATTACAATCAGGGTCATTAGATGTTGGGGTTGGTTAAGTCATAAAAAATTATCTTACAATCACTTCTGATTCTTCCTGCAGTTGTAACAGGAAGCTGAATCTTGCTGCCACATATAATCTTCCAGCGGCCAACCTCTTCAAACAAAGGCTTGATCATGGTGTTCAGCAACTCCAAGTTGAACCTAAGATCCTGTTCAAAGATAAGAGGTAGTATGACATCACACTCACAAGAGATACAACAAAAACCATCACATTTTGGAGAAACATCATCACATGTGGAATATCATATGAATTTCAGGTAAGGCATCTGTTCTTCTAGGTGTTGTGAAGCTGGTCCTGACAAAACTTATTTTCATCAGAAAAGAACTAGATTGTCCCTGGTTTAGCAGGGTGTTTCACATTGTTCAGAAGAAAATTTGCCTTTGTCAGACAATTTTCTTGAGCATTTTCTGTAAGGAGGTTGACCATAACACTTCTTGTACAACTGTCAATAGATGTCCTCATTCAATGCTAGCTTCATGGTTAAAATTGCAACAGCCATTTTTCATACCCAAAGCCCACATTCCCTTGCCTGAGTCTTTCATCACTTTCTCCTGCAGTCATATTAGTTTTGGTGCACAGAGGCAATCAGAATATCTGCCATGTTCTTTCCTGCAAGCTATAATCTCATGGTCTACATTGCAGCTTTCAATTTCATGTCTTATTGTTTCCACAGTGTTCAAAGCGACATGAATCAAGATGATGCAGGTTACTCTTTTCCAACATTCAGGTGTCTCCCAATCATCTATGTCAGTTAACTTTGACACCTCTAAAGCTATAGTGAATACATTTCACAATGTTGTACACTGTTTACAGATATTCAAAACTAGTCTTAAAAGATAAACACATTAGTCAATTTTAGCCCGAACACCCTGTACAAACTAGTATAATATAGACAGGGAGACTAATCATTAACTCCCTTTCCTGTTGGCAAAACTCACTCTAACAAATTTACTACAGAGAAAGAAAACTAATTTACTCATTTCTTTTCAACATTTTCATGGAAGTAAAAGTTTTGTAAAAATACAAAACAGGCATTTCTCAGCTTTAAGATAATTTCTTTAGGAAAGAACTTTGCTGAAGACTTTGACTGCTTTAGATCAGAACTATGAATTGCTTTTTGAATTAAATTTGGAAAAGTGTTAGATAAAAAGGCATAAAAATGAATCACAAAACCCAGAAAAAAAAGGAGGAAATAAATCCAGTGAGAAATTCAAAAAGATTGAAAAGCATAAAAAAATTATGGAAAATCAGAAATGGAGAGAAAATGAAATAAAAAAGAAAAAAAGAAAAATGACTTTGAGGAAGAAAAAAAAATACAACTCCACTACATTCATTCACACACATACAGATGCTTCGACATATTTATACAGGCACATTTATTTTAGAGAATATACTCTCTTTGTGTAACTATGAATAATTTTGTAAAGAATTATGATAATTAGTCAAAAAATAATGTTTGTTCTAATTTCATTTTAAAAATATCAATCTAAGTCTCTTGCTGTTTTAACCATAAATCATAAAGTATCTAAACCCCGAGAAAAAAAAAATTCTGCTATTATCTTCTTCTTTTTTGTAACAATGATCTTTCAAAATGGCTGCTCTTCCAGTAGACATGTACAAAGTAAATATCTGTCAATGGATATTTTTGGAAAAAGAAAGCATGGCAAACATTCACCAAGGTGGGGTAGTAAATGTTTGAGTAAAACTTGTATGTCAAGTAAGATGATGGGTTAGTGGAGTTAATGACAATCCTAGGAAACTAATCTTTGTGACTGGCTCTGCAGTGGCAGGCTGCCTGCTACCATGAATGAAAGTAAAGACAAACAAGCAGATATATCATTACAGGTTAACATAAGAATCAAAACTACAAAAGCCCACAAAATCCTTCATGTGAAACATGGAAGTATCTGTAGCTTAGTAAAATTTTCAAACTCCAAGAACACTCACAGACTTCATGAAGGACCTGGTATTCTCAATCTTTCATCCGTTTAAGTCAATAAAAAAAAGTAATTAGAAGACAGCAGTTCTCTAACGATAATGAAGTGAAATAGATAATTTGTACTAGAAGCTTTTATGAAAAGGTTATAAGTGTCCTTATTCAAAGGTGGAATACTATAATTGAGAAGAATCGATGCTATGTTGTGGACTAGATTTGGAATTATTAAACTTTTGTGTTTGTGTTAATATATTTTGTTTGTTTCTACTATTAAATTTGTTGTAATTAAAAAAAACAAATAAGCATAATATAAGGTAATATAAAACAGTACTAGAGTTCATGCATATATATATATATAAATATATTTTGTTAAATATAACAGACAATGAATGTCTATTAAGATTAATGATGAGCCATTCTAAACATCATATTTTGGCTTTACTTTCAGGTGAAAATAAAGACAAAAATTGTCCAGCATTTGGATATTTTTTTTATTATGCTGGTTCTAAGCGTTCGGCTCACATGAGCCATCTTCAGAGAGGTTACAAGGATGTTAACATAAAGACATCTACCATCAAAGATGATTTTATCTTTTGTTGACATAAAACCTGTAACCTCTCTGAAGATGAAGGGAAATTTTAGCATGTTATATATAAGCAGCGTATACACACGCCAGTCACCGAAAGAACTTAATTCATTTCTGAAGAGTCACACATAAATTGCAGAAATATTAATTGCTTTTTTTAAATTTTTCTCTCTAGAGAGCTCAGTTGTAATGAGAGCATAATATATTTGTCATCCACATACAAGCCTGCTTTGCTGTATCACAGGTCATCAGCGTGGCTAGACATCCACTTGCTGGGATTGAAACTTGTCTGATTTGGTGTCAGTCGGAGTCACTAACACCTAAGCTATAGGCATATGGAATCAGAGAAGGGAAACTTTAGCGTGTTGTACATAAACAGGGTATACATACACCAGTCAAAAAAAGAACTAAATTCATTGCTGAAGATATATATATATATATGTGTGTGTGTGTGTGTGTTTATATATATATATATATATATATATACTCCAAAACACACACACACACACACACACATATATATATATATTGCAAAAAACAAAAACAAAAATGACATTTGTCAGTGTGACACTAAATATGTGTGACAGACCAAGCAGCAACTAGAAATCAGAATCAAACACATACTTATGTACATAAGATCCTGTTACTAAAATCTCCCAAGGAGAGCAAGTTGACTGTGCTTGAATCATCTATCAGCCAGCACTTAATGGAGAACTTGCTGTGTCAAAGCTTATAAGGATGACTGGTTTTCCATCTTATTTAATGCTCAATCAGACTATCATTTCTGTGTACAGGAGTCAATTTGTATCATTCTACACTGATTGTGCCTATGCAGACAAAAAGAAAACCTTTTATGTTCCCTTGTTCTGTGTAGCAAGCTTTGAGTGAGTTTTTCCTTTTGATACTCAATTGAAATGTTTTTCATCTTTCGTCTTTTAGTAAATTGTTTTTTTACAAATAAGTTATTTTTAGTCACATTTCAACTTTGTCCCACATTTTTACAAGTCATCCTCATTAATTGATTAATTAAGTATTATTCTTCTGCCAATTACTCATGCCGAAATGTTCCTCAGGATTTTTGTGTTTTGTTTTGTAATAAATATAAAAAATGTTTTCCCTATTCAAAGCGTGGTGGTACAGTGGATATCAGCTCGGTACGAGAAACCGGGTAGCCGAGTTCGAATTCCAGTTGAATCCATTGTATTCACTTACGCGCAAATACCCTTGGGAAAGGTATTAATCCGTCTCTTCCATCCAGTTATGAGTTAAATAGCAGGACAGATTGGGTTCTATAGCCTTGGTCGGCAACCAGTCTACCGCAGAAAGCAATGGCAACCTACTGCGGGATAATCTTCTGCCCAGTCAGTCATGTCTCTTTCGAAACATGATCGCCCAAGGTGTATCGTGTATCACGTATGGCACCTAACTGACTGGATGTCAAATCTTTGTTCAAACATATATATATATATATATATATATATATATATATATAATTGATGAAGAAAAGTTTGTCACTTAACTAAGCAGAATTATGCTAACTTCAAAGTTTTACAAAAGCATCATTGTAATGTCTTCATTCTTCAGGGCTTTCCTCTGATATATATGTATATATAATGCTTAAAATTATATAATTAAATATAACAGACAATGAATGTCTATTATATTTAATCATAAGCCATTCAAAACATTGTATTTTAGCTTCAATTTCTGGTGAAAATAAAGACAATTTCCAACATTTGAATATTTTTTATTACACTGGTTCTATATATAATATATAATGTTACATTTTTAATGAAATATGACAAACATATTCATAACTAAAATTTCAAGGTGATTGAACACACAAAATAATCTATGTGTCCTTTTAGAGAACTGAGTGTCAGGCATTTAACAATGTAGAAAAAACTGGAAAAAATCAGATTTTAGAAGTTCATATCCATTTGACAAAAAATATAAAAGAGAGAAATTATGTCAGTCAATGACCTCACATTCAAAGCTAAGCCAAGAATTTAACCAAAATAAATCAATAAGCATCAGTGAAGAATGGCAGTGCAATGAAGTCATACTGTTCCTTTTACAATCTCTTGGGAATTTGCAGATGCATTATGAAAAAATCAGTGTAAGGTAACTGATGACACATTAGCATCAAATTAAATTTGAGCAAGTAATGTATAGAGCAATAGTACCCTTCTCTCTCATAACTGCTTTTTATTGAAAAAAGTAAGAAACACATGCACACACAGAATGCACACTCATACATGCATACACACATACTCACACACATATACACATATATGATTAAAGACAAACTTTTCCTTACTGACACATTTCATCCTCTGATGAACTTTAACAAAGTCCTGGGTATGATAGTAAACTGCATCCAGCAACAAGGCCTCTGATTGGGAGGTTGTGAGGAGCATGGAACCATCTCTTAATTGTTGTTGTTACCAGATCCATTCTGATCTGGAATGGTAGCACCTGTTAGGGTCCCAGCTATGGGCAAATAGTTAACCTCCAAAATCGGGTCAAAACACTATGAAAATATAAAAATAGACTTTTATAGAAATATAAACATAAAAATAGACTTTTATAGAAGAATATACATTTTTGAAGGAAAAATATTACCAACAATACATTTTTGAAGGAAAAAGATTATTACCTTAACACATTTTTGAAGGAAAAAAAATTATTACCAGCAATACATTTTTTATACGAAACTAGAAGACATCTTCAGTTTTCTAAAATAAAAAAAATAAAAAAATTTTCTTCAAAATGTGACTGAATCACTTTCTCACTATAACCGAACATTAAAAAAATACCTTAAAACCATACCTTTTTGGCATTAAATAACCCACAGAGGTTGATATGCCATTAATCATAATGTAATTTTTTCACAAAATCTAAATACGTCAACAGTTGAGAGTGCTCCATCTTGTAACTGCACTGAACTAGCGTTCTAAACAATAATCAGAGAAAATAGCATATATATATGGGCTCACGATAGTTTTCAGGCCTGACATCAGAATAGGTTTTGTATAAATAAAGTATATTCCTGACCCAGCAATCTTTAGCATATACCATATTAGCATCAGCTGAAACTAACACTTTATTTCTTTCTATATATCTCAATTATAATTATAAACTATAATTCAGGAAAGTGAAAATTTCACTGAAGTGTGTTGGAAAATTTCTAAGTTTTCATCTGAAATCAAGAATGATGTCTTGTCATGTGTGAACAACTGCTTCAATGGTAGGAAAGTTTTTTGCATTGTATCATGACCGGCAATGAAAAGCAGACGTAGTACAATAACCCTAAGTATAAAAGATTGTGTGGTAAGCTCAGCCATGCATCAACATCAGTGACCAATCCAATCCAGGGTTTGAAGCTTTTGCTCTGCATTTGGTGGGATCAGCTGGGTGTAGTTTATTACGAGCTACTCAAAATGACCAAAATCATCACAGGATATTTGACTTGAGCATTGAAGAGAAATGGTCACAATACAAGCAGAGACATGACAAAGTGATTTTGCAACATGACAACGCTAGACTACATGTTGCAAAATGGGTGAAAAGCTATTTGGAAATGCTTAAATGGGAAGTCCTACCGAACCCGCCATATTCAACAGACATTGTCCTGTTCGATTATCATTTATTCTGAGCAGCACTTTCATTCTTATGAATATTCCAAAAAAATAGATCAACTTGTAGTTAGCCTCAAAAGACATGTCATTTTCTGATATGAAATTCAAATGCTGCCAGAAAGATGGGAAAAGGTAGTGGCTAGTATTTGACAATAATTTCAGTAAGATGTTTCTTACTAATTTTTTACTTTTTGTAAAAAATCAGCAAAAACTTATTCAAGGTCCTTATATTTTATATGTCACTATGGGCTCCTTGACATTCTATAAATTTCAATCATTCACCATTGATTTTTTTTTTAATTTACTGTTTTGCATTTGTCATTCTTGCAGCAAACTGTATTGCTTCTCCATGAACTTTGCTAAAATTGGATTCCATTCTTGTATACGTGGTTGTTATCAAGATTGGTATGTTTTGTATACATGTTTTAGGTTTATGTTTCAATATGTAAACAAAAAAGTGAAGAAGGACACAAAAATTTGTGTTTCTAGCATGGTCCATTTTGTCTTTTTGCTTCAGAAATAATTTATGGGAAGTAAGGATAAAAACGAGTAACAATGGTTGAGCTCAAGACAGCGTTGTGCTGAGCTAGAATGGCTTAATCTCTACTTCATGAGTAGGGCTGTTGAAACATGTCCAAACAATCTAATCGGAAAAGGGAAAGAATTAAGTTGTCATTGGACCAGGGATACTAAAATTCCCCAGTCAGAATGGTTCACATCTTGATGCCAAGAGGAGAAAGAAAAAGATTCTGTCCTTCCTGGAATTGGGGTCATAAAATCACAAATTTGGCTAGAAACCCTTTCCAGGTTCTTTATTGCATCATTGCATTAACTTGCATCATGAGAAAATTAATTTATTTTATTCATTATTATTATTTTATACATTGGTTTTATTTCATATGTAGCATAGGAGTAGATAGATTCACATATCGCCCAGACCATATACTTCTTCTGACTCTTGAACATGAGTTTTCCTGTGTTTCTTGTTTAAGTTTAGGTTTCAAGATCCTTTCCATTTTCTTTTACCCAAGGAATAACCCCTTGCAACTCAGTGATGTTATTACCTTGCTTGGGATTAAATAATTTAAAAAAATGCATCTCTTTTAATAATGGACTATAAGTTTTCTACTGGATTAATATCTGGAGCAGATGAGGGACGATTCCATTAATTTTGCAATAGTCGCCTTTGTAGAATGTAAAAAAGTAGCATTGTTTTGCAATTAACATACAAGGTAAACAATAAAAAAATTTTAAAAGTTAATATGAAGTTTGGTTTGATATATAAATTCCTTGTGAATTGATATGAAATAATATGAAATCATTCTGAGGAACCTTGACATGGCTCATGTTTATCTTGCTGGTACAATTATGACTGAGTAGTAAGTTTGATTCTTATGGGCTGCTGCACACTTTTGGCTTTATGCCTCATCTAAGCTACAGATAGAAAAACTTTTTTATGGTCACTTTAAGGAGGTGTAATGGTTAGCAAGCTTGCCTTGTTAGATCAATTATGACAATAGTGGGGTGGATCCTAACTGGGTGCACCATACTTACAGATTTGTGCCACATCTAAGCTATACTTAGAAAATCATTAAGCCCTTTGACATGGTGCAATGGTTAGCAAGCTTGCCTTGTTTGATCAATTATGACAATAGTGGGGTGGATCCTAACTGGGTGCACCATACTTACAGATTTGTGCCACATCTAAGCTATACTTAGAAAATCATTAAGCCCTTTGACATGGTGCAATGGTTAGCAAGCTTGTCTTGCTAGATCAATTATGACAATAGTGGGGTGGATCCTAACTGGGTGCACCATACTTACAGATTTGTGCCACATCTAAGCTATACTTAGAAAATCATTAAGCCCTTTGACATGGTGCAATGTTTAGCAAGCTTGCCTTGTTTGATCAATTATGACAATAGTGGGGTGGATCCTAACTGGGTGCACCATACTTACAGATTTGTGCCACATCTAAGCTATACTTAGAAAATCATTAAGCCCTTTGACATGGTGCAATGGTTAGCAAGCTTGTCTTGCTAGATCAATTATGACAATAGTGGGGTGGATCCTAACTGGGTGCACCATACTTACAGATTTGTGCCACATCTAAGCTATACTTAGAAAATCATTAAGCCCTTTGACATGGTGCAATGGTTAGCAAGCTTGCCTTGTTAGATCAATTATGACAATAGTGGGGTGGATCCTAACTGGGTGCACCATACTTACAGATTTGTGCCACATCTAAGCTATACTTAGAAAATCATTAAGCCCTTTGACATGGTGCAATGGTTAGCAAGCTTGTCTTGCTAGATCAATTATGACAATAGTGGGGTGGATCCTAACTGGGTGCACCATACTTACAGATTTGTGCCACATCTAAGCTATACTTAGAAAATCATTAAGCCCTTTGACATGGTGCAATGGTTAGCAAGCTTGTCTTGCTAGATCAATTATGACAATAGTGGGGTGGATCCTAACTGGGTGCACCATACTTACAGATTTGTGCCACATCTAAGCTATACTTAGAAAATCATTAAGCCCTTTGACATGGTGCAATGGTTAGCAAGCTTGTCTTGCTAGATCAATTATGACAATAGTGGGGTGGATCCTAACTGGGTGCACCATACTTACAGATTTGTGCCACATCTAAGCTATACTTAGAAAATCATTAAGCCCTTTGACATGGTGCAATGGTTAGCAAGCTTGTCTTGCTAGATCAATTATGACAATAGTGGGGTGGATCCTAACTGGGTGCACCATACTTACAGATTTGTGCCACATCTAAGCTATACTTAGAAAATCATTAAGCCCTTTGACATGGTGCAATGGTTAGCAAGCTTGTCTTGCTAGATCAATTATGACAATAGTGGGGTGGATCCTAACTGGGTGCACCATACTTACAGATTTGTGCCACATCTAAGCTATACTTAGAAAATCATTAAGCCCTTTGACATGGTGCAATGGTTAGCAAGCTTGTCTTGCTAGATCAATTATGACAATAGTGGGGTGGATCCTAACTGGGTGCACCATACTTACAGATTTGTGCCACATCTAAGCTATACTTAGAAAATCATTAAGCCCTTTGACATGGTGCAATGGTTAGCAAGCTTGTCTTGCTAGATCAATTATGACAATAGTGGGGTGGATCCTAACTGGGTGCACCATACTTACAGATTTGTGCCACATCTAAGCTATACTTAGAAAATCATTAAGCCCTTTGACATGGTGCAATGGTTAGCAAGCTTGTCTTGCTAGATCAATTATGACAATAGTGGGGTGGATCCTAACTGGGTGCACCATACTTACAGATTTGTGCCACATCTAAGCTATACTTAGAAAATCATTAAGCCCTTTGACATGGTGCAATGGTTAGCAAGCTTGCCTTGTTAGATCAATTATGACAATAGTGGGGTGGATCCTAACTGGGTTTACCATACTTACAGATTTGTGCCACATCTAAGCTATACTTAGAAAATCATTAAGCCCTTTGACATGGTGCAATGGTTAGCAAGCTTGTCTTGCTAGATCAATTATGACAATAGTGGGGTGGATCCTAACTGGGTGCACCATACTTACAGATTTGTGCCACATCTAAGCTATACTTAGAAAATCATTAAGCCCTTTGACATGGTGCAATGGTTAGCAAGCTTGTCTCGTTAGAGATTCATTACTACTTTTAATTTAAAAAATCACGTGCTTGAGTGTATCTCGTTTTGGCTCACGTAGGAGGGGCAATTTTTTACATCTACATTGAATTTTACAACGAATTTATTCTTTTTTTTTAACATAAAAAAATTGACTCCCTAACTCTTAGAATAAAAAAATATATATTTTCGATCTAGAGTTTTTCTTAATTATAATATGAAAAATATTGCCTCTTTTTGTACAACTCCACTTGAAATTTCACATAGAATTTTTCCAAAAATATTGCTTTCTATTTTCATATGACGTTGCAATGTACATCACTTTATTGAAAAAGGCATTTCTTTTTACATTGCTACATTTATAAAAATCATCCTTTTGAAAAGCATTTTGCGACATAAACTTCAAATTTTATATTTTCTCATTGTTCTTCATAACGACACAGATTTTCAACGATAAAAAATTTTGTTTTCAAGCAAGGTTATAATTTTTTTAGCTATCTTTTTCTAACGTGTAATTTTTACAAAATTGATTTAATTTGATTTTGGACAAAAGGTCTACCACGGAGATTTTAAGTACACAAAACAAAATTAATAAGTTTTAAAATAAAGTAAAAATGGAATGTATTATTGTTTTTTGTTTTTTTATATTTTTTAATGAACTTTTTTTAAAATAAATAAATAAATAAAGTTACTCAGGTGTTCGTAAATATTATCCTTGCCAGTGTAAAAATGAAAACAGTAAAACATTTTTTATAACATTCTTTCAAAAATTAAAGTTTTTCTTTCACTTTCGTTTTTGGTTTCCACCACAAAATTAAAACAAAAAATTTAATTTTTTTTAGCATATCATTATTTGTCTATATTTCTGAGAAGAGGTATTGTAATACACTTTTACATTGTTCGGACTGTTGTCTTCATTGTTTCGGTCATTGCATACTCCGACCTTCTTCAGCTGATTAGATTTTCGAACTGAACCCTTTTCCATTTACCGGGTTGGGTTAAAGGAAGATACTATTATTATTTTTTTACCTTATTTTTCAGTTTATTAATTTTTGTTCCAAAGTAAAGCATATATGTTCATTTGTCTTAGCTTCCTTAACTGTCTTACCAATTAAAAAATAAACGCATTCATTCATTCAAATGTTTTAAAATTTTACAAAGGTCAATAAAGTCGGTTTCATATTGACATTATAAAAAATAAATCTTTAAAATTTTATGAAATTTATTTTAAAATTAAAATTAATTATTACACGAAAAATAAATCTCTAAGTGAAGTCATAGTTGTAAAATGTTATAATCTTAATATTTTGATTTTGACTTTGACCTGAAATTTAGAAAACTTTATTCCTAAATCTGTCTGAAAGATACTGTGTTCTCACACTCAAAGATCAAGATAAGGAATTTCTTTGCATGAATTGTCAAGAAGAGAAGATGTTCATATTAAATCTTCAGACACAAAGTAATATTCCAAAATCCTTAAAACAAATTGAGAGAGTTAATTTCTCACATAAAAGTCATATAGTTGTATTCAACATGAATAAAAACGATATTTTAAGATACCTAGTTTAGGAGTTGAATAGAGTTCTTTGAAATTCCCTTGCTCTCATTAGAGGCTGATAATGAATCAGCATGTAATTGACACTAGTATTATTGAGATGCGTAGGATTCTGCCTTTTTTTTTTTTTTGACTCTTCTGCTTCGACTCAACTTTCTCTTCCTATTTATATCAAAAAGCGATTTGACATCAGCTCGTTACTTTCTCTCAGTTTGTAAGCCGCTTCCTTTTCATTGGTCAATATAAATTTTAACATAGACTTGTTAAACTTTGCCTTGGTCTTTTCTTCAGCCTGGAGTCAATCCGTTTTTCTCTTGGTCAAAATAAATTTTCGCACAGGATCGCGAATTTGAAAACAGTGAAGAAATCAGAGTTATTTTTATTTTGTATTCACCACAGATACCTAATTAAATTTCTATGTCTGAACCCAATAGCACCCTCCCAGATTTGTACAGACACGCATATTTTGCATTAATTTCCGTAGGGGAATTTTTAATTTTCCTGGGTTCAGATATAAGAATTTTTTTTTATAGGTATGAGACACGCAGTAACTTTTGTTAAATAAATGATGTTGATAATACTTTTATTAGAGTATTAATTACTCTCTCAAAGCAGTCATAAAGTGCTCTTTCTCACATACTTTATTCATCATTTTTTACTTAAAGTATTTTTGTGCTTCTTTCATATGTGTAATCCTATAACCACACTCTCTTATCTTCTGATCTCCACGTCAGACATGTCGCTAGATTATAATGCCACCGTTGTAAACAAGGTCGACTTTTACCGGACGGGTACCTGAAAATATAGTCAGTCCTGCCGAATGTTTGTTGATGGATAGTTCGGTAAACAAATAAACAAATTCCTGCCAATCATGTAAGAGATAGTTGACTGAGTTGTTATTCTTCTTGTGAGTAGACTTAATAATTCAATTCAACACGATGCACAAATCCTAGGTCGACAATTCAACGGGTTTGTGGGGGTGTAGTGGAAACACATTTAGTCAGTCGGTGATCATTGGGGGCAAGTAAGATCAAATCCAATCTTCTAACTCGGTTCTTGGCGAAGGCAGCTGTTATTGTTGAGCGAATCTTTCCCTCCAAGTCAGTCAGTTAAGTGGCATACATGATACACGCTTTGGGCGATCATGTCTCGAAAGAGACATGACTGACTGGACAGAAGGTTATCCCGCAGTAGGTTGCCATTGCTTTCTGCGTTAGACTGGTTGCCAGCCAAGGCTATAGAACCCACTCTGTCCTATTATTTGATCCATAACCGGAGGAAAGAGACGGATTAATACCTTTCCCAAGGGTCTTTGTGCCTAAGTGAATGTAAGGAATTTAACTGAAATTCGAACTTTCCCTCCAAGTAGTCAGCCAAATTCTCTTACTTTCATCAACAAACAGGTTTTTATATAAAACCATTCGACATAAAGGGGCGGGTTTATCTTCTTCACCCATTACCAGGATGAGACGTCATGAAGACATGTGCGCCCATACCTTACAATTAACAATGCATTGATTCCCACACGGTTTGCATGGCATAAAGGTCAAATTCAATAATTTAGGTCAGTTGACTCTTTCTTCGATTTTGTTTAGTTTACAAATCAGCACTATTTTTAGAAATTCTCAGATTTCTTCTTTTGCCATTCAAGTAAATAAAACGATACTCAAAAGTTCATTATGTCAGGGTTTTATACTTTCGCTACCCAGCTCACCTTTGGACTGTTTACAGATTGTCATTTGTCTGTAATTTTCTCCTTAATTCCTATCATTTTCCTTGTCCAAAATTAAAAATGATTCGTTTTAATAATAATAATAATAATAATAATAATAATAATAATAAACTCTCTTTCTTAAATTCAGCTGTGAAATCTAATTGCCCGTGTCTCTAGTCTGACTCAAGGCCATTTAACTTCATAATGTTATATATGTATTTTTATAAGTCAGTCAGTCAGTCAGTCAGTTAAGTGATATACGTGATACACATTTTGGCGTTCCCATCTCTTTCAATCCATGACTGATTAAGCCGAGGATTTTTCCCAGTAGGTTGCCATTACTTTCTGTGGTAGACCGGTTGCCAACCAAGACTATAGAACCCAATCTGCCCTGTTATTCAACTCAGAGCTGGCGGGAGAAGAGATAGATTAGTATCTTTCTCAAGCGTATTTTTGCGAATTGAATGAAATGAATTCAATTGGAATTCGAACTTAGCTCTCCATTTTCTCATTCTGAGCCGATATTCATTCCGCCACAACGTACTTTTTATAAGTATTATTTTTAAAAACTGAAATCATTTTCTAGTTGATTTTCAGTTACATATTCTCTGCTTTCAAGTAAGAAAGGATAATTGATTCCAATTAATAGGTAGTGTTACTAATTATTGGCTGTCACTAACAAACCTCTTATTGGAAATTGTTCTCATAATTGTAGGTTAGTAGTAATTTGCACATGTCTGCCTCCAATGAGAACCCTCAGCTGTACAACTTGCTGATCTGTTAGACAAACGACTTTGATATGAACGTGTGTGGATTATTCCACCTTGTATGCCAAGACATTTGCTAAGTGGTGTTTTATTTAGGAATGTAAAAGAATGAATATATCTCTCTCTTCCACTTTTCATTAAAAAATATGGTATGTATGTAAACTTCTCTTTTAGGGGTACTTGGTCATCCAGCAATGCATGCACTCAAGCAGGCACACTAGCGCTAACCCTTTTCTGTTTTATGTGCGCACAATATTACAGTTTCTTTTTTGTGGATCTTGTACATTTGTTATTTAATTAATTTACACACTTTCCTTTTATTTGCTGGGCCATGTTTCTTAAGGACACATGGCCCAGTGGATAAAAGATTTGCAGCAAAAGAGTTGTGAGTTCAATACCTGGCTACGGCAATAATGAACAAAAACCTTAGAGAGTTTATTTAAAAGGAGACAACTAAGACTTATTTTTTTAGTCGTTTAACCCCAAGCAAGGTGATACCGACACTGGTGCGCAGGGGGTCTACATAAGAGTTAAAGGTTAGATAGGAGGAGAATAAAAAGAAAGACAAACCAGTAATAGGGGGTGTCAGAGAAAGGGCAAGAGAAGGATGAGAACACAGGTGTGAAGACATTTGCGAAGGTAAAGAGAAAGAACAAGATATGCAGGGTGATGTAGAAAGAACTGGAGTCAAGTGAGATGGCATGACTTATGGAATGAGGACAATCTACCTCATTGAACGAATAAAGGGTTCAGTTCGAAGTTCCAATCACCTGAAGAAGGTTGGAGTGTACAAAGGCCAAAACGTCGTGAATATGGCAACGAAGATTAAGACGACAGTCCGAACAATGTAGAAATATTGAGAAAATTATTTGTTATATAGAAATACATGAAAATATGAATATGCGTTGAAACTTATTCCTGAAAATACTTAATTCGATTTTTCTCAACCTCAGTCTTGTTCCATACAAACCTGTAGATACTCTAGAAATCTCAACACACCACATGGAGCACACGCACAATGCATAAGCACACAAATATTTTTTTTCCATTTTTCTTTTTCTCATCTCTCCTCATACATTTAAATACTGTGACAGTCATTATCTACAGTTTTCTTGATCACTCTTCTGTTGTTCTCGCCCCTTAACGTTTGTTTTCTAATTCTTTTACACCCTTATGTCTTAGTGACTTTATTGCCTTGTTCATGGTGAATTCAATTTTATTATAAAATGTAACTATCAGTTTCTCTTGTGAGATTTTATATTGTCCGGTATATAAATATATATAAACGTCCTTCATGTGTAAACTGACAATCACGTTTTTTGGCGATTACCCCCACCTTGTCTGCCAAGACACATGCTAGGTTATGCTGTTTTAGGACGATAAAAGGTTGGGCAGAAAACCTTCATTCTCTCTCTCTCTCTCTCTCTCTCTCTCTCACACACACACACACACACACACACACACACACACACACACACTGTGATATAGTAACGATATGACACTCTTAGGGATATTTAATTCCTAGATAAACGTATATAAGATACAAATCCTATATCATCCAACAATTAACTGAAACGTAAAAAGTAAAATTGCATACCTACAAAATCGTATCAGAATGACTGAAAAAAATTTGGAAAAACCAGACCGAGGCAAAATTCACAATCTAGCATGGAATTTCATTTTGACGAATAGGAAAAAGATTGACCACATACTGAACGAAAAAAACGAATTCAAATGTTGCGATCCGATGTTAAATTAATTTTCTAACCAATAAAAGGAAGCGATTTGCAAAACTAAGAGAAAAGTTAACAATGCAATGTGAAAAAGTCTTTCGTTATAAAAAAAAAAAAAGAAAAGAAAGTCGAATCAATCAGTTAGAGATGGAAACAACGATATCATTCACCGGCAATATGTGACAAAACTTCAAACCATTGACTCGGACATAAGGTCCCGTCACACATTCGTTCTCCTTCTACCCGTGAGCTATTTTTCTTTACCTCTTCTTTCTCGCCATTTTCGCCGTCAACAAAGAAGAAGACAACAACAACAAGAAACTTCAACTGACTCCTAAAAATTAACGTCACCATAAGTACAATTTTCCCTAATTGCTTCACCTTCCTTTTCACTCTCTCACCGACCATAAAAAGGAAAGAAACACAGTCTTTATTAGTAATTATTTCTGCATACACACATTTTGCTACTTACAACAACAAGACATGTACAACTACGAACTCTTGATTCCTTTAACTCAACACTACATTTTCTCTTTTTGAACATTTACATAGAAATTTCACTTCTTACAAATTTTATGTTATTCTATTCAGTTAATAAAATTCACTTATTCTACAAAGCACTTTAATTCTTTCAACGACCAAATATTTTAAATTGTGGGAACTTTGGTTGTATTTGGCACAAGGCCAATTTGATAAACATAACCGAGGCCCCTACACGTATTAGTTCCTTTCAAAACAAACCATGTGATTAGCAAACGCACACACAGGGAGATTATTTTTTAGCCATCTGTATACAAGTAAGTATAATTTTCTCTTTCTCTTCTTTTGTGAGCTATGTTGCTTATATTGATATACTAGCTGTATAGCCCGGCGTTGTTCACGGACTTTTAGTGGTCATGCTAAAATAATAAGAACAAGTGCTTATTAAAAGGCTCTAGTACGAGGTTGCCGTGATACACAAGTTTAAAAAAATGCGAAATAATTATTGGTTTCTGTTGTATTTGTAAAACAGGATTCATGCTTGGTCAATTTTGTTAATAAACGGGAATGATGAAGGTACAGTTGGAAGAACGAGGGTGAGCGTTACGGAAGCCTGTAAAATGATGCTATGACCTTGTGATGCAGAAGAGTAAAATGATGCTATGACCTTGTGATGCAGAAGGTGGATGCATTGTCCCTGCAACGTCGGAGGGAGTTGGCACCTTATAGAAAACGTGAAATTGTAATGGCATATGATAAGGTAGAAATTACAAAAATGACACAATTTTCATTGGAAGTGACAGTTCTGCCTTGCTTGGGGAGAAATGATGAAAAAAGTAAAAATGAAAAAATAAACGATCGCAAAGCAACAGTTTACATTAATTTTTGCCGCACCCTGTGAGTTAATTGAAATTTTTGTTCGCATATCAAAGCATCAGACCTTGATCTACCAGTGACTCGATTTTGGTTGGTTTGAGTGAAGCGCCTTGGAGAAATGCATAAAAGTGCGCAAAAGACTACCGAAAATTATATTTGTCATACTTTGATTCGAAAAAGATTTGTGTACATCAAAGGTTCAGACCTTGATCTACAAGTTATCCAATTGTAGTTTAATTCGCATAAGGTATCTCGGAGGAGAAGAGTTCGTAAATTCTAAGTATTTCGTGATTTCTGCTATACCTTCGAAGTCGATTCGAAACATTTTTGCGTACATTAAAGATTCATGTCATGATCGACAATTGACTCAATTTTGGTTGAAATCGAACGAAGGGTTTCGGAGGAGTAGGGATCGTTAGAACGGAGACTCAAACACAGACAGACAGGCAGACATATATATATATATATATATATATATATATATATATATGTGTGTGTGTGTGGGGGGGGATTTAGTATTTGCTGGGTTGTATGTTGATTATTTCCCCCACAAATACAACACTCTAATTTGCAATCGCGCAAAGTGAAGGAATAATTTACAACGGACATTCAACAACAAACAATTTATTATGTGACAAATAAAATGGTATGTAGAAACCAACAAAATACATGATTCGAAAATTGCCTTTTTGAGAAATATAAACTTGGCAAGAAGTTAATTTTTGTCCAAAAACGTGTATAAGTGTACATTAGCAGAGTCTGTAAATAAGCCTTTCCTACTTACATTTGGTGTGTTTCGGTTGACGACAGCCTGTCGCGTTGCTGAAAGTAAGTTCGTCGGTTTATTCTTTTTAAGGTCCTTGGAGCGAGGTCACGAACTTTTGGCATGGAAGAAATGACATGGCCGGCAAAGTATACGGTGGCATGCGGACTTAATGGCCTGCTTGGTGACTGACCTTTTTTCCTAACTGTGTGTATTATATACATTAATAGGGGATCAACTAATCTTCCTAACATTAGGGTGTGAAAACATTTATGGACCAATCAGATTTATTATTTTACTATTTTGTTTGGGGCCTAAATATTTTTGTGTTAATTTACTTCCAAGCCTATTTTTCTAGAATGTTCTTATTCTAAGTTTTTAGCTGATTGGTTGAGAAATATAAAAATGTAATCTAAATTCTACTGCTGTTTTGATCCAATTTTTCTAGAATGTTCTATTGTGTTTTCCTGTTGCTTATTCTAATAAAAAAAATATGTATCCCATATATATATATATATATATATATATATATGTAGAAAATTCCTTCACATACTAAATTCATTCCTTTTGAAAATATTCAAATCATTTATTTGAAAGTTCTCAACCTCTTCTCTCACAATGTAGAACATCTCAGCTACATAAGCTCCCAGACTGACACAATGAATGATAAGGTACACTGAACTCATGGTCCCAGTCACTAACTACAATGTCTTGTAAATATCCACTCCTTTTATAAGGTTGGCTATATTTTCATGTTCAGTGAAAAGAATGAGCCGCAAGCCTTTGGCCAGGTTATCTGTGGCCAAAAGAAAGAAAGATTCTAAATAATCAGAACGGCTGTAAAAATTCTATTCCCCACAAATCTAAGTTCTTGTGCTAAACACTAATACTTAATTAGTTGGAATAGCAAGTCATAATAGGCATAAACTTACAAATAAGATTCAATCACAGCATAAAATTTTAAAAGGAAAATACATTTATTACACAATTATAAAAAAAGGTTTAAAAATACGTTTACAGAAAAATTTTCTTTGGTGCACTTAATAAGGAAGAATAATAATTTCTGATAAAAAGATTACCATCAAAAAATGGAAAAAAATTACAGTTTGAGAAAAGACAACGATTTTGAAAAATATAAAAAAAAGAAAACTCTTCAAGAAGGGAGTAAAAAACAAAGGTGCAACAAACTTTGAGAAAAAACGAAAATACCTACTTTGACTTGTTCCACGAGCATCTCTTGAACATCTAGTAATTTTTGAAAAGACTTTTAAAATCACACTGATCATACTTGGGAATTTTTCTTTAATTTTTTTCACTCTTGGCTGTCCAACCACAGAAGAATTTTCACTTGAATGTCAAAATTCTTTAGTCTTTCTGCAACTGGTTTGAAACTGGTGTCTTCTTGATGTCAAAAGCCTTCTTGCTCTTTGATGTTGATTTACCTTGTCACTTACTGTCAAAGTTTTCTCCTCGCATCTACTGACCTGAATTTTATATATTTGAAAAATTAAGCTCACAACCGCACCTCTAACTCATTTGGTTTGTTACTAGAGCTTGAGATCACGTTTCTCATTGGTCAGTATATATGAAAAATAATTTTCTATACACTAGAAATGGATCCAGAACAGATTTTAAGCACTGAGTCAAAAAAGATACACAAGTATGACAGTTTTTACACAAACTGTCTGACCTTCATGAAAATACACTTCTCCCAAAAGAATTAGTATTAAAAAACAATCTAAATGATAAAATATTTATTCAATACAAACATTTTAAAAAAAGTAAAAATGAAATTTTTCTACAGCCAAGTTTTTGGTTTTGGGGGAACAATAAACGTGTTGCAGAGAACGAGTATAGGAATGGGTCTCAACCTCGCATACGTTTGTATGTGTGAAAATAGCAAAGACGAAGATGAAGAGACGAAGATTGAGTTTTAATGTCAATTTTATTGTGATAAAATCGACGAGCAAACAGTAGGAAATTGGAAAAGGCTGGAACGTCGGCAGCGGTTGGCAGGATCAGCTCAGGCTGGAACGTTGTCGTCGGTCAGCGGGAATGTCGTCAGCGTCTGGTAGGATCGACACAGGCTGGAACATTGTCGGCCAGCAGAAATGTCGCATTTACAGCAGGAAAATCGTCGTTGGTCAGCAGGAACGGCGCAAGCAGAACGTCGTCAGCATCTGGTATGAAAGGCACAGGCTGGAACGTTGAGGTCGAGTTTCGGCTGCAATTGAACGTAGTCCGAAGAGGACAGGTTCGGTATATCTATGTAGGTGCGGGGGGGAAAGCTTGCTCGTGTGCGCTGCGGCGAGGGGCTGGCTCGTGGGTTTGCTTCCTTTGTAGGATTCGACCGCGGATAAATGGGATCGATGCGAGCTGGCACCTGCAAAAGCCACGGCAATTGGATTTCAACAGTTGTCATCTTCTTTGCAAGATCGACCGTGATTAACGGGATCTCAAGCGAACTAGACCGTTTAACTCCGAAGTAGAGTCAAATCTAAATAGTAGTGGGATCGCAAACAAAGCATATGCCAAGCTGAAAATGGTCTGAGAGCGGAAAGTGAGTATTTCAGAACAGATATTACACTATGATCCTCCCCTCCGAGGAAGGTTATTTACCCATCCACCCCCACTGAGCAAAGATGTGACACAAGGTCGGTTTTTAACGTGGGGAACCTGAACGCGTGTGCTTAAAGCCACTGGTCAAAGGTTACCTATCTCCAACTAACATGGAAACTGGGTACAAAGCTTGTCTTAGCTGGTCATTGTTTTCCAAACCCACCCACTTGATACCAGTTGGTGATTGCTGCAGGTGGTCGGCCAGCAGAAAGTGAGTATATGTGAACAGATAATACACTTTGATCCTACCAGGTCACGGGAGGCAATTTTGGTGAAAGTGATACTGATAATAAGGGTTCAGTACTCAGCAACATATCCTGGCTGCTGATTTTTGTAAGCAAGGTTATTTATTGTTGCCCTTTTTGTTAAAAATATCATGACAAGTGTGAGCAGTAGTCTGTGACAAACACATCATTAAGAGATGGATGAATTTAAAAAAACAAAGAAAAAACAAGCATCTTTCAACAAATTTTAAATTATACAAGTTTGGTGCTCTTCAGTCAAATCATGTGGTGTAACCCATTTCTGCATTTTTTTTTTTTCTGTTTTTTCAATTTCTGCCAAATACTTTCTGATTGTTGTATGAACTACCACCCAGATTATTCCAATTTGTGTCCAATGCCTTTCAACTGTTGTCTGGAATGTTCCCCACTATATTTTTTTGCACAATACCAGAGTGTTTGTCATTAGATGAGGCCCTTGGCTGACCCCCAGTTCTATTTTTTATCTGTGGTCAGTTTCAGTTTGGAGACCAAGATCATAAGAAGAAAATCTTTGGAATCAAAGATGCATGGTTGATTCTGAGGCTGACTCTTGCCACCAAGCGTTGCAAGTGGCTTTGGTCATAATTTTGAATATTATTGCCAGAACTCATGAGAACAATCAACATGGTGTTATTTTCAATGCACAATGCAGCAAGATGCAAGATTAGAAAATTTGTAAGCCAGAATGAATTATTACATTGATATCTTTAGACTGATTTTAACTACAATGAAATACAGTATAAGAACAGGAATGTATGTGTGTGAAAAATAAGTGATTGCAAAGAGAAAAGAGAGTGATATACAAACTAATAGAGAGAAAAATGAGAGAATATACAAAAACAAATAATAGTATGCAAAGTAGTTATGATTACTTTTTCTTTTTTAGAATTTGAAAACATTTTATTTTGTCTGATCTTCAAATCATCACAAAAATTGCAAAATAAAAACCTCAGACTGCTTTTTGGTGAAAATTGGAGAGATTTACTCTATACTAGAATTAGCCAATCAGAATGGTTGGGAATTGGAAAAAATGATCTGTGTCAGATGTTAAAAGAGTTAAGTTATGTAACTAACAACTCAAATTACAGAGCAGAGAAAATAATATACTAACTGTAGGTGAGTAAAATATGAAATTGATATTACACTTTGCAAAAGTTGCAGTCTGAACATTTAAAAAAAGAATGAATTAGCAGTCATTCAATTATAAATTTTCTACAATATTTATATCTTCACAGAATGCTTTCATATATCAAACTTTGTAATATATTACAATAGTGATTTGTACATTTTTTTAAGCAATCCACTTCAAATAGGGCAATAATGCCTCTAAGTCACAAGAGTAAACCAGATATCTAATCTAAAAAACTAAAAGATAATCCTCTACTCTTGTTTAAAAGATAAGGGTGGGGAGTGTGAACTGAGCCTAGGTGAACCTATCTACTCTCATTGAGGAAAAAAGTAAATAGATAGTAAAATATATATCTAAAGGAAAACTCAAGACATCATCTAAAGCAGCTATACACTACAATTTATTTCAATGGGTAAGTTTTTAGTACCCATCTCTTCAGGCTGCAAAAATACATATCATATTGCTCTAGTTAATCGATACTGCCCTCTCTATATAGATCTATATCTTTAATATTTTATATTAATATAAAACATATTAATGTTTGTATTTATAATTTGAATAAAATAGTTAGAAGATGAGGTTTATCCTTTGTTTCCTGGTTAGGATTGCTTTTCAAGTTCCTTCTAAAGTCTAGTTCAACTTTGCACTTCTAATGCCTCTGCCTAAAACCTGAACTTTTCTTTACTATTTATTTACTTATATTTCCTCGATAAGAGTGGATATGTTTGACTATAATCTTATTCACACTCATCTTCATTCTTTTGATCAGGAGTAGAGGTTTATCCCTTGTTTTCTGTTTAGGATTGGGTTTCCAGTTTCTTCTAAAATTTACTTCAATTCTATTCCTCTAATGGCTTTGCCTAAACTCTGAAATTTTATTTAATATTTATTTACTTTTTTCTTCAATAGGAGTAGATAAGCTCAAATCTTTTGGGCTTACCCCTCCATTTATGGATTTGACAGAATTACCTCTCTCTCTCACTCATTCTCTCTCTCTCTCTCTCTCTATATATATATATATATATATACACACACATTATATATTCATATACGTATACACACATTATATTTTTCTTATTTTTTCATAAGCATTTCACCCCGAGCAAGGCATTTCACTGCCACTACTGCGCAGGGGGCTACATAGAGTGAAGAAAGGATATTTAAATATAGGAAATGTCAGAGGGTGGGTGATAGGCGGGTAAGGATACCGAGAATGGTTAAATATAGGAAATGTCAGAAGGTTGGTGATAGGCGGGTAAGGATACCGAGAATGAGGGTTGGGTAGATGTTGAGAGTGTTGGGAGAATAATTGGAAATTAGTGTGATAGGAGGTGTCTATTGACCCTACATTAAAACACCTAGAGATTGTAGTTGTCGGGAAAGCAGACATGTGGAAGGGAATTCCACAGGCGAGAAGCGCAAGAAAAGAAGCTGTTGGAGTAGAAATTACGGTTACATTTTATTTGTTTAACTGTAAAAGGGTGGGACCTAGTTGCTAATCTAGTATCTCGTGTAAATTCGTGCTTAGGCAGCACCAGTGATCTAAGTTCATCAGAGCAGAAGCCATGAAAGTACTTGTAGAAGAGGCACAGGGAAGCCACATCACGCCAGTGAGAGAGTGGTTGCAGCCGGTCTGCCAAGTCAGTATCAACCACGTTACAGATTCTCCTTTGTATTTTGTCAAGAAGCCCAAGGAGGGTAGCAGTGGCATCCGACCAGATATGGCAGCAGTATTCAATACATGGGCGGATGTATATAATATGCTAAAAATCCACCTTTCTTCACCGAGCGCCTATACCCTAGAGGTAGAATCACCGACTGATGTCAATTTAGTCAGGTTTCAATCCTGGCTAGAAGCAATCGAATGTCTAACTTTACTAATGAGCTGTGATACAGCAAAACAGAACTGTCTGCAGATGACTATATATATATATATATACAGAAGAGAATATGCCTATATATAGAAGATAGAAATCATTTAATTTTGTGTTGTGTTTTCCTCTCAATATTATATATATATATATATATATATACATACATACATACATACATACATATATATATATATATATATATTACAAAACTGTATGGAAACTTACAAAACTGGCATTAGTCGACATATTTAAATTTTTATTTGTTTAACATTATCATTTTTTGATCGATACTTGTATTTAAGTCTGCTTATATATAAGTCTGCTTATATATTAAGTCTGCTTATATATATATATATATATATATATATATATATATATATATAATAATATTTATTAATAAATTATAACATTGATATGTTATAATATCACTACAAAAGTAGCTATTTTGTTTCTACACTTTGTGTGTGTGTGTGTGTGTGTGTGTGTGTGTGTGTATAAGATGGTATCTTCCCCAATGTTAGGAGTATGCAGCTTCAATTTCTACCACACACACACACACACACACACACACACACACACACACACACACTAACCAAATAGTGGCTGGTATTTTTAAAAAAGTGCTCAATGCACTAACAACACAAATGAACTGAATATGCACAGCTAACAATATTTTAAACAGCAGAACACACACCACTTACTTGCTACCCAGGTTTTCAATTTGCTAATCTCTTCAGGTGTACTTAGTCTCTTTCTTTCTCTTTGCATATCTATGCAAAGAAAACGCTGCTCTCCACTTCATTCTAGCAATGAGCTTCTCAATCTTACTCAACAACACTTCCATATACTTATGTTTGCTGGGTATCGAGATATTCTTCCTTAAGCTTAACTAAAAGGACCTGTGTGTTGAAACCTTGGTACTAAATAAGTATTGTGTTTTCTATTCTTTAACATATATATCTATATATATATATGATACTTTGTTAACTACAGATGAAAGAAAACATTTAGTAAGTGTTTTTTATTTATTTATTTTTCATATTTTCCTTATGAATTAAAATAAAGAGTGTAAAAACTTTCCATAGTGATTATTTTCCTACGTTCTTCTGATTAATACTGTAACCATTTTCAAATTGGGGGTAATTTTCATTGCTAGTATATTTTCTTTTTATTTCTTATACTGTGTTGGGTGAGAGCAGTAATAATTTTGTTTATACTGGAACTTTCTGTTTAGTATTCAAAATATACAAAATATATCAGTGAAATTTAAACCTCATCCCCTGAAAATAGATTAAGTACTTGTGAAAAGTGTGTGAGACAGTAATTACTATGAACATTTCATTCTTATTTTCTTAAAAACTTCCCTGTTACTTACACAATCTATCCATGGTATTCTTAGTATCCTTCTGTAGAACCATATCTCTGATGCCTCAAGTCTCTTTTTCATCTGTCAAGAAATTGTCCTGCTTATAGGAGAATTGATATTGCATAACAATTCAACACTGTTGTTTGCTTCTAAATTTTAATGTTTCTTAATGTTGTGTTTAGTTTTTGGAAGGGATTTTTTGCCCTTCCATTGCAACTTCAAATTTTTAGTTTGACATTTTTCATTATCTGTTAGAAACATTTCCCAGATGTTGCAATTTCTTTGCTTTTTTTATTCTGATATTTCCAATTCATAGCATCTTGAGCTGTTCTTGCTAACAACCATACAATCTGTCTTCTTACAATTCATGATTAGTCCTTGGTTTCACTTTCCTTTACTAGCTTGTTTTGGAGTTTTTGCTGATTTCTTTGTCTGCCATCAATGCAGTAATAGATAATCCCATCTAATGAGATTTTCATTGTAAAAACAAAAAGAAATCACACATTCTTGTACATGTTACAAGCATTATATTTGGAAGAAACAGAAGGCAAAAAATATGGAGAGAAAACTAATGTGAATGGAAACACAATTGCATAAAATGTCATTTTCAATAAAAAATAAAATCTAACCATAAAAAATATTTTTTGAATGAAAAGATAAAACTAAAAAGAAAAAAATTAAGAACAAAAAATAATGGCCGAGTTATTGAAAACTTTGAAAAAACATGATGTTGCTTTTAGAAAGAGGGATTTTTTGAATAATTGTAAAAATAATATCAACTAAGACCACCCCCACCAATTTCCACAGTTGAAAATTGAACAACTAAAGTTTTTACAAGCATGAAGCAGAGTATTTTAGAACTATCTCAATTGCAAAGACAAATAAATCTGTGAAATAAATATATTATTGGTAAATTCTAAAAGTTATTACATTGATGATGACCATATTAAGGGTATATTGTTATCACAGTAATAAAGATAAGTCTTAACTTTCAGATTCAGAGTTTATATGGATGATACATTAATTTGTGCTAACATTATTGAATTCTAAAGCTAATTGGTATCCCTTCATCAAGATCTATATAAACAATCATTATTGTTATTTCTTATAATTTTAATTATAAATATAACTTTTGCCATATATAAAAACAAAAATAGATTATTTATTGACAAAACATTGACCAGGAAAAAAATAACTACATATGGATAAAAAATGAATTACACAAGCACAAAAACAGAAAGGGGTGTAAGACAAGGATGTATCTTCTCACTAGATTTATTTCACTTTTACAGGAAGTTCTAGCAGGATTTGTTATTGATAGTCATAGTGTTAACAAAATAAGACACACAACTGATACTGTATTAATAAAGACACAGAAAGGAAACTTCTAGATAAAAGTAATAAAGGAAAGCAGGAAAAAGAACTAAGCATCAGTTGTAAGAAGATAAGAATGTATGGTTGTCAACAAGAGGAACAGCCAAGGGTGCAAAGTTACAAATTGTGGATGTCAAAATGCAACAATCGCAGGTTTAAATGCAACACGTGTTATGACAGACAATAGAAAATGTGACATCAAAGTTTGAAGGTTAGAGTGAAAGTTGCCTTCCATAAACTAAATAAAATAATAAGAAACAAGAACATTTCATTAGTAAATAAAAATTAAGTTAAACTTCAGTGTAATATCAGTCATCTTATATGACAGTGAATGCGGAACAATTTTCTCACAAATGAAGAGACTTGATGCAACAGAGAGGTGGTTTTACATAAAGATGGTGAAAATACCATGGTTGGAACATGTGAGCAACAAGGGTGATTTAATGGATAGATAAAAACAGCAAGTAACCTGCCTAAGAACATCGTGTAAATAGATAACAGGACATAGACTGGGAGGGATAGCATGACCCAAGGAGTGTTTTGAGCCTAGTTTACTTAATATAAGGCCCAAGAACCACTTAAGATTGAGAATTATTAAGTGAGTTTGGTGAAAGATTATAAGAGAGGAAAGGAGAGGCAAATATTATAAGGATATGTAAGATACATATCAGTTGATAGTATACTTGAGGAGGTTAAGATTGTAGTGGTTGAAGAAGTATCTTCTCAGGAGTCTGTTTCACAAAGTAATAGTTCTGGGAAAGAAGCTGTTACAATGAAACTTATTCCTTGCCAAGGGAATATGAAGGGCATGAAGATAATTTGACATCATGCATATCACATGGCAGGTCTTAGCTGTGAAGATTTAGACTTGTTTGAACATTTGCCATAGTAATAGTGATGGAGGTGTGAGAAACTCTCTGTAGAATAGGGTTGCATTATGGAAAATTTCACAGAAGGCCATATGATCTCTGTCAAGGTTGGACAGTAAGGACTTGTCAACACCAGCCTAAATATTAGCAGCAATACTCCATTCTTTTTCTGATTCTTGTAAATACAGAGCATGACAACAAGAGTTAGGTATTTTCTGGAGTGATTCAAAGAACTGACAATTCTTCCACCAACTTTAGTCATGGCACAAATATACAAGATCTATTCGAGGTCTAGACTTGAAGGCAAGGTGTCTCATTGAAACTATGGCTGCTCATCATGACTGGAGTAAATTTAGGGTCTGTTCATGAAGGATAGGAAGTTGTAGAGTGCCTGGATCATCTATGTGCTGAAGAGACATGGAATAAGGAAAATTTAAGAACATCAGATTAGTTGGATATTATATCAATTCAATGAAAATGAAAAAGATTATTATACTAAACAACAAACATTTGTACGTCCTCGTTAGTTTTTATCATCTCATAAGATTTGAACAGCCAGTAATGTTTGATGGTGTAGGTACTTCGTATTTGATTAACAATGGGAAAAGAAATGGCATGTTAATTTTAACGTCTTCAAAACTGCTCTCTTTTAATCATCTGAGAGAATCATTTTTTCACCTTTTGTTGGTTTCAGTCACATTCTCATCACTGTGGTGTAGCTTCTGTCTCAATAAATACTTTTATGGTTAATTGCTCTGATGAGTTTTCCTCTTTGCTAACTTGACTTTACAGAACTAGATTGGCCGCAAGGTCACATTATTTTACAGTTGAAATGTCTAGATATTGCTATAAATTACATGCTAACAGTTTATTCCTTTGGAATGCTTGTTTCTGGTACTTGTCTTTTACTTTCCAGGGGCACAGCAACATTGTCTAATGGTTAACAAGCTTGATCCTTACTGAGTGTCCTATACTTTCAGCTTTATGAATCTATTTTCAGAGTGTATGATGAAATTTGTTTGACCTTGAAAAATATTGCATCATCCACAATTGCTTCAGATTTTTATCACACACAGACACTATTGTTTTATTTGTCTGTTGTTTTATGGCTATTGTCTGTGATAGATGTTACTCCAAGGGAGTGTATGAAAATTGTAATGCTGCACGAACACACTGGCAAGCCTTACAGAGAAATCATGAATATTGTTGATATCAGCCTTTCAACTGTGAGTCGTGTCATGAAGGTTAAGAAACAAACTCGATCCGTCAGTCCAAAATATTAAGAAAAACACAGTCAGAAGAGAAAAACAATGCCAAGAGATGATGTATAATTGATCAGGGAACATATAAAAGATTCTAGAAGGACATTATTCATTTGTTTTAGTTAATTTATGCAAGGGTGTATGTCTTAGTTACACTTATTCTTTTTGTATTGTTTAACAGAAATATGACTGATTCTTTTATTTTCTAACAAGAATATATGTGCGGACAGTTTGCCAAAAGACAATCGCTGAAAGACAATTCACGGAGAGGCCATTCAAAGGCAGGGCAACTGGTCAATGCTTTAAGTTTTATCAAGTTTAAGTTTTCATTCAGTTTTATTTTTTTAAAACTGTTCACATATTGTTTCTGTTTTGGTGGATGTAAGTGTTTTGAAGACGTTCTGCTAATTTTTTTTTTTTTAATCATTTCACCCCCAAGCAAGGCATTCCACTGCCACTATTGCGCATGGGGCTACAGAGGGGAAGGAGTGGTTAGACATAGGGAATGTCAGGAGGAAGGTGATAGATGGGATAGATCCCGAGGATGAGGGTTGGGCAGATGGGAAGAGTGTTTGATAGAATGGGAGCAAGTTAGTGTGTTAGGAGGTGTCTATTGACCTTACATTTAAACTCCTGGAGATTGTAGCCGTCGGGGAAGCAATCATGTGGAAGGGAATTCCACAGTCGGGAAGTGCGAGGAAAGAAACTGTTGGAGTAGAAGTTGCAGTTGCATTTTATCGGTTTCACTGTAAAAGGGTGGGATCTAGTTGCTAATCTAGTATCTCATGCAAATTCATATCTAGGGGGCACCAGTGATCTAAGTTCATTGGAGCAGAAGCCGTGAAAGTATTTATAGAAGAGACACAGGGAAGCCACGTTGCGCCTGTGGGAGAGAGACTGCAGGCGGTCTGCCAAGTCGGTATTTATCACATTACAGACCCTCCTCTGTACCTTATCGAGAAGCCCGAGGAGAATAGCAGGGGCACCTGACCAGATATGGCAGCAGTATTTGGATGGTAGATTTATATATGTGCAGGATAGATTTAGGCGGAAAAATCTTCCGGGCCCTACACAGAGAACCGACTTTCATAGCAGCAGATTTAGCAATGGATTCGATATAGTCATTCCATTTGAGGTCCGCTGAAAGTGTGAGACCAAGGAGGCGTAGTGTTTTACTCTCTGGGAGGAAAGCCTGGTCCATAATCGATTGTTGTCAGTCTTGTGTTGCACAGTTTTCATTGTTTGCTCCTCTAGTAACTTTTAGATTCTCTCGTTTTGTCAACAATATAGGCATATCCCTCAAATAAAAGCTTTTTGTCTCCTCATTTTAGCTTGACAAACTTTATGATGATGACTGAAAGACTTAGAAAGAATGTTCTAAAAAAAAACTGGATGAGAGGTTGAAGTTGAAAAGTCTTAAATCTTCAACCAACTGTCCTGTCTGGGAATTGTCTGTCAGTAAACTGTCCATGAATGAATTGTCTTTCAGCAAATTTTCCTGCGACCAAAAAAATAATAACAAAGATATAATCTCCCAACATTTATTTTTATTATATTTTTTATGTTTGTAGTTTGGGTCATGCTAATTCTTTCTTTTTGTTATTTGCTTGATTGAAAAAGGAAATTGTTTCAGAATATTATTAATGTTTGATTATTGTTTTATGTGTCGTATCTCTTCAGGATGTTGGCAATTATGGCACTCCACAATTTCCTGACCTTTATAGCTTTTAATAAATTTTGTCTTTTTTCTTTCTCTTAATCTTGTTCTGCCATCCATTCACTCAAGCTCATTAGGTAGGTTAGATGTTGTTTTCCTCTATCCCTCTTAACTTCACCTATTCATATAGATAATATTTTTTATATTCTTTCATATTTGAGTGGGTCACCATAAATTGTGATCATGAATAGTGGGTTGCAATTCTAAAAAATTTGAGAACCTTTGCTCTAAGTTATTTGTTCACCACTGCTGTAGCCAGGTATTGAACTCACAACTCTTTGGGTCAAGTCACTGGATTTAAACAAAGTTTTTATCTATTGCGCCATGTGTCCTCAAGGACTGGTTACAGCAGTGGCGAATAAATAACTTAGAGAGTTGAGTTAAAAGAAGATAACTAAGACATCCAGAAGTCACATGGCTAATTGAACAAGAACAATATACCCAGTAATAAAAAAAAAAGGGTTCAGTTCAAAATTCCAATCATCTGAAGAAGGCCAGAGAGTACAACGGCTGAAACATTGTGAGTATAAATATGGCAATAAATATAAGGACAACAGTTCAAACAATGTAAATAATATAAAACAAAAACCCTGATATCATCATGAAAGGTAAGTGCTGAGATAAAGGTGAACTCCAAGATTGCTATAACTGTCAGGGGACATAAAAAGATAGCAAGGTATTTCCTTATAGAATATGTGAAGGGCCAAGAAAATGCTCTATTATCACAAGAAGTCTGTAGTCATTGTTATTACATGATTTACACTGTTCGGACTGTTGTCCTCATATTTATTGCCATATTATTAATGTTTCAGCCATTGTACGCTTCAGCCTTCTTCAGGTTCTTGGAATTTCAAACTGAACCTTATATTTCAGTCACTGGGATATATCATTCAACACTTTTATCCACTGGGCTATGTGGATAAAAGCATTGGTTAGATCCAGTGACTTAATCCAAAGTGTTGTAAGTTCAATACCTGGCTATAGCAGTGGGGAATGAATAAGTTAGAAAGTTGAGTTAAAGGAAGATAGCAACAAGACATCTGGAAGTAGCATGGTACATGGAATGAGAAGGATGCACCCCAGTGATCAAAATAAAAGGTTTGGTTCAAAATTCCTGAAGAAGGCCAGAGCATACAATGGTTGAAACATAATATTTATGGCAATAAAGATGAGGACAACAGTCCAAACAATGTAAATAATGTAAATACTACTAAAATTTTCATAGCGGATACCATTTTGAACTGCCAAAATGACATTTAAGAAAAATAACAGAGTGAATACTTTTGATGAATTATTTCTTCTATAAGGCTTGAAAAAATGTTACCATCTCTGTCAAAATCATTTTATTGTCTTCATTTAACAAACTGTTGTTTACATTACTTAAAAACATTGCCAGTTATTTCAACCAATAAATATAATACAAATAACAAATGTTCTTACCATAAACAAAAGAAACTTTGAAATGATTTGTTTGAACATTATTTTTTTTATCGATACTCATATTTAAGTAGATATTCTGTTTTTAATCAAACAGTATTATATATTTATGTCTACTAGCCTGATTATTTATGATAAATTTTCATTACGAAAATGTGTGCCATTCGGTAGGATTTTCGTAATAAAAATTTATCATAAATAATCAGGCTAGTAGACATAAATATATAATACTGTTTGATTAAAAACAGAATATCTACTTAAATATGATCAAAAATAATGTTCAAACAAATCATTTCAAATTGTCGGTTGTTTATAACCAAGTTTCGTTAATCTTCATTAATTTCCGTAAAAAGTAACTATATAAAAAGTGTACTGAAGTATTAATTTTGCTTCAAGCTGAATCTTAAATTCTCTGCAAAACATTATATTATATTGAATACTGCTGCCATATCTGGTCGGGTGCCCCTGCTATCCACCTAGGGATCCTTGACAAAATCCAATGGAGAAGCTGTAATGTGATCAATGTTGACTTGGCAGCTCAGATACAGTCACTTTCTCATCGGCGTAATGTGGCTTCCCTGTGTCTCTTCTACAAATGTAAAGTCAATAGTCATCTCCTATCTCACTGACTTGTATCCTCTCTCTCATGCTCCTTTCTCTGTTCACGCCACTCTTATCACATCAGTATTCTCATCCTTCTTTTACCCACTTCCTGACACCCCCTATAACCTGTCTCTCTTTCTCATAACTTTCCTCCTATGCACACCAGTGGCAGTAAACTGCCTTGCTTAGGGTGATATGATTATAAAAAAAAATATCAAAAGAATACATCCCATATTAATATCTGTAAACATTGTTTAGGGTGGCTACCTATCCTTGTTGCAGAGACCTGCTCATAGACCTGCCCTGTGGGTGTTTGTACAACACTCACCTGTGATTTATACAGCAATTATACTGGGTGGAACTTAGTTACAGTTTCTGATGGAGAGAGAGAGAGAGAGAGAGAGAGAGAGCAAGCACATAATCTAGCATAATAGTCTGCTTCTTCTATGTGGCATGTCCCTTCAGGACGTAGGTGATCATGGCCTTCAACATCCCCCTGTCCCTTGTAACTCTCAACACTTTTTCTCTTGTTACCCCTCCCAAACCCTGATCTACTATCTGTTTGTTCAAGCCCATCAAGTATGTCATGTTTTGCTTTCCCCTGTTTTGCTTTCCCTCTATCTGTCCTGTGAGTATCAGATTGTCCAAGCCTTCCTTCCTCATTACATGTCCCAGAAACTTCAGCTGCCTTTTCTTGATGTTAAGTATAAGTTTTTTTTCATTTCCATCCTCTCCTAAACCTCATTGTTGCTCACATGATCAGTCCATGGTATACTCAGCATCCTTTTGTAGAACCACATTTTGGTTGCTTCAAGTCTTTTCTTTATCTTCAATGAAATTGTCCAGCAATCACTGCCATATTGAAGAACAGAAATCACATAGCAATCCTGTGAACAGTAGTTGGCTCAAATCCTTGATAACAATGACTACTGATTTTGTTAGCAGAACCAATGACAGTTTCTGACCAGTTTTATCTATTCAATTTCAGTCACTTACAAGTCTTTGGTTAATACAGGTATGATTTTCAGATATTTCTCAACTGAATTCTAGGAAAAAGAAATTTGTGTGATCAATCCAGTCATTTAATTATTTTTTCAATTATTCAATTTTTTTACTTCATTATGATGCGTTTAAGAGGTATTAATTCTTTGCCTTCAAAAAGACTTTAGAAGGAATTCATAATCTATTTGTATTGAATTTTAAGGGGAAAAAACTATTTTTGCTTAGAAGCATTTTAGATTTTTACCTTCTTTTACTAAAAGAAAAGACATTTTAGTTATATTTTATTTTTATTTTGCATATTTAAGTCTGTAAGATCCAAGTGCAGAGCCTATATCTTTTTCAGATGAATAATGTTCACATTTAGACCTTTTAAAGTTTAATGTAACTCTAATCATAAAAGAAAAAATACTTCAAAGAAATAATGGCTACATAAGAGAACAGTTCCATGTTGAAAGAGGGAAACATGGGAGGACCTAAAATATTAAATTCCAAGATAAACTCAGTACTGGCCAAAATAAACAAGAACAAAGTAGCAGGACAGGATGGAATTAAAATAGAAATGCTATCAGTCTGAGATGATTTCAGGATTAACAAGATATGAAAATAATAAATGAGACATACAACAGTATTGATATACTGGATACCTTAATAAGTTCATCTTTGAAGCACTGCCTAAGAAATTAGGTGCAAATGCAAACAAGCTCCATCAAACAATCAGTTTAATTAGCCATATATCTAAGCTCATCATCTGAACTCTGATCAGCAGAGCATGTAGCAGAATTAGACCAGAAATAAGGAAAGAACATTTTAAAGACACTGAAAGAAGAAATGCAATCTTTATGATCAGAGAATGGCGTGATATTATTAAAGACACTGGAACAAGAAATGCAATCTATGTGATCTGAGAATGGTGTGGTTTTATTAAAGACACTGGA
Source organism: Ascarosepion bandense (assembly GCA_037127315.1). NCBI lineage: Eukaryota > Metazoa > Mollusca > Cephalopoda > Sepiida > Sepiidae > Ascarosepion > Ascarosepion bandense. The sequence continues at coordinate 1,829,301 of JBBBDQ010002245.1, forward strand.
ACAAGACATGCAATCTTTATCAACAGAGAATGATCTGGCTTTATTACATAAACTGTAACAAGAAATGCAATCTCTGCTCAAAACATGAAGAAAGACATATCCCTTTTTTTTCATAGACTTCACAAAAGTATTTAATAAAGTATGACACAAATATTTGTTTGAATTGCTAGGAAAACTTGATTTATATGGAAAAGATATTCAGTATATTTACTAGGATAGGATTGTTCCCAGTTATACTTCATATGCATAGAAAATTTTTAATTGAGCAATATAGAAAAATATAAAGTGATGTAAAACATGGATACATCTTCTCAGTGGATTTATTTAACCTATCCAGCAAGGTGATACTAAGAATTAGATTTTTTTTTTTTTAATCATTTCACCCCGAGCAAGGCGGAAATGCCACTGATGTGCAGGGGTTTACATAAATGTAAAAAGATTAATTAGAAAAGAGTGAGGAGTACAAACTAGTTAGAAAGGAACAATAGAAAGCTGAGAAAGCAGGTGCGATGACAGATACATAGGTGGAGAGAAAGGGAAGGTTATACAGAGGTGGGGAGAGAGCTAGAGTCCAGTGGTTAGTAGATGAGTATTGACTTTGCATTTAAATTTCTGGAGGTTGTAGCCGTCAGGAAAGCACGAATACGGGAGTGAGTTCGACAGGCGGGAAGTGCGAGAGAGGAAGCTGCAGGAGTAGAATTGTTGTCTGCATTTGGCTAACCTGACTGTGAATGGGTGGGACCCAGTTGCCAGTCTGGTTGCACAAGTAGATGACTGAACAGAATGTTTTATTGTTGGGCACAGTGTTATTGATGTGATCTACTCAGTTGACAATGAGTTGATGACAGATAAAGAAAGGAAACTGTAAGAAATTCTGGACATGGTAGTAAATGTGAGCGCAAAGAAAGGAGTAACCACCAATTGTAAGAAGAGAATATATGATCATTTGCAAGAGACAACCCTAAATGTGAGTTACAAATTGGAGATGTTAAAATCAAGCAAATACAGAAATTTAATTATTTTGGAAGGGTTAAAAGAGATAACAGAAAACGTGACACCAAAATCTGAAGGTGCATTGGAATAGTAAAAGATGCCTTTCAAAAGCTAAACAAAGTATTATGAAACAGGAAAATGTTTTGTTAGAAACAAAGAAAAAGGTGCTGAATGGCTACATAATATAATCTTGGAATTATTTCAAACTTTTGTTCTCATCTTGGTTGATATAGGTGTTATAATAGACACAACATTTTAACCAAGTACTCTCTGGTCATCATCAGCCAATCTCTGGACACATGAAATGACCAGAGGGTACTTGGTTGAAACGTCGTGTCTATTATAACACCTATATCAACAAAGATGAGAACAAAAGTTCGAAATAATTCCAAGATTATTGAAAATGACTCATCTCAGAAATAAATACAAATTATAACAAGTGGCATGAACCCACTAACATAATCCAGTTGTCAAAATCCATCTAATATAAAAGGCTCCAAAAATACACCACTAAAGTCCTTTGGGATGATGGCGTAGTGGATATAGTAGTTGGTTATACATGTGTTAGTATCACCTAGTAGTCATGAATTCGATCCTTGGAAGTGACAAACCAAAACCCAACATGAAAGAACAATAATTGATATTTCACAATAATCAATGAAATAATCTACAAAAGCCAATCAATGGACACCTGGTGATGACCAGAGGGTACTTGGTTGAAACATTGTGTCTATTATAACACCTATACTCATCTCAGAAATTAATACAAATTGCTACATAATATAATTCTTTCTATATGGCACTGAATGTTGGACAATTTCCTGACAGATGAAGAAGAGATTTGAAGTAATAAATATGGAATCTTGCAGAAGAATTCTGATAATATTTCAGATAGAGCAATGAGGATGTTGTAAAGAAAATGGAAATAAACGATATCTGAGTTTAGGATCAGCTAAAAACAGTTGAAATTTTTGTGTCACATAATGAGAAAAGTGTGCTTAGAGAATTTTACATTAACAGGACAAATTGAAGGCAAGGGGGACAGTAAACAAGAGTTGATTGATCTAATGAGCTTGTATAAATGGCAGAATAGCGAGTAAAAACATTGTTTCCCTCTGTCCCTCTTGTTGATAATTAACTTTACCAATTTCCAATTCTCAAAAACCAAATCATTGTTCTTACTACTGAATCAAACCATCAAATGATTTTACAAGCCATCTTTTATAGAATAGTTATAAAGAAAAACTGCAAGTAGTAAGACAATATTTCTATAAAGTTGTTTCCAGACTAAATCACAGTTTTTAATAAAAAAAATTGTTAATTCTTTATTAGAAATATAATCTTCCTCTCTGTACGAAATATATTTTAACTATCTGATATAAATCTTAAGCCTTAAATCATTTCATTTTTATCTATCCTCAGAACATGTTATAATGATATCTCTGTAGCAATATAAATCTTATCCAGCCAGATTAAATCAGTTTTTATTATAAACTCTCTTTTTAGTTTGGTAAGAAAGTTTCTGAGTATTTGAAAAAGTTGACAAAATATTCTTTTTAGAAAAAATAATATGGCATTCATCATAATCCTCATAACCTTTATTATTTTCTATAATGTCTCAGGAATTCTATAATGTCTCAGGGATTAAGCCTTATTCGTGAAGCCATGTAACTTAGGGAAAATGTCATATATTACTTGGAGAGGAGATGTTCACCAAGTAATTCTCATTGTCCTGAGAAGTGATATTAAAAGTAATTACTCAATATGTCACATCAATAATCATATAAGTTGAACTACAACGAATCGGGGATTTCTTTTTGGTTTAAAATTGTGAAGGGTTTACAATGCTGTTTTGACATCATTGTCATTTCAAAAACCCTAATCTTTCAAAAAAAATTATATATACAGTAGAAAATGTCATAATTAGCAGGTACCATGTATGGTAGAGTTAGTGTTAGAATTTAACAGTTCAACAATGACAGTCATCCTTATCGCCTGATATTATTCTGTGACAATCTTATACAAATGAAAGCATTTTTCAATGACTGCATCAGTAGCATTTTGCATCTGTATATAACATACTTTAGCTGTGATAGTTTCAACAACCAAAATCTTCTTTTGATGTAACTCTAATATTAGCATAGTTACAAGTCCATCTATATTTGGATACGGTACTGAGTTACAGGCTACATTTTCCATCTTCTCTGATGGAAAATGTAGCCTATAACTTTGTTCTCTGATATGCATGCATATGCCCTTCAGAAAAATCAAAGGTATATACATGTTCAAATATCAATTTTAGTTGTCAGCCATTAGTGATACCAAATTTCCAATTTTAGAGTTTGCTAATTACCCCCAAATAGCTAAATACATTGCAGTGAGTGCTGATAAGCTGTTACATCATCTCAGTTGGTCATCTTCAGGTTGGTTTTCATGAGCTAACACAACAGCAGTTATTAAAAGAAGATACTTGTGCCTCTAAACAATGTTCATATGTGAATGATTCTTCCTAAAACTATAGACGATACTAACAATTTATTCTGGTTCAGATTTAATGATCTCTTGTTTTAAAAAGTATCCATTATCTTGAATTTGTCACATTGGACTTGTTGAATCACTCATAAGTTGTGTGGTTAGTCTGATGCATTGATTTTTCTGAACTGAGTCTCACTTTGAAATTAAACAGAAAATATATTCTCAACTGCTTTGAAAGAATATAAATGCTTTGATGCAAGTGAAACTGGTGAAAGCAAAATCTACTTTTCTATAACCAGAACTTGAAAATATTTAAACATATCCTATAACAAGAAACTGTAAACTTTCACTTATATCAGAAATATACCAAAATAATTTTTTACAATTTTAGAATTTGAAATAAGAATATACTTACACAATCTTGTCTTTTGTAGCATTCATTATTTTCTCATAAAAAAAGTATACATTCGCTCATTTTTGTTCAAAGAAATCTTTTACTCAAACTAATTGTTTTGCTTTTTAAGAAAACAATTTAGTTATAATTCACTTTTAGATCAAACAATAATTTAAAAATGACAGCATTGATCTTATAGGGCTTCACATGACCTATTAGGAAGGAGTTCGTAACTGAGAAAGCCCGCCCAAAGTTTCTATAGCTGAAGATTTTATCTAGCGACACCTGATGTGTCATCTTGTCAAAGGCCTTTTCTATATCTAGGGCAATGGTTCTTGTGATAAATTTATAGTTTAGTTTCTTTGATATATATACACTAGGTTATGTCAATTTATTTTTATTTTAGGCTTTAATTAATAGTCCAAACAAATTACGCACGAAAAGTGTTTATTCATCAAAATATATCCCATGATATTCTATTCTCTCTTGTCATCATTTCTGAATTCCACACTTGTACCTCTTGGTTTGTTTAGAGGCAAAGATAATCCTTGCCCCTGTTTTTAACTTCATCCACATTGTTGAAACTCTGTTTGTGCAAGAAATGAGGAATGGCTTAGAAAAGATGGTAATCAGATGGTGCATGGTATGCACTAAAGGCAGGCACTTCCAGCTCCTCAAGTTCCTCAAGCTTGTGTTTGGACACATTTACAGTATGTGCTGACATATTGTCATGTAGTAGGAGTGTATGTCTTGGATTGACCAATACAAAGTAGTGGGCTTTTAAAGCCTCATATATTATTCTGCAATTGTTGAGGATAAAGGTCAGTGCTCACAGCATGACCATCTGGGACAAGATCAAAGTGCAACACTATCTTGAAATTCTATCAAACACACAACATAACTTTCTGCTTAAACCAAAACAGTCATATTGAGAACTTGACAACAGTCATTTTCAAATGTTTCCATGTCATTGAGGCTGCTCATTGATAAATTCATGAGAAACAGTATCTGTTCACAAAACCGAGCTTTTGGGGGTCCTAACTGATGATGCTTTGTATAGAAACAAGTTCTGCCAACAATGTATGATTGCTTGTGCTTGGCAGCGGTTCAGCTACTTCAAGCAAGGCCTCATCTTCCACAGCAGAAGATCTCCCTGACCTCAGTTTGTCTTTGAGGCTGGTGTTATCTTCCTAGAACTATTGGAACCAGTTTTGTGTCACACACTTCATTGGCAATTCCTGGATCTTCCATATCATTAATTTATTTTGTAACATAAAATGGCTGTGATTGACATTTTTGCACCACTTATTATCAAAGCTACAGAATAAACATTAAGCAATGAATGTTTATGTCATACATGAAAATAAAGCAAAAATAAAAAAAAAACACTTTTGACTAAACTGGTTTATATCTAGCAAGAGACTGACAAAAAGAGAAAATGAAATTTCAACACACTAAATAACAAAGTTTTGACATGTACAGGCATATTGCTATTGGATAGATATTCTGATACATTTTTCAAAGTCTTCAGCCATCTTGTGATGTAGTAATACTCATACCAGTGCACTATCTGCATCTGAGCTTTAGTTGGTGACACATGCTGGGATATGTTTTTTGAGATAGTCCAGTTCTAGCAACTACCTAAATTCTTGATTTTTTAGTTCCACCAGTTCAGACATTTTCATTGAGGACATATGATGTCACTTCCACAGAACCAAATCACACTCATTTCCTCTGTATTTAAAATTTTAGAAGAAAGTTCTACTTGGTCAGCTTTTTTTCAACATATTGCCAATTTGTGAAACAGACGGGCAATTAGAAATGCCTGATTCAATCAAGTGGCTGGTCACATCAAGCCCTAAGTTAGACTAACAAAACAAACAAAATTTGCTCCCATTTTATAAAATCAAACATTAAACTGACTTTGTAAGAGGTAGATATAGGGTCAATCAAACTGGGAACAAAGAAAAATCTGATGGTTGGCAAAATTTACATCAAAGCATTACATTCAATATATACAATAATTCTTTAAAATGAACATCCAGCTCTCAAAAGCCTACAATCTGATCTCTCTTGATTTTGTTTTATACTAAAATTCATTCAGTACGAGGCTCGAGAGCCACTCTAGGTAGTGAGTTACTGTCAGAATAATTATGATGATTGATTGATTGATTGATTGATTTGTTTTACCAGCATATCAACCAACCCTGTGGGTCATTTAATGCTGAAACTGTTTTTTTTAATAAAGAATGTTTCAAAACTTTTCAAGTGGTTGTGAGTATTTTTAAATTTTTTTAAAAATATCACAATATCTCATGAGTATTCCAAAACATAAATTGTATGGTTCAAAGTCCAAGCTCTATTTTCTATAGAAGTTGGTAGTATTTATTTTCTTAAAAATCTTATTATTAGGGTAGTAGGTACATTTTTTTAAGAGCATGTTAAGATTCTATACTTGGTAATAGCTGTTACATATTTTTTCTGCTTCTTGCATTCTATCAAGATATGCTCGACAGTGAGTAATTGGTTGCAGCGGGTGCACTGATTTGAATATACATGCTTGTGTTAGATCAGTGTATCCAATTCTTATTCTAATGAGTACTATGTCTTGTCTACAGTCAGCCAATGGCTCTATATTCTCCTTTCTTATTGTCAGCTGATGTCCATATAGTTTATTGCTTATATCCCAGATTGCTTGCCATCTTCTTTTGATGTGTTGTGCAATTTTGTTTTCAATCTGTATATAAGTGTTTGACATTGGTTATTCTCATTTTCATTAACTCTTGTGTGTCAGCTTTGTGATTTTCCTTGATGCTTATATGGCTAGGAATCAAAGCCAATATTAATGTTTTGTGCTGTATTAACTGATGGCAAGTTTCTAGAATTTCTTGAATATAGGGATGATTTGTGTTCTTTTCTTTAATTGTTGTTAAACTAGGTAGGGAGTCTGCAAATATTATAAACTCCCTACTGAAACTCTCTGCACAGCAGTGGTGATCCTGCCTTACTTGAGGTGAAATGATTATAAAAAAAAATCACAGTGTTATGTGTATAGATAATACCAGTGCTAATCAATGTATGGATTTTAGTAAATCACATTCCATTATTAGAGTGAGATGAGTAACAATAAGACAGTAAAATGCCATTTTAACGTTGTCAATAATTTGTTTCATTTTAAGTGAAAACTATTAACATTGTGTTGGTATTTTTTATCAATAAACATTTTATGGTGAATGGTAATAATGACTTGGTCACCAGCTTCCAGTTACTAAATTCTGTTTTTAAAAGTTGATATAAAATGGTGCACTCATGTTTAAACATTTGATTTTATTATAACTTTTTTCATGAGTTTTAAATGTACAAATTTATGTTAACAAATGGAAGTAAAACAATTTTACTTTTTGCTTTTATAATATATATATATATATATATATATATATATATATATATATATATAAGGTTATATATGATATATTTGAAAAAAGAAAAAATAGATTTAATTCAAAACCAACTTTTTTACCAATAGTTTATATTTCAATAAACTTATTTATTCCTATTTTTTCACTTGTGCCATTTTTACCTAAATTCATTTTAAACAACTTTTTGGCACTTATTGCTTTGTCTATAAATTAAATAATCTGTTGGCATTTCTTTGCTATAAATACAATTATAATTTTGTAAGGATTTTATTTAATGCAATAAATATTTCATTAGCCTTTCTATCTAGTGATATTTTTATAAACACTGTGAGGGTTGTGAAAAAAAACTAAAAAGTAGTATAAATTAAGATTTTGGCAAAATGAACAAACTACATTCAAATTATAGTTGACATTAATAGAATATATTCGGTTAATTAACCAGTTTCAGACAAAATAAAAAAAAAAGCTCTTTTGAGAATTATTAATAAGATACCATTACTAAGTAGATAACAACTTAAAATAAAATTTAATTATTAGGACTTTGAATAAGTTCTCACTGACTTTTCATGAAAAGTAATGTTTTATTTACAAAAGTTAGTAAAAAACATGTCACTGAAAGTATTGTCCATCACTGGCCACTACTTTTTCCAATCTTCCTGGAAATATTTGAATTCCATCTTGGAAAAATGACATGCCTTTTTAGACTAATCATGAGTCAAACCATTTTTTGGCATCTTCATAAGAATGAAAGTGATGCTCAGCCAGGCCATGTGCCATAGATCAGAACAAGTGATAATCAGATGGAGCAATGTCTGGTGAATACTGCAAGTGAGATAGGACTTTCCATTTAAGAATTTCCAAGTAGGTTTTCACCCCTTTTGCAACATGTGACTTAGTGTTTTCAAGTTGCAAAATCACTTTGTCGTGTCTCTGCTTGTATATTTGTTTTCTTCAATGCTTGGTTCAAACACATCAGTAGCAATTTTTCATGATGGTTTCAGTTGGTTTGAGCAGCTGATAGTAAACTACACCCAGCTGATCCCACTAAGTGCAGAGCAAAAGCTTTGAACTATGGATATTTAGATTTATCACCAATGTTGATACATGACCGGGCTTACCCGATAATTTTCTACACTTAGGATTATTGTAGTGTATCCACTTTTCATTGCCAGTCATAATGTTATCCAAAAAGTATTTTCTTTTCTGCCATTAAAGCAGCTGTTGACAAGTAACAAGGTGCCTTGCAACGTCTCTTGGCTTCTACTTGTACGGCACCCAATGTCCTTGCTTTTGAATCATTACTAATGCTTTCAAACATTTCAAAACTGTTGTGTGATCAACTTCTAATGATTTTGCAAGTTCAGCTGACATGAGTCTTCATAAAATAATGCCTCCAACTCTTCATCTTCAAATTTTTTTATCTTCAACATCAAAATCATTATTTTTGAAGCATCTAAACCGATCTCTGCATATTGTTTCTGACAGAAAATGGTTGCTGTAAGTCTCAACAAGAATTCTGTATGATTCAGCTACCAAATTCTCTCGCCCACCAAACTTGATCTGTCACATACTTGTCCAGAATACAAATATAACAGCATCATCCACATGTAAAAAAGAAAAGGCTAAGAATAATGGAAGCATTAATAATGAAAAAGAAAAAGTCAACACTCAACAATATCAACTATGAACATGGTCACAATGTGCTGATCATATTTAGAAAATAAAACATTCCTGTAATTCTTAATACATACATAAAAAATATATGTTCAATTCATAATAAAATAAAATTCATCCTTGATAATGACTGAAAGTATAGCCAAAAGTGCTTGGATAAAAATAAAACATTTGGACAATTTTTATATGATTTATCTACTGAAAAGAAAAAAAAATTATTAGATCACATGAAAAATTATATAAAAAATTTAACCACAGAGCCTTGTCTGTCAATTAAGTTCTACCTTTGCCTGTCAAAATAGTCAAATGTAACCGTCACTTTTAGTCTAGCAGTTTAGTCTATTGTACTTCCTGTCTGTGGAACTCCCTTCCATATACTTGCTTCTCTGAGAGCTATAATCTCCAAAAGGTTAAGTGCAACATCAATTGTCATTTTCTGTCTCCTTGATTACCAACTTTGTCTTATTCTTTCTTCTTACACTATTTGGAAGGTTGTCCACATATTCGTCATCATATTCAGGATGTTTTGGCCATTGTAAATAACTACAATACCTCACCTCAGAAATATACAAATTATGAAAAATGTATTTAGCTTTTCTATAAATAATATAATTGTTTTGTTTTCTATATCTACATCTATTTCTGTAAATCTTAGCAAAAACATTCAGATGACTGCTGAAGTTATTATTATTGGATAATTCTGTCTTATTTTATCATATTTAAAAATAGCAATTAAACATTGACTTCATAAGACATGATCAGCAATGAAAAAGTTATTATTATTGGATAATTCTGTCTTATTTTATCATATTTAAAAATAGCAATTAAACATTGACTTCATAAGACATAATCAGCAATGAAAAAGTTATTATTATTGGATAATTCTGTCTTATTTTATCATATTTAAAAATAGCAATTAAACATTGACTTCATAAGACATGAATCAGCAATGAAAAAGTTATTATTATTGGATAATTCTGTCTTATTTTATCATATTTAAAAATAGCAATTAAACATTGACTTCATAAGACATGATCAGCAATGAAAAAGTTATTATTATTGGATAATTCTGTCTTATTTTATCATATTTAAAAATAGCAATTAAACATTGACTTCATAAGACATGATCAGCAATGAAAAAGTTATTATTATTGGATAATTCTGTCTTATTTTATCATATTTAAAAATAGCAATTAAACATTGACTTCATAAGACATAATCAGCAATGAAAAAGTTATTATTATTGGATAATTCTGTCTTATTTTATCATATTTAAAAATAGCAATTAAACATTGACTTCATAAGACATAATCAGCAATGAAAAAGTTATTATTATTGGATAATTCTGTCTTATTTTATCATATTTAAAAATAGCAATTAAACATTGACTTCATAAGACATGATCAGCAATGAGAAAGCAATGAATGTGATAATTTGTTAATTCTGTAATCCAGCCAACAATTTTTATTCTCATTCTTTGGTAGCTGTTCGTTAAAAAATAGAGTAGCTGAATTTTTGCTTTTCGCAAAATGAAGTATGAAAAGCCTGTTCTTCCAAAATTCAAGGAAAATTTAATGCCTCAGAATTTAATATGAAAAATCAGAAAGGACTAAAATTCTTTTACCAGACTTTGTGAATTCTAAAAATAATAATTCACATAAAAAATAAACAATGTCATCTGTACTTTTTTATTTCAAACAGCTTTCTTAAGTAGACAGAAAAATCATTTGTATATTTGACAGCTCATAGATTTTTAAGAGAATACTTAAAATCATTGACATCATGTTGAAGATTATTGTGCCAAAATTAAATGAAATATTTATAAGAATTAAAGGAGATTAATAAAATTTGTCTGCAGAAGAATCAAGACATGATTTGAGTTTTTTAAACTGTATTTGGCAATCCTGAATGATTATCAATTCCTTACTTTATTCATGATGGCCATACATTGAATCTAGCAGTAGATAAGAAGTTTGAATTTAAGATATGTCAGCTTTTACTCACCTGTTTACTTGTAAAACTCCAGGTGAAATGTTTTTTCAGGTGGCAGGTGTCAAAATCCTTTCATTGTAAAAAAAACTACATTTCTACTCAAACATTTTGGCAGAAAATTATTTCAAATGTTTTCGTTTTTTTCACATATTTTCTTCTTATCACATTTAAAATGTTTAATTTTGTTTCACTTTTAATTGAGTGTACAGTCAGAAGAAAATTAAGTATGTGTGGGTGGCAGTTTACTTATTGTATGTGCTGTGTCTCTTCAGGATGTAGGCAGTTGTAACACTCCAGAATTTTCTTTATAGCTCTTAGTAATGTATGTCATTTTTACTATCCTTCCCAGTCCATGTTTTGCCATCAATATACACAAGTACATGGCCTGCTGCCTCCTCTTGTTCCTTTTACCTTCAGTATATCCTGTGAGTGTTCAATTCTCCAAGCCCTCCTTCCTCATTATGTATCCTTTAAATTTCAGCTCATTCTCAGTAAAAGTGTCATTTTGTTTCTATTTTCTGCAAAACGTCCCTGTTGTTTATGCACTTCATTCATGGGGTTTTTAGCATCCTTTTATAGAATCAGATTTCTGTTGTTACTGGAATGAGGAATGCCATATTCATGCTCAGAATGCTACCTGAAAGAGCAATATGAATGCAGAATTACCTTTATCTGGGCTTTATAGACTATGCAAAGGCATTTGACAAAGTATGCCACAAAGACTTGATAGAGATGCTTTTTGGAAAAGACATAAGGATAATCAAGAATCTGTGGTGATACCGACCAAACAAAAGCGATGAACTGGATGTGTGCTTTCTCATAACTAAAAAGCAAATGAATAAAAATCATCGTGTGCATCCGAGTTTGCGCAGATGTTCCGGTTGAAAAATAAAAATTAATCAAAGATCAAATTACCAATTTTATTTATCAGCCAATGGGAAGCCCGAAATCAAATACAACGATGAAATGCAAAACGACCAGCGTTTTGAGCCAGAAGGAAAAATATAAAAGCCGTGACAAAAGGCACCCAGACAGACAGGCACAGACAGAGGAGAAGAGTGTAATTAGTTTCTTCCTTGACATATGTCTAGCGGATATTATGTTCGTCTCCTTCTTCCTGCCCTGTTCTCAAAGTACTAACTGACCTTTTCTAAGACATTCCACAAACCAACTTGCTGACCTACTGACCTTAGAAATGGCTACTTGATAATGAACATTAATCATACTACCAAGCTTTCACCTTTCAGCATTATATCTTCAATGAACATTCTTTTATCTCCTTCATTTCATTAGTATCTGCCATGAACTCTCTCTAACTTCGTTGGACTTTTATTCCAAGTATTGTTTTAATTGTAAAACATTAATTGAAATGTATATATGTATAAATGTTATTTTACACTCAAAATTGCCTTTCTTGAATTTATAATCTTTTATGAATTATAGTGGGCTATCTTCTCACAAGGCCAAATTAACCTACTACGGAATCCTACTACCCCTTGCTACAAATGAAATAAGAGAAGAGATACCCACTATAAATCTATACTGGTAGCAAACCACTTGCGTATGGATAGAAAGTAAATTCAGCAGTTATACAAAAATAGAAAGGGGCATAAAACAAGGATGTGTTTTCTCACCGGGAACTATTCAACTTATTCAACTTATTATTTCTGAGAGAAATAACATTTTTTTAAATTTTCATATTCTTATTTTTATATTTTTGTTTTCTAAAGCATTCTGTGACTCTCAGGAGTATTGCTATGACCCTCATTTGGTATGCAACCATTGATTTGGGAACATTTTGCATGTCACTTCATTTTAGGAAGTGAAAAGAGGTAATATGTCCAAAGAATTGTAATTAACTAACACACAAACCTTAGTCAACTGTATACACATGAAAGAATTTAAAGAGAACTGCACAGGGGAAAAGCAAAACAAAAGAAATAAGATCTCCAGGATTTAAAACACTCAAATTCTTTACAGAAAATAATAGCTAAATAATCCCATCAATGTATTTGTCTTACAATTAATATTTTTACATTAATGATAATTTCAGAATTCTGAAAACAGAAAAGTTGAACATCAATGTATAGGATTCTAAAGTAAATATTTATATATAATGTCTCATAATAAAATTAACTTTTATTTTGCAAACAACACCAAATAAAGATACAAAGCAAGTATCAATATTTTTTTATGGATTTTTTACCAGAATATGTCACAAGAAATGTTCTGAATATTGGTCTTTCTTTTTTAATTTCTTCCAAATTTTTCCAATTCTCTGCTGTCAAGAATACTTCTGCACTTTGAACAAATGTCTCATTCAATGCAACATGTTCTCATTGCTCAATCATTCAGTTAAGTGCCATAGGTGAAACACGCTTGGACAGTCATGTCTCTTTCGAGACATGACTGACTGGGCAGAAGATTATCCCACAGTAGGTTGCCATTACTTTCTGCGGTAGACTGGTTGCCGACCAAGGCTATAGAACCCAATCTGTCCTGTTATTTAACCCATAACTGGAAGGAATAGGCGGATTAATATCTTTCCCAAGAGTATTTGCATGTAAGTGAATGCATTGAATTCAACTGGAATTCGAACCCAGCTTCCCGATTTCTCGTTCCAAGCCAATATTCACTGTGCCACAACGCTCAATCATTATGAAGCTTTTAGGCCTTGTCCACAAGTTTAGGCTTGTATAAAAAAATGGAATTTTGTGAATTTCTAAATACACAAATCTTTTTTTGGCAATCAATCAAATATTGATGATAACAAAATAAGGCAAATATTTATGTTCATGCACAGCTCAATTGGTACACACAACTCACATTGAAAACATCAAGTAAATCCAAGAGGACCATGAGCATAAATTCTGTTATGTTTCATAAAGAGTAGTATTCATAGAAGAAGGTTTCTAACTACAAAAAAAAGGCAATTTTATTATGACTTTAACTTTTAGATAATTTTTGATCAGAAAAATTATTGCTGGTGAATATTAAATTGGTTCTTTTTTCTTTAAACAAGATAAAAAAATATCTATTTAAATTTTTCTTAGAGATCATAATCAAATATTAGTCATATTTGATTGCTTTTTTTTACCTTAGAGGTCATAATCAAGTATTGGTCATATTTGATTGCTTTTTTTTTACCTTAGAGGTCATAATCAAGTATTGGTCATATTTGATTGCTTTTTTTTACCTTAGAGGTCATAATCAAGTATTGGTCATATTTGATTGCTTTTTTTTTACCTTAGAGGTCATAATCAAGTATTGGTCATATTTGATTGCTTTTTTTTACCTTAGAGGTCATAATCAAGTATTGGTCATATTTGATTGCTTTTTTTTTACCTTAGAGGTCATAATCAAGTATTGGTCATATTTGATTGCTTTTTTTTTTACCTTAGAGGTCATAATCAAGTATTGGTCATATTTTATTGCTTTTTTACCTTAGAGGTTATAATCAAGTATTGGTCATATTTAACTGCCTTTTTTTACCTTAGAGGTTATAATCAAGTATTGGTCATATTTGATTGATTTTTGCTTCTAAATTGAATATAGTTAATACCTCACAGCAGGACTTCAGTTGTTTTATTGAATGTTTATACGTTAATAATCAATAAACAATTTCCCACCAAAATATAAAAAGTAATGATGGAAATGGACTTATGGGAATCAATAGCAATACTTAAAACAAAATGTCTGCTGTTGTTATTATTATTATTATTATTATTATTATTATTTAGTGAGAGAGCACCACTGAGGTACAGATATTTAAATACTAACCATTAAATGCAATTGAGAAGCCAATCTGTAGTACTGAATGGGATATTTACTGTAGTCTATCTTAATACACAAAGACAAACATGTACATATTAACACCTCCAAGCAATTAAGATTAGAAAGCATGAGGTCCTAGTTATTATTATTATTATTATTATTATTATTATTATTAACAACAATTATTCTTACAGGAATTAAAGTTAGTTCACTTTGTGCCTCCTAGTAGACTTGTTTCAAAAACAATATTTAGTAGACTCATGTGAGTCCAGATAAAAATAAAAACAAACATGAAATTCAGGCAAACAAAAATTAATAAATGTATTAACAAGATGTGTCAAAGAAAGGTAAAAATAAGAAATAACATTAAAGTTATGAAAAGTTCAAAGCAATCTTCAGTATGTGTCTCTGAGTTACTTACATGCCTTGTGTCTATCATAGTGAGAAAGAAACATGTCTTCTCACTTTGCAAGTCAAAAGAGAAAGAAAAAGAGGCTTTCAAATCTTGCATTGCATGAGATTATCATCAGGTGGGGGAGGATAATCCAACAGTATTTTCTTTCATGTTTTCTTTAGTTGTTTTTCTTCACAATCACAAAAAAAGGATGTCAATCTATGGCTGTTTTGGTAAATAGAGCGTATGGATTAGAAGCGGTACCAGATTTAGATAAAGTGAAATCTTAGTGTATTCTAAATGGGAGATACTTTGCAAAAAAAAAAAATCATGATATTTTAAAAATTATTTATATTGTTTAGACTGGTGACTTCATCTTTATTGTCATATTATCAATGTTTTGGTTATTGAACACTCCAGCCTTCTTCAGGTTCTATGTGTCAAAATTTTGAACTGAACCCATTATTTAGTCCACCAGAGAAGATGAAGTGTTTGATTTGAAATTCTAACTATATCATCTGAAGAAGGCAGGAGTATAAAATGACCAAAATGTCATGAATATGACAATAAAGATGAGGATAACAGTCCAGACAATGTAAATAGTTACAATACCTTATCTCAGCAATATATACAGAGGTTTTAAAATTATTGTTCTTGGCTAGAGAACCCCCAGATTTTGAAGTAAAACTGACACTGATTAGAAAGAATGGATAAATCAAAGTTGCAATTAAAAAAGCAACTGTAAATGAAAGTAAATTCTACTCAAAATATTAATGATTGATAAAAAATACTAAAGATAAGGTCAATATCAATATAAAATAAAAATGTTGATTGTCATTAAGTAAAAAAAAAGTTTTGCTATTCTGAGAAAATTTTATCAAAGGCCCAATTATTGAGTAAAAAAATAGCTTTCATTAGAAAAGCTTGAAATGTATCTGAAACCACATATGTATGCATGAATGAGTGCGTGCTTGTCTGATGGCGATGCTTATTACGGAATATATATTTACTTCCAGGATCCTGACAAATTCTTTCCTTTCAGATCTCACAGTGTTTTATCCACATTTAATGGTTACTTAAACACCGAATGAAAACAAAGAATAAAATTTGTCTTTCAGTTTGTTCTCTTTATTGCTTCATAGTCAAATATTATATATATATATATATATATATATATATATGAATGCACATATTCACAAAGGCATACATGATCATATACACACACGTATGCAAAAACATATATATATATATATTGTTACGAATTTGTCTATATGTTTTTCCTTCTTTCTCTCTTTCTCTCTCTCTCTCACTCTCTTTTTCTTTTATCTCAATTATTCAGTCAGTTAAGCTGGCTAAAATCGGAGACAAGGCATTTTACAAACAACAAACCTTTTTCTTAGAAAAGCACATGCATTAACAGAATAGTTGCTAAGTGAAGAAAAGCAGTTTTTACTATTCAAAGTGAATGTGGGTGGGTGACTGCATAGTAACAAACATCCATCGTGATAAACAATCTCTGATTGGTTGACAAGGTGGTACGATGAAAATCGGCGCGAATTCTGAATCCACAAGGAGAAAATTATTTTCAGTTAGTTAGTTGTCCATCTCCTGATGAGATGAAACATGTTTGTCAGTTTGGATAAGCTCACACCCCAAGTCAACTCTTGTAGGGCACACTTACAACAGGAGTCACAAGCAAGACGAGAATATGAGTTCCCGCTTCTTGTTTGATGAAGAACATAAATCTGACTGAAACTGATTTTAAAGGTTTTAATGAAACTAAAGCCTCGTACAGTAGAGAGGAATCACGAGACAAAGTATTCCTTGCTTAACCCTAATGTGAATGTTCGTGAAGATTAGAAGAAATGAAGATAAAAAAAAAAGAAAAACGCTTCATGAGAACTTCAACAGACATGCTAAGAAAATCTCCTGCAACAGATATGAAGATTAAAATATGATTGCTAGTCTCAATAATTAAACACATTACTGAAGAGAAACACAGTTAACTACAATGCAGTACAATCTGATAGCCTTGTGTCAGGCTATATAGCAGCCGCGTGTTTGTTCGAAAAGTCTTGTTTTATAATTTTCTCATCTGCTTAATGTGTGAGTAACAAAATCTAATCACCATTTGACCTCATATCTAATAAATCCTCTTGGCATTTATCCGGGAAGGTTGATATTATTGTAGGGGAAGGCACAACATTATCACACTCAAAGGTGAGGGAGCTTCCAGCCAGAGATGGTCATGTCATGTAATATATATATATATATATATATATATACAAGTGCTTTCAAGCTCTGTTACAGTCTTACAAAAAAGTCACAGATAGACAATTATAGTTATATTAAGATCTTGGGAGTCGGTTCCACAAAGCAGTGATTCATAAACCACTTCTTTGTGGAACCAACTGCCAAGAGGATGCTTCTCCAATCATTACAATCCTGACCTGTCAGGGGTCAACCATTATTTTCCCTCCATATCCCCATAAACTGTGCCACTTAAACTGTAACTCTCTTCCTCAAGTGACTCTTGGATCTTGTACAGGGTTGTGGTGTAAGACTGTGCATTGTGGTGCAATGGCTATCAGCTCAGAATGAAAAAAAAGAGAATGAGTTCAAATTCCAGTTGAATTTATTGCATTCACTTATGCGCAAATACTCTTGAGAACAGTATAAATCCAGCTCTTCTCCCTTTCAGCTATGGGTTGAATAGCAGGACAGATTGGGTTTTATAGCCTTGGTTGGCAACCATTCTAGTACAGAAAGAAATGGCAATCAACTAAGAGAAAATCTTCTGCTTAGTCAGTCATAGATCAAAATAGATGTGATTGTCCAAGTGTGTATCACACACAGCAATTAACTGACAGGGTGAACATTATTGCAAAAACATTAATGAATTATTTCTTTATCAGACTTTGGTTAATTTCTAATTCTCTCTCCATGGTATAATAAAAGTGATTACTTCATTTTTTGTCAGTTCTTTGAGTTGACTGAAATGTAGGTAGTCATATAAAGTAAGTAGCCATATAAAGTAGGTAACCATATAAAGAATAAGCTGAAATATTTGGCGCAGAGAAAATGCATAAGAAAGAATCAGTTAAAGAGACCAAAAAAACAAAAAATAAGAAAATCATTAGAATAAATTCTTCTGTCTTGCAAGTTTCCATGAAGTAATTAATTAACATACTTGGGAGCAATACATTTTTTTTCAAGGTCAAACAGAACTTTCTCACCAGAAAATAATATTTGGTCCAGCTTACTAATATGTTAAAATATCATGTTATTAGATGTGGGTGTTGGTATGCATGAGATGGGTGCATGTGGGTAGTGTGGGCATGGATGTGTTTGCAGGAGTGTGTGAAGATGTATAGGTGGTGTGTGTATGTGGGTGTGCTTGTTGGGGAGATACATGTATGAGACATGGTGTGTGTAGGGTGGATTTGCACATGTGTGCATGCTTGAGCACAAGCACATCAACAATTTAGTATGTAGCATGCAATATCAAATCCAACTACTGAGCCATAAAGAAACAGAAACGTTTAAAAAAATCTCTTTATACATTATATAAATTTTGGATCAAAATCTAATCAGTTTCTTCAACTTGATATTTTAAAAAATATTTTCAAAAGAGTTACCTTTTTAATTTAAGCATGTGTGTGCACATGTGATTGTATGATAAACACAGCATGTCCCACAAATAAAATATTGATCATTTGTTAGTAAGCATAGGGGACAGTAGCAGGTAGAGAATATATTGATTATTGATTTTTCCTACCCTACCTGATTCTAGCCTGTTGCTATATATAAAGTTAAAATGTCTGTCTCTTTGTTACTTGGTAGCACACACTGGACCCTGCTGTTTTTGAAGAGATCAAGGTTACTACTCTTTTACAATGTGCAATAGTAAAATAATAATGGAATTGTGGAAGGTTTTTATTAGTCATCCATCTTGTTATGTCAGTAAAGCCAACTAAAATAAAGTATCCATATAAGCTAAACTCAAAAAAATCAATTCTGCTGGAAGATTCAGTCAGTCAGTTAAGTGCCATACGTGATACACACTTGGGCGATCATGTCTCGAAAGAGACATGACTGACTGGGCAGAAGATTATCCCGCAGTAGGTTGCCATTACTTTCTGCGGTAGACTGGTTGCCGGCCAAGGCTATAGAACCCAAAATGTCATAGAACTCAAAATAATTCATCTCATTCTGTTTCTGATTGCTTTTTACCATCTCAACCACAATGACTTTGTTGTCAATTCAAATTTAATTACTAAAATTTTGACTCAAGTTTAATTATGCTAATAGAGATGAAAGTTCTACACTATTATTTTTTATTCTTTCACTTTGGTTTATCCTACATGTCATTATTTAAAAAAGAAAAGCATACAAATGAAAAGATTAAAAATTGACATGGTTTTCCACTTCACAAATGCAAATATTAAATGTATGAATGCGTTATCACCTTTTATATACTCCCCTTCTTTTTTATTATGCATGCTTTCTTTGTCTCATGAAAATCAAACATTGTCAATATACCTTTTCTTCTGCTTTTCTTTGCAATCAAAATAGAATGTTCTTATGTATCTGAGGTAATGACATGATATATATACACCTTCAATGTTCCTTAAAGTGAGGCTAACTAAAAGTATGCAAAAAGGTTAGGTTAGTTAATTAATGCTGTACCAAGAATTTGTAGACAATTACAATAGGTTTATTTGCAATTTCTAAGATTTAATATTGTTGCAATGAATATGGACACACCTTGTTACCCCTCACTGTAATGGGATTGGCTAGTATCAACCATAAAAATAGACGAAGTCAAGGATGTCAAGAGAGTGAGTTAGAGAGATGTACCATTCTATCCACTAGAGATCTATTGGTCTACTATTGACTATGCTTACGTCTCAGGACACTGCATACGACAATTACGACTACAGACTAGATTGTTCTACTGAATTACATTTGCCTTAACCACTTAACAACCTTGTATTGATATATATCCTATTCTGGAAAATATCAAAAATGAATTTTTAAAAATAAAAAATCTTTCTTGAATCTTTTTATTTTAGTTTTTAATCTTTTTTAATTAGAAAAGATTTTTTCAATGAATATTGAATTTTTACAAGAAATGTTTAAATTTTTAAAAAAATGTTAATTAGAGTAATTTATTAAGTTTTAAATTTTAGAATTTTGCATAAATTTCACACTTAAGCAAAAAATATGTTTACTAATCATAGATTAAAAATTTGGTTTAAATTTAATAAAGTTATTGCTTTTACTTTTGGATAATGTCATGTATTAACATCCATATCTTCAAAAATTGGCACATTTATCCACGTACAAAAAAAAATTTAAATTTAAAAAAATATTAACATTTGATTAATTGAAATGTTTTTTAATTTATGATTTTCAGAGTGTTTGGGATAGTGCAGATGATTCAGAAAGAGTTGTATGAGTCTAATAGTGATTACAAAATATTTGGAGTGATCAGTAGGGATGGTGATGTTATATCTTCATTCTGCTTCTAACAGGGCCTCAGACTCAATGTGGATACCTACATGAAGGATATATATGGGGCAGAGTTGAGCAAAAGACCAAAAAACTGATGAACTAATGGCAAGGATTATGGTAGCATTCACCAACTTAAACAAGATTATCCAGAAGAGTTGCAGGCGATTCTGATGTCATCTTGAGGATGTGGTTAAAGCCAATGACAATTTTATTAAATAAATTTACTCTTTAGTATTTTATGATATTTTTGTGTAATTTTGGTAAATATAACCGTTAAAATGAGGTGACAGTGCTATTTTCATTTTTGTGTAATTTAGACAACAATTTTTCTATCATATACTCTATGCTTTATCTTTTCTCTCTCAGGTGGGAGTCTTATGTATTTGTTGTTCATTGTCTCAGGTGTACTTAACTTAGGAACAGATGGGTTCACCACTTGTTTACATATCTTGAACAGCTACTGGTAACCTGAAAGATGTGAATCTTCACCTAGTGGCTAGAAAGTCACCTTCCAGGTCAACTGTTGCACCTTGTTCTATTGTAAAGTCTATTTGGGGCTCATATAGGATGAGCAAGTACATAATTAACTCCTCTTAGAACAAACGTTTCTTTTTGGCATTAAATTTGATTCAGTCATTTGATATTTCCTGGAAAGAAGCTTCTTCTACATCCTTGTGCAAATTAACTGAAACAACTGCTTTAGTTTTCTTTCCTTTACCATGCAATCAGTTTCAGACTCACCAGGATGTAATTAATTACCATGCAATCAGTTTCAGACTCACCAGAGTGTAATTAATTTCTATTTTTTTTGTCAGATTAGGTCATTTGCAGTGGTGTGCAGTAATATGAATCTATTTTCAGGGTGTCCTAGAAAAATATTGCATCATCTGTGATTGCATCAGATTTTTATCACGCCCAGACACTATTGTCTCGACTGTCCATTAGTTGTCCTATGGCCATTGTCTGCGATGGACGTTACTCCAAGGAAGTGTACGAAGATTGTAATGCTGCACAAACACACTGGTAAGCCTTACAGAGAGATTGCAGATATTACTGGTGTCAGCCTTTCAACTGTCAGTTGTGTCATCAAGGTGAAGTACCAAACTGAATCCATCATTCGAAAAGTTAAAAATGCCATAATATATCAGGGAAAATGTGAAAGATCCTAGGAAGACATTATTTGTTTTGCTTCAGTTAATTTGCGGAAGGGTGTATATATGTCATGTCCTTCAGGGTGTAGGCAAGGACAGCTCTCCACAATTTTCTGTCCTTTGTAGCTCTTAGCAATATTTTTTGTTTTGGCATCACTTCTAATTTCTGTTCTGTCATCCATTTATACAAGTTTGCTGTTTGCTGCTTCCTTCTGTCTCTCCTGCCTTATATATGTCATAAGAGTATCAAATTTTCCATCCTATCTTTCCTCTTTATGTGCCCTACAAATTTGAACTGTTCCTTTCTTATTCTAAATATATGTCCTTTTTGTTTTCATAAAATTTTGTCATTGCTCACATGTTCAGTTGATCACATTCTCAGCATCCTTCTGTAGAACCACTCTTCTATTACCTCAATTCTCTTCTTCATCTTTAAGTAGATTGTTTAGTATTTACTGCCATATAGATAGATTGATATTACATGACAGTTCAGTACACTTTCTTTTTTTAATGAAATTTTCCTGTTTCTTAAAATATAACTTTAATTTAGGAAGGCATTTTTTGAAAATCCAATATGCCTTTGGATTTTGATATCATATTTTCTGTTCTCTACTAAAACATTTTCTAGATATCTAAATTTTGTTCTTGTTGGATTTTGCAATCTTCAATTTATAATTTGCATGTAAACAAAGATCATAGCATGAGATGCTTTAAGGCAACATAAGGAATATAGTGATAGGATGAGAAGGGATGTGTGTGGGTGGTACAATGAATATTGGCTGGAAATGAGAAATAGGAGAGCCAAGTTCAAATTCCAGTTGAATTTGTTGCATTCACTTACACGCAAATACCCTTGGGAAGGTATGAATCCATCTCTATGATCAGGATTGACTGAGTTCTGTAACCTTGGTTGGCAACCAGTCTACCACAGAAATAAATGGCAACCAACTGAAGAAAAACTTCTGCCTAGTCAGTCATGAATTGAAATAGACATGATCAGCCAAGTGTTTATCCTGGATGGCACTTATCTGACTGACTAAAGGAATAAATATCATATGACTGCAATTGGTTTACTTTTATTGGTTAATTAATAAGAAAGCTGCCTTAGAAAGACAGACTCCCAAGAATACAAGTTCTAGTCTTACTGGATACTTTATCTCTATTCTAATCCACATGGCTGGTAGAATGTGAGAGAATGATAATCTGATTGTAAGGATAAAAACCAAAAAGAAACATTGACTTTTTAATTGATGGAAATTTTTCCGTTTTGTTTAGATAAAATCATCAACATCATCATCATTCCTGTAACCAATTGCAATTATAGGGTCATTGTCTTCTACAATTGTTGGAAAATAAAATAAAATTGATAAGTGAAACAATAATAATGAAAAAAAATTTTTTCTCATGATGCTATGATTCAAATAGGATTACCCCACTTGGTTTCACCTGACATTTTTTTTTTAATCATATCACCCCCCAAGCAAGGTGAAAACGCCACTGATGCATAGGGGGCTACGTAAGAGTGAAAAGATTGGAAAAGAGAAAAACCGGAAACCACATCCTAAACAGGAAACAAGGGATGAGCCTCTTCACCTGTTCAATAGACGTGGGTGAAGTGTGAACCAGGCGATAGTTTACTCCAATTGAAAAAAAATAAAATAAAATAAAATAAAATAAAAAAGAGTGAAAAGATTGGAACATGTTGTAGAAGCCTATAAAACGGTAAACATTTCCTGCCTCACTTTCTTTCTTTTCTCCAAGATGTGAACCACATTGTAAATAGATTCTCTTTGATGAATATTAATTTTGCCTGTGAACAGACATTTGAACTCTCTTCCCACTTTCCAATGCATGGCACTCATACATATTTTTGAAAAACCTCAACCTATGAAGTAGGTCAGGCTTTCTCTCTAGTTGTTCCAACTAAGCACGAGGTAATACAAAGTAATGATGGTCATACTGACTTACCCTGAGTTCTGAACCAAAAAAAAAAAAAACTAACATCCCATAACCATGTTTAAATTTTGGAGTGATAAGTAGAAACTTTACTTTGGTTGTTCTAACTCTGTACAAGGCTGACTTGAGCTTGACTATGATTACAATATTTATACTTACCTACACTAACCTTGGAACCAGAAAGAGAACTTTATTTCGTTACTGTCACCATAAAACAAATAAATATTCATAGTTGAAACTCAAGTTTTGTATGCTTCTTTCTTCTTTGTTTACATATTGATGACACACCTTCACCTAATATGTTCTTGTGCAGTATTAACAAAAGAACCATTCTATTTTCATTTACATTTTATTCACTTGGCAATAAATACTAAAGAATAATATGAAATAAATCATTTTTTTAAAACACTGGGGTGACCTAATAATTATGGCCAGTGGTGTACATTCTAGGGAGCTTTCCACCCAGCAATAGTCATTACCACACTGGCTAAATGAATAGCTATGAAACCCAGTCTACTCTATTGTGCTAGATGGCTATTGACACAAAATGTTCATCCACCTTTTACCAGGTTTATTTTTTAATCCTTCTAGGTGTCCAGCCACTCTTTTTACCAGAAAAGAACTGATGAGAAACTATTTTAATTGCTGATGATCTAACCATGTGACCGGTAGTATTATGTTACATGGTACCAGTACCACTCATAGAGAGCCATGACATAAAGATAATAAAAAGTTTAAAATTCTTATGAAACACATCAATATTGCTTTAAGCAGTTTATATAATAATTTTCATATTATACATGTACACACATAATGTACATACATACGTGCACTTAATATGCATATACAAGATTTGTACTTTCAAGTACAAGTATCTTTAAACACCAACTTTTCGAATACTAAACTTTTAGAAGCCCCATACAACAAGCACATTTAGAAAAACTCAAGCAACACAACTTCTTAATCATAATTTTTTTATTTGTCTTCATTTATCTAAATATATAAATTATAAAAATATAATATTCATTTGTCTAAATATATAAAATAGAATAAACAGACACGAAAAGAAGAGAATGAAAATTCTGTCATGTTCTTTTTACTTTGGAGCTGAAACCTTTTTATTTTTCTTGTTATTACAATATTTAGAGGCCACAACAAGTGTATAATTCTACAAAATAGGATTCAGTTCAATAATTCAATCAACATTAAGATTATTCCTGTCATTTCAAAAATACCAAAGAAAATAAAAATCAAAGCAAACATTATGTCTGTTCATTTTATTTCATCCAATTTGATTAATGATCTTATTTCAGCCCAAATTTGCCTTTGAATATAATTTTGTATGCTCATCCATTAAACTGTATGCAACATAAATAGTGATTTGAAAAAAAAATCTATTTATATGAAATTTTCACAATAATCTTTTGACAAATATGAATGTCTCTGTTATGAAGGGTAGGTTATTCATCACTGCTTACAACTATAAATTTTTAATTTGTTGCCTGTCAGGAATACAAATGGATGATTTTTATTGATAGTTTTCAAATAAAATACATTATCTGCTTTCTTCATATGATTTGAAAGTTACTGGGATTGAAAACAAGGCGTAAGATTAAATGTGTAAACCAGACAAAATGCTTTTGTTATAACTCCAACATAGGGCCAAGTTCATTATATGCTAACTACAATACTACATACATATAAAAAATTCATAAGAAATGTATTTTCAACAAAACATATGAAATGCTAAAATAAACACTAACTAATGAAACTTCTTTTAAGGTAGCTTTTTATGAAAATTATAACAATTCTGTGAGTATGTACTTGATTTCAAGTTATCTTAATTTCTGAAACTTTTCTAATTCTTAAAAAATAAAAGTTTTATGTCTTGAGTTCAGTAAGTACAATCTATTTTTACAGTGTATCCGAGGGAGTGTTTTATAGCATTTGCAACATATTCAGCACATTTTTTTTTTTTTGCTAAAATGTGTAGACCCAATATAGAACAAAGAAAATTACATTGTTGGAAAGAAGAAGAAAATGAGGGCAAGGCAGAAATATCAAGAAGGGGATGTTGCATCTGTAGTTAATAGTTGCACCTAGCACAAGTCAAGTTTTGTTAATCCTTCTGTCCACTTATTTGTGAGGATCACTTTTTATTCAGGTTTTCGACCTTGCATGCAAATTAGTTTTAAGAGCACTGGAACTACATATCCGCTTTACATAAATTGCAAATGGAAGCTCCAACTGGGCAGGCATGACTTTGTGGCCTTTTAGCCATGACTTGTGATCACATAAAGTGTAGCTGAGTACAGGTCACATATCATCTTGATATGTTGAATACATCGTATAACTGGTTTGTTCATATTGGTACCACCAAACTCTGAAATTATTCAAATATTTTTTCCATGGTGAAATGGAAGAGATTCAATTTACCCAAATGGCTTGTAGTTGATAGTCTCACATAGCAGAGGTCAAGTTCTGTAGATCCTTCTCTCTACTTGTCTATGTAGATCACCTTTTATTCAGATTTTTGACCACGCATATATATTAACAATAGTTTTAAAAGTACTAGAATCACGCATGTGCTTTACCTAAATTGCAAATGGTGGCTCTGACTGTACAGGTGAGACATTATGGCTTCTTAGCCACAGGTAGGTTAGAATTCCTTGATTCTATTTCACTACAGCACCACAGGTAATGTAACAAAAAAGTTAATTAATGTCCTTTGGTATTAATCATAATAATAATCCTAAGATATAATATCCTGAAGGCAATGCTATGTAAGTGATCAAGGCTCTCCACAAATTCCTTTTCTTTCTTACTTGTGAATTGCCATTGAAAGATAGCGGATTGGTTACCCATTCTTTTCCAGTTTTGAATTCAGTGTAAACTGGCTGTGAGCTAATGCTTGGCAGCATAGTCTACAGCTGCTATTTAACTCATAGCTGTGGGGGAAGAGAAGAATTGCTTTTCTAGCCTTGTTTATTTCACTTTTCATAATGATAATCATTATTCTACTTGCAAATTCTAAGAAATAACAAATCATACAAAAATATACTTCATAAGAAACTCATAAGATTTTCTTTCAAGACTTTTTGCTCTATATCTCCAATATTTACTCTTATCCCCCTCTTGAGAGAGATGTGACACAAGGTCTTTTTTAATGTGGAGAACCTGAGTGCGTATGGCCAGGTACTGGTCAAAACATTACCTATCCACCGTGGTGGATAGTTTCAAACCCAGTCTAAACTGGTCTTAAACTGGTCTTATTTGGTGTCCCCAGCCTGAAAGCCTGGGACGACTTTTAGCTCTACATCACACTCAAAAAAATCAAATGCAGAAAGTCAGTTTAAAATGATGTCCTGTCTCTATGTTTTTTA
Organism: Ascarosepion bandense; assembly: GCA_037127315.1. Lineage (NCBI taxonomy): Eukaryota > Metazoa > Mollusca > Cephalopoda > Sepiida > Sepiidae > Ascarosepion > Ascarosepion bandense. Next base: position 1,856,423 of record JBBBDQ010002245.1, read on the forward strand.
GAGAAGTTTGTATTTGTAATAATATGTTTGCAAAAACCAATCCATTCTTGTTTCTAAGAATCAATTTTCTTGGTTTATTCATGCAAACTCAGCACTGACAAATTCGCCTGCAGTTATTAACTGTCCCACAACATTGGCTTTGATAACAAGTGGATTAGTGCAGTTTTTCTCATGAGTGGAACTGTTTAGAACTTCTGATTAAATCTTTGCTTTTCTCAAATACACAATTTTCACAACACCCAATTTCATTTCTCCTATTATTTATATTCCATTCCTTCCAACACTCTTTCTTCCCTTGCCATTCTTACTTACCTTTTTTTGTTGTCTATTTAATTTCTCTCTTTTTTATTTCTTTTTTTTTTTTTTTTGGCGGGGAGGGGGGTTCTTTTTTATCTGTCTTTTCAGAGAAATTTCAATTTCCTTTCAGTCCATTTTACTTCCTCTCTGCAATGTTGTCATTTTTTTCTAAATTTTCTTGCTTTTTCCTCTCTTTTAAGTTTTAATCTTTCCTTCTCTTATTTTCTCTCTTTGCAATCTTTTTCTTTTCCTTTTCATTCTTAGTCTAAACTATTTCCTCTTAATTAGCAATTTCTTTTTTATCTTACATTAAATCCTATTTACTAATTTTAACTTTGTCTAGAACAAGGTTATAAATATGGGGACTAGGTGAGCATCACTTTTAAATCCTAAAGTACGCCATTTAATATTTACTGCTGGTATAGTACGATGTGGCTTACCTTTTGAATGTGGCCTACAAACCTCTGTCAATGGTATAGTATATGGCCTACCTTAAAAAGGAAGTATTATAACTGACTGGTAACAGATAGTCATAGAACTGCTTGTTTCAATTATAGGATGCTGCTTAGTATGTTTTGTAACAGGTAGTTAAAGACACCATTTTAGTATATTTAGTGACAGGTAGTTAAATATACTGTTTTAGTATGTTTAGTAAGAAACAGTTAAAGAACTGCTGGGGAAAACAAAATTAATTAAAATTAAATAAATGTAAACAAATAATTAGCTTCAATAAATAGCCAAATTCTTAAATCTATAAATATACTCTTACAAAGGTAAGACATATTCAAACTGGGTTGGTCACATACTATACCAGAATTAAAAAGTAGGCCATATATTATACCAAAATCAAAGAGATAGGCCACATACTATACCAGAATCAAATAAGTAGGCCACATACTATACCAGAATCAAAGAGGTCGGCCACATCCTATACCAGAATCAAAGAGGTAGGCCACATACTCTACCAGAATCAAAGAGGTAGGCCATATACTACATCAAAATGAAATAGGTAGGCCACATACTATACCAGAATCAAATAGGTAGGCCACATACTATACCAAAATTAAATAGGTAGGCCACATACTATACCAAAATTAAATAGGTAGGCCATATACTATACCAAAATTAAATAGGTAGGCCACATACTATACCAAAATTATATAGGTAGGCCACATACTATACCAGAATCAAATAGGTAAGCCATATTCCTGTGATTTTCTGTCTTAATCTGACATGATTGTCTTCTTCTTCTTTACTCTTGTTCTTGTTGTTCATCTCACTTTCCTCTAAATTTATTTTTATTTCTTTTTCTCTTACATTTATTCTTTTCTCTGACCTTCCTTCCTTTTTCTTGAATTTTTATTTTTCACTCATAGCTTCTCAATTTTATCTTTTACTATTTTAGATCAGATTAAAACTTGTAAATTGGACCTAAAAGTTATAAAAAACATATTTCACCAATTAATTTGCTAGTGTAGCAAGTTGAAATGCTATAGTTTTTGAGAATTAAATTAATGTGCTTAATCACTGGTAAGACAGGTGCATCAATCGAAGTGGTTTAGGAATATAATTAAATTTTTCATATACATAATTAAACTGGAAAATTAATAACGATTTCATATTCTATTTCACCTGCTAAAATGTTTCTGGTTTTAGTATCAGATATTTTCTCTCAGATAATACTAAAAGTATTTAGTTTTAAGTTATTTTTTTAAGAGCCATGTCCCTTCCAGATATGATCAGTCATGGCTCTTCACAACTTTTAACCTTCATATCTCTAAAGCAATGTTTAACCCCTTACTATCTTTACTAGTCCCTCTCCTATCATGCATTTACACAGTCTTCTTAGGTAAGTTACTCCCTTTTTTCCTTTGTGCTTCTTGCCTGTGAGTGTTAAATTCTCCAAGCCCTCTTTCCTCAGTATGTAATCCAGAAATTGCAGCTGTCACTTTCTGACTCCTTTTTTCATTTTCCATGTAACTTCCTTGTTGCTTACATGCAGTGGCTTTGATATTCTTGACATCATTCTGTAAAATGACATCTCTGTTGCTTTAAGTCTTTAGTCCTGGCTATGACAATAAACTAAATGCAGCAGCTAGGCTTTTGATCAGGAGAGTGAAGATTTTGAGGAGCATGGAGTCACCTCTTAATTACTGTTGTTTCCAGGTCCACTCTGACTCAGTTTATTGTCATACCCAGGACTAGAGACCTAAAGGAAATTGTTAGGGTCAAAGCTATGAACGAATAGTGAACCCCTAAACAAAAACAAAACATTATGAAAGTATAAAAATACATATATATAGTAAAAATATCAGCAATACATTTTTATATATAAACAAAAATGACCAACAATAAATATTCATAGTCATATGAAGGCATACAATTGCAAAAAATTGTGTTCAAAATATTTATATTTTGGCAGTAAATACTCAATAGAGAGTGATATGCCACTAAACAAAATCAACCAAACCTTTAAGTCTCCTCTATATTTGTGAAGAAATTGTCCATCATTCACTGCCATAGAGGAGGATGGATGTTACATAGCAGTTCAGCACGTTTTTTCTTTGTAATGTAATTTTTCTTTTTTTTTAATATATATTTTAGGTTTTGGAAAACATCTTTTACTGTTCCAATATGGATTTCAGTGTCACATTTTTAATCATTTGTTAAAACACTTCTCAAAAAACCCTCAACTTTTCTTTCTCTAACATCTGTAGTATATATACCATGTACTGCAATCTGGAATCTTTCCTTCACAAAAGATCCCCAAAAGTCTTAGCTCTCTGTGAAACCAACCATAACCCTACAACCCCTTCTCTGATTTCTTGATTCCTGGTTACCTTTCCTTCTTTAGGAAGGACTCCAGTGTGCACATGAATGGACTGGGTGCTTATGTCAGGGAACTTCTCCTTCTGGCTAGGGTTATTTCTTTTGAATATCCTGACCATTCTTACATGTGTCTCTGTTTCTCTCTGCTAAACTCAGCTTTCTTCTTTTTCTACTGCTTCCCTTCTTCTCCTGACTTTTCCTTGCTAGACAGTATTTCAGATAATATAGAAAAAATAATTTATTCTCACTCATTCATTAATATGTGTTTGGTGACTTCTATGTCAACCAAGCTGAGTGGCCGAAGAACTCTATCATTGATCTTACTGGCATCCATGCCCTAAATTTCCCAATCACTCACTCTTTCATGCAGTATCCCTGAAGAACACATTTCTTTTCTAGATCTCTGCTTCAATTCTATCCCTGACTCTTGCCATGCCATGCAGATCTGTACTCTTGGAAATTCTGATCATGCTGTAGTTTTTGTTAATATCTCTTTCCATTCCCCCTTCCTACCAACAGAATATCTCACTGATAGCAGAGATCAAACTGGGAGCTTTTTTCCATGATTTTCATTGTGATGTCTCTTAGAACAAAGTGTTTAATCCCTCTGTAGGAGATGGCACCTCTGAGATCTTCTCCTGGGTGAAAGATGGCATTGATGCTTTCATCCCAAACAGGAAGTTCAGACCTAAACCTCATTCATCCCCTTGGTTCTCTCCTGCTTGTTTGACCATCATTGCCCACAGAAATCACTTCTTCTGCCTTTACCAGAGTGACGCATCTGTCTACAATATGTTCTTTTTTTCATCTCTGCTTATAATGAATGCAAGTGGATTTTAAATGATGCTAAGCTTTTGTTTGCTGATAGAATGAAGTAGCATGTAGCATCTCACAATTTGGGCCCCAAAGACTACTGGAAGCTTTTCAAAAATGTGTTAAACAACACCAAATCATTGAGCAATAAATCTGAGATCCTCACAGCCACAGTCACAAATTCTGGAGTACCCACACTTGACTTCCCACCAAGAACTGAGGCACAACTAACTGATATATACATAACCCCCTCTCTGGTCTTTAATATAATTCTTAAGTTTGACTACCATAAGGCAAGCAGAGATGATGGAATTACAAAAAGGTTCCCATGAACACTTTCTTGTCCTCTCCAAACTCTACAACTATTGCTTCACTGCTTCTTGCTTCTTGCTTTCTTGGAAGTCTTCCTCTGTAGTTCCTGTCTTTAACAATTCTAGAGGGACTTCTGATCCCTCTAATTATTGCCTAATGCTGAACTTGTTTATCATCTCACATCCCACAACTGTAATCAGTTCCCAAATAGGCATCTATGCAGATGACATCACCATCTACTCCCATCTCAATAAGAAATCTGCCAAGGCTGACAAAGTAAACCTGACTGCTGCTCTTGAAAAGGTGGCCTGGTGTAAGAAATGGCTCATAAATTTTAATGCTTTTAAAATGAAGCTACTGTCCTTTAACTACTATAGAGACATTTTCATACCTTCCATCAGTATAGACCAATTTCTCCCAGAAAGCAGTACACAGCACCTCTTTGGCCTCACTCTCTCAGCCAACTTCAAGTGGAATGACTACATTGAATCAGTAGCTACATCCACTGCTAGGAAGGTTTGGTCACTGTGTTGAGCCAGGAAGTTCTTCTTGTCAGAATTCATCTTGCACATATACAAATCTACCATCCAACTGTGCATTGAATACTGTTGCCATATCTAGTTCGGTGCTGCTCCTATTCATCCCAGGGTTCTTGAAAAATTCAAAGGAGAATCTGCAATGCAATTGATCCGAATTTGGCAGCTCAAATTCAGTCACTTTCTCAACAACAGAAGAAAGACTTTTCTCTGTCTTTTCTACAAATATGTTCATGGCTTCTGCTCTGATGAGATTATCTTCCCTGGTGACCCATCTACATAAATTTACTGAAGCTACTAGATTGGCAACTAGGTCCTAACCTTTTACAGTCAAATATAATTGTCATTTCTACTCCTACAGTTTCTTTTCTCACACTTTCCACCCGAGGAACTCCCTTCTGTATACTTGCTTCCATGATAGCTACAATCTCCAAGAGTTTAAGTTGCAATCTTTTATCTCTTTGATTCCCATCTTTCTCTTATACTTTCTCTGACACCCCTCTACCTTGTTCTTCTTTTTTGGTTTCTTCTGCTCTCCTCTCATGTGGTAGTACTACCTTGTTTGGGGTGAAAACAATTACCAAAAATATGATATTGTGGGGTTCCAGAACACCCGTATTAAAAAGGGAGATTTAATGCGAGAATTCCAGTCCATAAAAACACAACACAAATTTCAAGAAAAGACAACGCAATCAGAAATGTTGCATAAAAATATGAAAACTTTGTATTTGACAATACATATACAATATAAACAATTTGTACAATTCTGTTTATTTTTTGTTTGATAAAAGTGTGTCTTTTATATTTGCGTGAATGTGAGTTGAATATAAAAGTGTCTGTTGTATTTGAATGAATGTTGGTTGAGTATGAAAGTAATGGTTTCGAGTCTGTAATTTTCACAGAGTAGTAGCACAATGTTTCTTTCCTTTTTATGTATCAGCCGTTAAGTAGGTGGAAAAGGAGTGTGAATGAGAATTCCTGAGGGGAGAGAGAGAGAGAGAGAGAGAGAGAGTCAAATGGAGATAGTAGTAATTGGTAGTGTATGTGTAAAACGATGAATCAGTCTACTTAACATAATAAGTCGGTTTACTTCTCCTTTCTGGTTGCTGAATGATGTGAAAAGTTTTATGGCCATTGCAGGTGTTTCCGCTCTTCTTTCCATTCATAATGGTTGAATGGGCAAAAGATTAGTTTGTTGGCATGGTACTGTGTGTATCTGACACTGCGCCTCTCGGGATTGACTGGCGTGGCTGACTGACTCTCGACTGCTTGCTTGAGTGATGGATCGACCAAACTGCTGTCTCTCACTGACCATCTTGACTGACTGACTGACTGGTCAGGGAACCTCCTTAAATATGGAATCCTGGTCACATGAAAAGATCCCTGAATGAATTTTTCTTTAGCTGTGAAAAAAACATTTCGCTGACGTATTTTGAATCTCTCAATTTGTCAACCAATCAGGATCTGGAGTATTGCTTTTCACACTGACTTGTGAAAAAAAAAAGCTTTTAGCCATTTGGATCCTCTTTTGCGGGTGTGCAATTTTACTTTGGATTTTTCCCAAATGTTGTTGTCATTTGAATTTGATTTTGTGGGTGTGCAATTTATTTTGTGTTCTTGATGGATGATATAAGATTTGTATCTTATAATATTGAACTTTCTATAACTGCATTAAAAATGGGTATTTCTATATTTGTGCATTCTGGTAAGATTAGTGTTTTTGTTTATTCTATAAAATAAAGACTGAAGATTGCATTCAAGCATGTAATTGTTACTGGTTAGTGTTCACTTTTATTGCTATCTTTATTATTATCATTTTGTATATTAATATATAAGAAAGTGAAAGAACATGTAGATTAAAACCCACTGTTCAAGCATTTACTTTTATAAAGAGTGCTCGATACAGAGGAGAGCTTAATATTGTAAATTTGTCATTACAATGGTTTATAAAAGCATGATATCACTACACAAAAATTTCCATGTTTCAGAACAATAGTATTCTTCTTCAGGTGATATGCTAAAATAAAAGGTGAAAATGATTTATTTTAAAAATATAAGATGGATTCATGGTTATTTCAAAAGTTAGGGAGTGGTAGTTGGAGAAAATGTTTTAGGTGTGTCAATATTGTTCAATCAAAAATGAGAATTTAGTAACTATGGAGTTTTAACATTTGGGCTGCAAAAGGAAGTCGGATGGCTTGGTGTCTAGACATGTCACTTTTTAACTTTTGTCTGAGTAAGATACATACTGGGACCATAGATTTTTTAAATGGGTAGACAATAATTTTTAACAGCAGGTTACATTTTAGGTTTTTTTTATCAAAAATTAGATTTTTTTTTTTTGCTACTACCTCTGTGTAAAGGGGCTGGAATGTTTAGGTCAGAATTAGGATTAAATAATTATGGAATACTTAGGTATATTGTATTAAAAACAGCAATTAAGTATTGTATGGGTCATTTATTTTAGTAAAATATTTTTTATTTTTTAAATTATGTTAGAGTATAAGTTACAAATGAAACATTGTATATCATTAAATTTTAAAGAAAATTATTTTGTCTGAGTAAGACCACACAATACTTAAATAGGTAAACAATAATTTTTAACGGCAGGTTGGATTGTTTTTTATTTTAACAACTTCATTAGTAAAGGAGCTGGAATGTTTATGTTAGAATTAGTGATTAAACAATTATGCTATACTAAAGTATATTGTAGTTAAGAAAACTAATTCAGTATTTTAGTAAATAATTTTTAATTTTTAAGTTATATTAGAGCATAAGTTATAAATGAAACATTGTAGTTTTTTATGTTTCATTTATAACTTGCACTCTAATATAACTTAAAAAGTAAGGTAGCAGTGTGTAATGTGAATATAAGTGAAAATTATGAAAATAAGAAGGTCAGATAACAAATGACTCAAGATGAATAGGTCAATATTAATGTGCTTAGGGAAGCACCCACAAAGTGATTGTTCTTGGTGGGTAAAGATGTTATTAGAAATTTATTAACACATTTGGAACATGGGGGAAATTATGATGGTTGAATTCTGTGGAAGTAGCAAGGTGCATCCAAGCAGTAAAGTCTAAACTGGTGGAACAAAAGAATAGCATACATCTAAATATTTGCCATTGATAGAATAGCAACAGACTTGCTTATGTTATGTCTGTAAGGATTCAGTAGGAATATAACTGAACAATTTTAAACTCTATCAAGATGGAAAACAAAAATGAGGCAGTTTCAGTTCACATATAGGAGCAATATACCAAGTTTGATCTAATCTGGCTTGATATTTATAAAGATAAAATATGGCAGAAAGAGTCAAGCACTTCCTGAAGCAATAAAACAAGCCAACCATTTTTTCTAGCTTTTTTTAGCAAATGATTGTTTATATAGGTTCCACTTGAAGTCTGGAGTGAAAACCCAATAGACATTTAAAGTATGGATCTTCATTAAGAATGCAACTATTCATCATGTCTGTAGAAAACTTAGGATCTGATTGGTAGGGATGAAATGATTCTAGCTTTGTTTTTGAGGGATTAAAATAGACAAAACAATTATCAGCAAATATTGCATCTTCAGGTTACCATTTGTTTTCGATCCTTATAGAACTGTCGATAAAAAGGATTGCAAAAGTCACTGAAAGCAGTTCTTCACTTAGAGAGATAAAAAGTGTTGGGAGGAAGAATGGAATTATGAAGTTGTTGGAAAGGCAGCAAAGTAAAACAATATATTATTCAATAAAATTTGAAAAACAAATAATGGAATTGTAATAGAGACAAAACACAGAGTAAATCAAGAAAATACAGTAACAACCTTCAGCAGTAGAATGCAGAAGTGGGGTGCAGAGGTGTGGTGGTCCCAGGCATCCAATCAAAGAGTAAAAAAAAAAATTTAACTTTTGAAATTTGAAGTTGTCTCTGTTAACTTCATTGTACAAGCACTGTACAGTCCCACAAGCTGGTGTGAATGTGGATGTGTGTTTTGATAAATGGGACAGGAGTAAGAATCCCTACTTGAGTCTTAGAGGTATAAAAACAAAGAAGTTGGTCCCAGGTATCACTGAACTTCTGCATGTCCCCAACCTTTGCTAAGACTCTATGTGCTTTACTCAATAATTTAAATTTATGGGCAAAAAAGAAGCTACCACAAATATTTCTTACATATTTTAGTTTGAATTTTTGAGTGAATTTGATTTAATGGCATATCAACCTCTGTGGGTTATTTAATGCCAAAAAGGTGGTCTTTTAAGGTTTTTTTTTTAATGTTTGGTTATAGTGAGAAGATTGATTTAGTCAGATTTTAATGAAAAGTTTTGGTTTTTATTCTTTTTTATTTTAGAAAACTGAAAATGTCTTCTAGTTATGTATTCAAAAATGTTTTGCTGAGAATATTTTTTTTCTTGAAAAATGTGTTATGGTAAAAGTTTTTCTTAAAAAAATGTATTGTTGGTAATATTTTTTCTTAAAAAATGTATATTTTTCTATAAAAGTCTATTTTTATGCATATATTTCTATTAAAGTCTATTTTTATACTTTCATAGTGTTTTGACCCCAGGTTGGGGTTAACTATTTGCTCATAGCTGGGACCCTAACAGGTACTACCACTCCAGGTCAGGGTGGACCTGGGAACAACAGAAATTAAGAGGTGGTTCCATGCTCCTCACAACCTCCCAATCAGAGGCCTTGCTGCCAAATGCATACATATTTTATTATCCATTAATAAAATGACAGGTGTCAATGTCACAAATGTGTGTGTGTGTGTGTGTGTGTGTGTGTGTGTGTGTGTGTGTGTGTGTGTGTGTGTGTGTGTGTGTGTGTGTGTGCACATTTGAGAAAGAAAAAGAATGAGTGATTCATTAGGCATCACTTCTAAAAATTATCAACAGAATTTTTCAAATGTTTTCTTTTATAAATAGAATAAAAAGGGAATAAGATACTCTAAGCCATACAAAAATAGCTTGAAAATAGAATTTACAAAATGAGTGGATAAGTCTTCATTAGTTCTTCTTGTCTTCATCTCAGTATTTAATAATCCATGCATTCAAAAGGGATTGACAAGCTGTTAACTGTTCTTAATTTTACAAGCTGATATACTATAGTTTTCTCTCTATCTGTCTGCTTCTCACAGTCTTTATCTCTCTCTTTAAGTGTGTCTGCCTAATTTTATCTCAAAATAGACATCAGAAAAATAAACCCTAAACAAAATTGTTCTGAATGTAAAAAAGACCAGACATCAGCAAATAGATCCTAAACAAAGTTGGTCTGCAATGTAAAGAAGACCACAGACATCAGTAAAATAGACATCAGCAAATAGATCCTAAACAAAGTTGGTCTGCAATGTAAAGAAGACCACAGACATCAGTAAAATAGACACCAGCAAATAGATCCTAAACAAAGTTGGTCTGCAATGTAAAGAAGACCACAGACATCAGTAAAATAGACATCAGCAAATAGATCCTAAACAAAGTTGGTCTGCAATGTAAAGAAGACCACAGACATCAGTAAAATAGACATCAGCAAATAGATCCTAAACAAAGTTGGTCTGCAATGTAAAGAAGACCACAGACATCAGTAAAATAGACATCAGAAAATAGATCCTAAACAAAATTGTTCTGCAATGTAAAAAAGACTGGACATCAGCAAAATGGACATCAGAAAATAGATCCTAAACAAAGTTGGTCTGTAATGTAAAGAAGACCACAGACATCAGTAAAATAGACATCAGCAAAATAGATCCTAAACAAAGTTGGTCTGCAATGTAAAGAAGACCACAGATATAAGCAAAGAACATGCAAAAGAAGCCAGCAACAAATAGAGCCAAGACTTTAACACACTCAAGACCAAAATTGCAAAGAAACCAACTTCTCTTGCTCAGCTAAAAGTGATCCCAAAGATAAAGCATTAAATCAATCAGGAATATGCCAAGCCACCTCTTTATAGAATCTATGAAGGGCAAGGAGATGAAAATGTGCAACAAAGGGATCAGGTACATAAAAAATCAGGGGTCCGCTGTTAAAATCTTCTCTGACAATAAAATCTCTGCAGTAAGTTCTGTTTTGAACTGCCAAAACAACTAGTACCCTGCAGACAACAGTTGATATCAAAATTCACCTTCAAGACCAAAAACCCATTCCTGAACTCATTGCATATCATTTACAATTGTTTATACTTGTTATATTTCTCACTGATGACAATTTGTCCTGCAAAGATAACACAACTTTATCATGCATAGCTGGCACAAAAATAGTTTCTAGCACACATAGATAATATATAGTTACTTCATTATCATTGTCCAAAAGATCACCAGATTTATATCTTATTAAGTACACATGAGGAAGATCACAGACTCCACTAAATTCCCTGCAGCTATAACCAACAAATACAAATCGGTTATGAACAACTCAGAGAACATTACTGGAAAGATATATCCATGCAAATATGTCAGCACAAAGGAAACTCTATGTCATATTGTGTAGCTCTTATTGTTCTGGTGAAGTGTCAAGCTACACATTGTTAAATAGCTGGCTTTAATTTTTTTATCACTCCAGCTTATATTCTTATAAATATTCATACAAATTTCCCTCTGGCCGCTCATCTATGAAGAGCTTTACAATCAAGTGAGAAAATCAATATGAGTGAATGTGTTTTAAAGGCAAATAGAACCATGAAATAATATTTAATTTAATGAAAATATATTGGAATAAAGAATAAGACCCATTAACTCTTTGAAAATGGTTTTGCTTATATTTTGGGTATGTAACTGAACAGATATTTCTTTTAGGAAAATCTTAAAATGTGAATTTAAAGGGAAATAGAACCTTGCTTGATTGTGAAGCTCTTTATAGCTGAGCAGTTAAAGCATGCTGGATCAGATGGTGGTTTCTCCTGTAAAGGAGGGTGTAGGTTAGAATTCTGGTTGAGGGCACATTTTCTTTAATAAGTTTTAATGAGTGTGCAGCCCAGTAGATGAAGTAAATACTGTTTAAAACAAATGGAGTGTTTACTCAATTTACAGATATCCACTAAAGAAGCATTTGAAGTAATATTAAAATGTTGAATTAAAGAATAAACTATTAGAAATAATACATACATACATACATACATACATACATACATATGAAACTGTTCAGAAGCCATCAACACAAGTTATTGTGGCTGAGGATTTGAGTGTTCAAACTGTTGATCACACCAGATTATGCTCTCTCTCTCAGAATAAATAATAAGGTCTGCTCAGCATGGATGCAGTATAAATTACAGGTTAGCTCTGTGGATGCAAAGAGCTAAGCACAAATGGGCAACTGGAATCAGCTAGCCACCATAGCAGATAGTCTTACTCATATATAAATAGCCAGTCATATACATGATAAAATATTTTTAAATGATTTTATCAAATTAAATGTCCTACAAATGAAAAAGATTTAGATTATTTACATTGTTTGGATTGTTGTTTACTTTTGCATTTAGGCTATTGCGCACTTCAGCTGATATTTGTTGGAATTTCAAATAGAACCCTTTATTCTAACAAATATCATCTGAAGAAAGCCAGATCATACAAAGGCCGAAACATTGTCAATGTGACAGTTTACTGTTACATTAACAATGTTTTGATTTTTAGATCAGAACAACAGTCCAAACAAATAGTGTAAATAGTTACAATACCTCATCTCAGAAATTTTGACAGATCCTGATGAAGGCTGGACCATACAATGGCTGAAACATTGTCAATGTGACAGTAAAGATGAGGACAGCAGTTTGAACACTATAAATAGTGTAAATAGTTAGAATACCTCTTCTCAGAAATATAGATAAATCCTGAAATAAAAATGAATAGGTATGTTGTGCTAGGATTGCAATATACAATATATACATCTTCAATACATCTCTGAATAACATTTTGTGAATAGTATTTGCCTTTTTTTGTTTGTTAACATTATCTTTTTAGTACTCAGTAGGCTTAATAAAGTGTGTGTATTCTACTAAGACAGTTCAGTTTCTTAATTTTCTATATTCTTCTGTTGGAGCAAATTCCAAATCAAAACAAAATATTTTTTCACTCAACAAATTTCTGATGTAATAAAGACACACACATCAGAAGGTTGAATTCTCTTCTTCTATAATATTGCTTTTTCATTTTTTAATTCTTTATCCTTTGTTTTTATTTATTTTTTTGGTTTCTTGTGCTTGGAAGTAGAAAGAAATTAATTTGCAATTTGTGCTTGAATCAACAACTGCAGCTGCAACACCCCCCCTGCACATGCACACATGTACGCACATTCCCACACACATATATTTATATTGTAAGAGAAAAAGTGAGAAGATAGGAAAATATGTCAAGAGATGAATAAAACTCTCTCAATTTTTATTTCTTTTTTATTCATCTTTTTTCTCAACAAAACAATGGCTATATAAGTTTTGAAGAATTTGAACAGTGCTTAAACTGAAAGTAGTACTGACTTTTACCACTACCCTTTATGAGCAGCACATCGAAAACCTACCTGCTGAACTTCATCACTGAGTCAAATATTTCCCGGAGGACAATTTTCCTCATAAAAGAAAAAGCGTTTATTTATTTATTTATTTTTTTCCTCTTCTTTTTCACTTTTATTAAATATGTTTTTAAACTATTTTCTATTCTAATCTATTTTCTATTTTAATCTATTATAATAAAATACATATATGTCTAGTTATCGTGTCACACTACCAAATTATCTGATTTTTGGTTTACTTTCTCAAATGTGATTGTAAAAAACTAAAAACATATTTAAGAAAAATCTTGATACAGATTTTACCTCTTTAATCCAACCAACTTAAGATCTGGCCATATTCCAACAGCATAAAATCACAAAAAACAGAAAGTGTCAAATTATTTTTTTATGTTTTATTACAAAATAAATTTTATCAGTTTATTGATTTTTAATGATTTTTCTAGAAAAGTAGAAAAATGTACTTATTTCATTCATATAATAAAAGTTATAACAAATGCAAATTGTGTTTGGTTTTTAATTGATCATAATAAAGTAAAATGGATATCTAACAGTGGCTGATTCACAAATAATGGTAGCAGATTAAAATCATGTCCAATATACAATTTACCAGTCTTTGCTGGATTAGAGACACATAACTAGATTGTGGAATTTATTCACAATTTCTAAACTACTTTTGTAATGTACAACAAGAGTGTGCTGAGGTTGGGGGAAACACCTAACTAATTACTCTCCCAGCAACTATGGAGAATATAGACAGAGAGTGGAAAGAGATGGGAAGTAACAAAAATAATACTGCCTTGGAAACTACAGCAAATTTAGGAATAAAATGCTCATGAGACCGACTTCACAAGATTCTGTGTCTTGCCAACTGCTGACTGCTGGTTTTGCAATTGCTTTTATTAGCATAGGATATTTTACATAGACTCAGATCTTGACCAATTGCAGAGAGGCCTGTGTCTAGATATGCTAAACTCTCCTGCTGCTAACAGGGAAAACCCAGATCTAACTGGTTTTGACAAACATGTCTGTACATCATCCAGCGCCTCTTTTGTGTCTGTATCAATGAACGTTTGCCTTAAATATATAAAACTCAAATCAATTCTGATCAATATAAGCAAACCAACAATTAAAATTGTTCATTCATTAATTTTATCTTCTGAAAAATATTTGTTAATATATTCATAAAATCACCATCATCCTTTTTTTTTTATCCCTGTCAATGGCAGATTGCGCACTAACATGAGATATTTCTCTTTGTGAGCTCAACTATAAGTGACCACATTTATTTTCTTTTACTCACATGTAGCATACCAACTGGAGTGATCCCCTGATCATCACTCTCATATCAGTCCTGGGTTATTGATCTACTCACCTGATTACATGGTGAAGGGCTAGTGGTGTTTTTTCATTTATTTATTTATTTTTTACATTGTCATTTTATTTGTATCAGCCGACTCTTCTTCTTAGGTCAACTTAGAGAAAAGATATAGTATTCCTACACCAGGGTTCAAAAGATGTATACACAAGCTGGTCTAAAAAAGGTATACTAACCTAGAATGTATCCACTTGCAATATGGTTTTTGTATCTGAGATTTTCCTTGACAACTGTCAAGTTTCCTGAGACAAACTGCCTTCACTATGGCTAAGGAGTTCCAGTGACTCCATATTTTTTGCTGCAAAGCAACAGAGGTTTGAAATTACTCTCCCAGGCTAATAAGTTGCATCTACCTGATTTAAGTGTATGCAACTAGTATTTCCATGGAGTCTTCTATCTAAGTACTGGCCAGGCATCACATTGCTTAACTTTAGTGATCAGATGAGAACTGGTGTATTCAAGGAGATGCAGCTGTTAAGAGAATCTTTTTTTTATGAATGAAACTTCTCCAACTTCTGAGCCATTTGATGTGACCAGATGACCTTACAAGTAGAGGTCCTTCATTCAGGTATTTGTTTTCATTGGTTGGCACCAAAATTAAGTGTGTTGGCTAGCTAAGTCAGTTGTTGTAGAAATCTGCTTCAGAGCAGTCTGTTTATTACCATTTGCTGGACTGACATGTAAACTAGATCACAAAAATCCAGCAACTCTCAACTGAAGTTATTTTGAAGCAGCTTCTTGTTGGTAAGCCATTGTGTTCATTTTTTTTAATTTTTACCACTGACCATAATCACTTTAATTATAATAAAACCTTTTCTTTTTTTACTATAGAAGTTGATCTTCTGGCATTTTCTTTATTCTATTTCTTTTGTCACACACACACACACACACACACACACACACACACACACACACACACACACACACACACACACACTGTCATAAGCCATACAATGTTGAAGTCATGTAATAGAAATGTTAATATCATATTTATAGTTTGTAAGAAAAATTTTTTGTGAGGATTTGTCAAACATTCTTTTTAAAGAATAACTGATAAATGTAACTTTCTATCACATAAGTTTGAAAAAATAATAGATTAATTACAGAATGCATCACAGTTTAATTTTGCTTGATGTAACCAAAGGAAGATACACAACTTAAATTACTCTTATGAAATTCAGTAATTAAATCTTTTAAGCATCAGTGCTAAATAATTCACAAATTTGGACTGGATTTTCTTTTTTTTTTCATCTTAAAAAGAAAATAAAGTTGACACATTTTTATTATTTAACTGAACAATGGTGATTTTCCATTATATTTTGGTTTTCCATTTTACTATTGTGATGTTTTTATTATTATTTTTATTTTCTTTATTTTATTTTGTTGGTGCTATGAACCTTCCAGCACCTTCAGTCAGAATTTAAATTCGATGATTATTTCATTACAGAGTCGAAGGTTACATTCCTTAATGATTTTCAACATGTTCATAATTATATAATTTATCATTACTATTATATAATTTTATTATTACTATAGTACAATATACTACATTATTCAGACTTTTGTCCTCATCTTTATTACCATATTCACAATGTTACAGCTGTTGCACCCACTGGCCTTCTTCAGGTGATTAAAATTTTGAACTGTACTCTTTATTTCGATCACTGGGGTGGATTGTTCTCATTCCATGAGTCATGCCACTTTCGGATATCTTAGTTTTTTCTATTTAACTCAACTCTCAAAGTTATCTGTTCACCACTGCTGTAGCCAGATATTGAACTCACAACTCTTTAGATCAAGTCACTAAATCTAACCAACGCTTTTATCCACTGGGCTATGTGTCCTTGAGAACATCCCACCTCCTGAAAAAAGCCTGAGCATAGATCAACCGAAACGTCATGAATATGGCAATAAAGATGAGGACAACAGTTGGAAGAATGTAAATAATGTAAACACTACTTCATCTCAAAAGTATAGGCAAATATAATATACTAGTTTTACCACATTTTATTGCAGTTACTTTTTGTTAAAGTGGTGTTCATAAAAAATTGGTAGGAGGTCAGTTTTAATGAGCATCTATTTATGAAATGAGGTGGAACGTGAATTCAAGTCTCTTTTAGAGATACATGTTACTTCTTTTTTTAAGCCAACACTGAGTTGTAACAACACCATGTACGATAATCCTTCTGCAATATACTGTCAAAGTAGTTCAATGTAACCACCTCTTCTACTCTAACAGTTTCTTTTCTTGCACTTCTCGTTTGTGGAACTTCCATTTGCTTGCTTCCCTGATAGCTACAATCTCCAAAAGTTTAAATGCAATGTCAGTTATCATCTTTTATCTACTTGATTCCCATCCATCTCTTATCTTTTCTTTGACATTACCTGTATTTTTTATTCTTTCACTGTAACCCCCTGCACACCAGTGGCATTTCTGCTTTGCTTGGGGTGAAATGAATATAAAAAAGATTATAAAAATTTGGTTCATGTTGTGGGGTTTTAATTAATTTCAAGATTATTTTCCATATCGCAAGTTTGTTATCCAAAACCATCCCTACATTTGAAATTTCTTCTTTATTGAAAAAGGCCTTCTTCATTTTTAAATATTTGTTGGTGTCAAAGTATATGCTGTATCCTTTCAGACATAGATAATCATGGTCCTCTACATCTTCCTGACCTTTGTAGCTCTAAATACAATTTGTCTTGTTATTTCTCCCAAACCCTCCTCTGCCATCCATTTGTTTAAGATTCTCAAGTATGTCACACACTGTTTTCTTCTGTCTCTCTTTTAATCTATCTGCTCTGTGAGTATCAGATTCTCCAAGCCCTACTTCCTCATTACATGTTCCAGAAACTTTCACTGTTTCTTTCTGATGTTAATCATAAGTTTTCTTTCATTTCCATTCCCTCCAAAACCATGTCGTTGTTCACATGTTTGGTCCATGCCATCCTCAGCATCCTTCTGTAGACCACATTTCTGTTGCCATACTACTATTAAAATAAACCGGATAAATTTAACAATTACTTGAGGAAAGAGGCTTTGAAATTTTATACTGATTCCTAATGAGAACTTCTGTTCGTTGGTTAATCAGAATAGTAAAACAATGGAAACGAAAGAAATCGCAAACATTTATTGCTTTGTATCTTAACAGATGTGCATTGTGGTGCAATGAATATCAGCTTGAAATGAGAACTCAGACAGCCAAGTTTGAATTCCAGTAGAATTTATTACATTTATTTATGCACAAATACCCTATGAATTTGTACAAATCCATCTCTTCTCCCTCCAGGTATGGGTTAAATAGCAGAATAGATTGGGTTCTATAGCCTTGGTAGGCAACCAATCTACCACATGTTTCCAACATCCTAGTTTATATGGTCTACCTAAAATTCATAAACTGAATACTTGTCTCATCCCCATTTTGCCCATGGTTTGTTTTACCCAGCATGAATGGGCAAGGTGGCATGTTGAAATTCTAGATTCATTTCTAAAGTTTTATTTAAACCACTGAATTCCAGACTCGTTTCAGTTTGTGTGATATATATGCAAATTAGATTGTTCTTGCAGATACAGAATATCTTGTGTCATGATATTTCTAGTCTGTTCACCAATTATACACATCAATGAAACCACTGGCATTTGTACCAAATATTTATATGGAAGCCCCTTAAAACCTCCTTCATTTCCTGAGAATGTCTTTGTTGAGTTGATGGAGATAGCTACTAAGTCTTTCAGTTTCAATAATGTTTTATGTACCAGCGAGTTTATGGAATATCAATGAGTAATCTTCTGGGTGTGTGTTGTGCTGCAGTGGATATCAGCTTGGAATGAGAAACTCTGGAGATCAAATTTCAATTGAATTCATTGCATTTGCATGTGCAAATACTCTTGAAAAGTGTATTAATTCATTGGTTAAATAGCAGGAATGATTGGGTTCTTTAGCCTTGGTTGACAACCAGTCTACTGCAGAAAGTAATGGCAACCTACTGCGAGAAAATTTTCTGCATAGTCAGTCATGGATTGAAAAAGACATGATTGCCCAAGTGTGTATCATGTATGGCACTTATCTAACTGACTGATCCTAACAGATCCACTGTCAGCATCATGGTATTTGGTTTGAACAAAATGCTGTTGCATTTTTCAGCTGCCTTTGAGATTTCACTTGCCTGATCCACACTGTCGATTAAAAACTTAATTGGGTGATTAAAGTGTATTGCTTTACTTGCCCACAGTTGATTAAAAATCTCGCAATGTTCCTTCAAATATAGAAAAAAGAAATCTGATTCCTTTAACAACCCAAAAGTATGCCATTGAAGATTCACAAGTTACTTAGAATGACCTACAATGACATTATTGAACTCGTTGGTCTTGCTTTTATCATCCCGGTCAGTGTAAACATACATTTAATTAACACTTCCAGAGTGAAGCAAAAATGTCTCTGTCGCCCAGATTAAAGAAGCTCACGGATTTTTAGAAACTCATTTGAAAAATATTATCCTTGACTCAATATTTCCTCTCTGCTTATGAAAAGTAAAAACGAATGTTTGAAAGAAAGAAAAAAAAATACACATACTTCTTTCAACCATGCACCGAAACACAAATTATACAAGTAATTTTTTTATAGAAAATAATTGAGAAAATTAGATTTGTTATTTTTTTATCATCTATTAGATGAAGATTGTCGACAAACAGAAGAAAGAAACTACAAATTTAGGTACCACCACTTAACTGCCAAAAGAAAAACAGCACATCATGATGTTAAAAGGGCTCAAACTTTATAAAAACAAAGTTTTATCATCAAAATGTTTATGCTTTTATTAAGAGGAAATATCAAATTTTGTTGTTATTATTTTAAAAAAATTTTTTAAAGCCTTTCTAACACGTTCAAAATTTTAATTAAAGTTTCATTTTTTATTTTCTGTCAGCGATTCACTTCACGCTATGTTTATGTAATGTTACTATTAAGAAAACGGAGTCAGTCGAGTAAAATGATTTTAGGGTGAGTAAATTTTGACAGCTGGTTGAGTGATTTCTTTTTCAAATCTCAAAGGCTGTTTTTCAGTAACTAATATTTGAACATAACTTGAATTTATGACATATATACAAATTCTTATATGTGATATGTTATATGATTTGTGTTCAAATTGTGAACTTGATGACAAGCATCTGGAACTGACCAATTGGAAGAGTCTTTCATCAGGACAATGACAAATTTCAAGCCTCTTTGCTGATCCTGCAGAAATTGATACAACTTTGGTCAGATGTCAATATCTGCCATATTTAGTTGACCTTGTACCTTCACATTACCATTCATTTTGATCAATACAAAATATTTAAGTTCTCTGGATGTCTTTAAGGACCAGTTTATCACACAGAAAGATGCCAAATTCTGGGAGGATAGAATCATGAAGCTACCTCAAATATTGTGAATGGAAGAAAATGATACTTATGTAGTTAAATAAATCTATGCACAAATATCTAAAGACTATGTTTGAAATTTAGTTTAAAAAATAATATGAATATTTGTTCTAAGCCTACATAAATCCAATGAATTTTCATCTGATTTTTCCTCTGGTATCAACCTTTGCTTAATCAAAGTATTGCTTCTGATAAATTCCCTTATTTTGAATGAAGTCTTTGATGGTTATTTACAGGCTATGAGATGAAACATTCTCCTTAACATTCTTGCAAAGGATGAAATAAAAGCAACAAATCAAAGAGGTAAGGGTTTTTTTATGTTTGACAGTTCACAGACTGAGGTCTCTGGGAATTTCTATCATGCATTCTTTTTAGCTATGATCTGCACTCTATCAAAATTGACAACCTTTCTTTGATGATGGTTGTAAGAAGGAAATTCATGAGACAGAATCCACTTTATTTTTCTCAAATATTCCCACTTCATAATAAACTGAATAATTCACAGTCCCTTTGAGAAAAATTTCTATAATGATGTCTTCATATCAAAGCATCAGAGAATTCCAAAATTGAAAAAAATATCTTTATTCATTAAAATTATTTGAACTCCAAAACATTTTCTGATAGAGTAAATTGGTCAATATGTTTACTTATAACAAAAGAATTAAAATAGTCAGTGCTATTAATATTCACTTTCTTCTATATATCTTCAAATTGTTCAATGACTCTGCTGCAAAGAATATTAGAACCTCTATAATAAAACTTCAGATAAATCATTCAAACTTATTCCTACTATTATCTATTCATATACTTGTAAAATCCAAGGATATATTTTAAGATTTTTCTTGATTGTCTATTAGTATTTGAAACTGGTCATTCAGTACGCTTTCTGACTAAACTTTTCTTCTTTTCAAATGTCTTTTTAGTTTTTTAAAAATCTTCAGAGCATTGTTGATGCACAACAGCAGCTAAATAATAATTCTACACTGTGGTGATTTTCTAAGTGCAGCTTAGATGTGGCACAAGGTCGAAAGTATGGGACACCCAGTGAGGATCGAACTTACTACTCAATTGTAATGTTTCTAGCTAGACAAGCTTGTTAACCATTACACCACCTCGATGCACCCAATAATAATTCTACACTGTAGTGATTTTCTAAGCGCAGCTTAGATGTGACACAAGGTCAAAAGTATGGGACACCCAGTGAGGATCGAACTTACTACTCAATTGTAATGTTTCTAGCTAGACAAGCTTGTTAACCATTAC
Source organism: Ascarosepion bandense (assembly GCA_037127315.1). Lineage (NCBI taxonomy): Eukaryota > Metazoa > Mollusca > Cephalopoda > Sepiida > Sepiidae > Ascarosepion > Ascarosepion bandense. Next base: position 1,877,750 of record JBBBDQ010002245.1, read on the forward strand.
ACCACCTCGATGCACCCAATAATAATTCTACACTGTAGTGATTTTCTAAGCGCAGCTTAGATGTGGCACAAGGTCAAAAGTATGGGACACCCAGTGAGGATCGAACTTACTACTCAATTGTAATGTTTCTAGCTAGACAAGCTTGTTAACCATTACACCACCTCGAGGTGCCCAATAATAATTTTACACTGTGGTGATTTTCTAAGCGCAGCTTAGATGTGACACAAGGTCGAAAGTATGGGACACCCAGTGAGGATCGAACTTACAACTCAATTGTAATGTTTCTAGCTAGACAAGCTTGTTAAACATTACACCATCTTAAGATGCCCAATAATAATTCTACACTGTGATGTTACTCTAAATATTTAGGTTTGAAATCATAGTACACTCATTTCCTTACCATATTTTTGAGCTGATTAATTTTTGTTTACACTTAGGAGTTTTGATGATGTTTATCAAATTGGCCTTGTGCCAAACACAACCTAAGTCCCCACAATTTAAAATATCAGAAAGTTAAAGAATATGGAAGGATAAAATATTTTGTTTTGTATGTTAAAGTAAAATTTCATTAATTAAACAGAATAACAATTTTGTAAGAAGAAAATATTCAAATAGAAAATGTATGTAGTTAATTAATTTGTAAGAGTTTAATATTCACAGAGAAAATGGACATAGTTAAATGTTTCAGAGAAATATTAGTAAGGAGTTAAATGAATCCAGAGATTATAGTTGATAGTAGCAGAATGTGTGTATGTAGAAAGATTAAAAGGTTACTAATATAGTCTGTGTTCTTTTTCCTCTTTTTATAGCTAGTGAGAAAGTGAAAAGGAAGGTAAAGCAATAAAGGAAAAGGGTACTTATTGAACTTAAATATTTAGGAGTCAGTTGAAGAATCTTGTTGTGTTGTTGTTTTCGTGGTCTTCTTTGTTGGCTGCGAGAATGTTGAGGATGGAGAAGAAGAGTTAAAAGAAATTAGCATGAGTGAAGAAGGAGAACGAATGTGTGACACAGCTTTACATTCTGGTCAGATATGAAATTTCCTTTGTTACATTTTAGTGTGTCATCTTTCTCTGCTCCCATTTGATTGTCTTTGGCCCGGTCAAGGGATGTGGTTAAGCAACGGAATCTAGTTATGTGATCGGCTTAAACTGCATACCCATTTTCTAGGTGTTAAGGAAATTTGACAGGGGTCATAGTTCAATTTGATCTGAATCTAGAATCTTAATTTTTACACGGGCTTGTGAAATTTGCCTTGGTCTGGGTTTTTGTAAAATGTTTTCAGTCATTCTGATCCATTTTTTCAGGTGTGCAATTTTACTTTTTGCATTTCAGTTACCTGTTGGATGATACAGGATTTGGATCCTGTACACACAGAAAGGGGTTTCTGCTTTTGTTGGGATTTTTTAATTTGTGCTTTCTTCAAAGCAGTCATGGCTCTCCATAACATCCTGTCTCTTGTTACTATAAGTGATTTTTCACCCTTTACCATACCTTCTTGTTTTTGTTCTATTATCAATTTACTGTTTTTTTTTGTCCGAGTCATTTCAGAATGACTGACTGACTGACAGACATCAAGCCTCACAACTTCCTATATTTTCTTTTCTAAATAACTGTTGTCCCTTTATCTTCCTTTGTTCTTCTGCATCCATTTAAATAAATTCATTCAGTTGGTTACTCCTTGTTTTCCTTATTGAGTGAGTGTTAAATTTTCCAGGTCTTCTTTCTTCATCATATGCCCCAGAAATTTTAGCTTTCTATTTTTGTTAAAACTTCATCATTGTTCACATGCTCTGTCCATGTTATTTTTAGCATTCATCACTAGAATCACATGTCTTTTTCTCCAAGGCTTTTCTTCATCTGTGATGTTTAGCATTCACTGCCATATCATAAGATAGATAACAGTTCAGCACTATTTTCTTTTGTTTCTATTCTTGGCGTATACTGCATAAGGACTTCGACGGAGAATAATGTTGCAATGAAAAGTAAACAATTTGACAAGAATAAACTAGGACCCAAAATTTGTTGTCTTCTTCACAGGCAAATTGAGAAAATAAACTGCAATCACAATCATGATCTTTTCACTGATAAAATGACAGATATCAACTTAACACTTTGAGTTTGATTATTACGACCCACTCCACACCGCCGGTATAGTAGGAGAAAGACGGGACCACAAAACACATAAACTTTGAAACGAAACAACAAAATCACGATTTTGTGTGTAAACGAGGCTTCTTATCTTCCTACTGGTCAAACATGGCCGAGCTAAATTGAATTGTTTTAGTGATCGAACGCAAAGGTTGAAAGATGATAAGTGAATATAGGCTTTATTTACAAAATATACAGACAGTTTTAAAACAGATTGAGGATTTTATGGAAATCGAGACAAATCAAATCAATAAAAATGTTTCAGAAAAAATGACACGATGGGGTGGATGGGTTTCTCTTGTCATAAAGATAATAATTGTTTAGGTAAACGGTTTGAAGTCAACCAGTATGCATTTACAAGAGCATATATATATAAAAAAAAAAACACTTCACATCAAAGGACAAACAAACGACTTAACTGTTGTTAAAAAGAGTATTTTTTTTCTTTTGTTTCAATGTTTCTGGGACGTTCTATTTTCTTTGATACTTTCTACCTTTTCTTTCTCTTTGTTTCGTCTTTTAGAAGTTCTTTTTTTTTTCTTTGATCCTTTCGAACCCTCTTCTCCTCGCTGGGTAGAAAATTTGTTGGTGAAATAGATCTCTTTTTTTTTTTTTGTTTTCTTGGTTTTTTGTTTTTTTTTTTCTTGGTCTATTTTTTTTTCTCGTCTTGACTAGACTTGCTGGATTTTTACCCTTTTTTTTTTCCTTTTCTAAGGAAAAACTTGAAGAAACTGAAATGTGGTTCTACAGAAGGATGCTGCGAATCTCATGGATCGAGCATGTGAGCAATGATGAAGTCTTGGAAATGATGGGAACAAAAAGGTAATAAATACGGAGCATCAGGAAGAGACAGTTGAAGTTCCTGGGACACGCAATGAGGAAGGAGAGCTTGGAGAACCTGATACTAACAGGCCAGATAGAGGGAAAAAGAGACAGAGGAAAGCAACGGATAACATATTTGAAGGACCTAATCAGGTGGATGACAGAATAAGGATTGCACGGTGTAATAGGAGAAGGTGTGTTCAGAGCCACCAGGGATAGGGAAACGTGGAAAGCCATGATCGCCTACGTCCTGAAGGAGAAGGGGCTGAAACTTAGTTGAAGTTTCTTCTTTTTGTTACTTTGTGGTTTCTTCAGTGTAGTGGTGTTTGATTTCTTTGAATCAATTTCTTCTTCAAAACTTTATTCGGTTTCTACGGGTTGGGTTTTACGCAACTGAATTTATGGCCGACTATCACAGGCCTTTGCTGTCATCCAGTTAAGTCAAACCTGAGTATGGGACTGACTGAAAACAGCTTTTTTTATGTTCACGCCAAGGTTTTGGCACATGACTCACGATTCCCAAATAGGGATCCTTTTGCAGATATGGGTGGAAGGAAGTTACTCGTCTGGTCTAGGGTTCAAAGTTGTGTTACTGTCTGGGCAGTATCCAGCTAGACCATTAAGTTTCATGTGATCAGATCATCAAGTTTTCATGTGATCAGAAAGAAGGAAGCATGCTTTCTCTAAATCATACAACCTTTACCCCCGCATGGATGCAATAAAACCATTAATTGTCAATTTTTTTTCAAATCTACTAACTTTGTATTTAGGATACTTCTGAAATATAATGCTTGTGCCTTTTCTTTTTCAATAAACTCAGGTAGGGGTTCATCGTAATATAAAGAGTGAAGGTGGTCATAAGGTCCGCACACATACATTGAGGGCAGCAGTCGCTGTGCCCCACTTCCTCTGGCTCTCCCTATGTTCTGAACTCAAATGCTAAACTGAAAAACTGCCGACTGCTGCTGTCTGAATGCACTTAAATAGGCGAACCTCATTTGACATTTGGCACCACAGGTGTGTCCCATGCATACCTCAAGTGCTGACTTCTTTGAACTCTGTCATCAAAACAAAATCTAGCTTGCACCTGGGTCTTTCTTTACACTCTCTGATATTTCAAAATAACATTCGTTTTATTTTTCTAATCTTGCAACAAAAATGCAAATACAGTTCCAAGCAAAATTTCACACTGATTCAAAAATATATAATATTAATAGTTTGTTTAGTTTCTAGAAGTTATCGTTTGCTCTTATGTGTCATCAGATTTATGTGCCTCATTTTTATTGTCTGATATCAGATAATTAAATTTCTATATCTGCTTGATTTTGATGTCATCAGTATGTCATTCATATTCTGTGCTGTCCTCTTTTGCTAACAAAAATCATTAAATAAGAATTGATTGTTAAAGTTTACTTTTGATCATCAAATGTATTCTTTGTTTCAACTTTTCCACAAAATCTATTTTTAAAATCTGACAATTCCTTGTGGGAAGTGAATCATTCAAGGTCTGTTGCAGTTCCAGAAATGTGGACTTGTTGGAACCAGCCAAATAAAATATAATTAATACTTTAATGATTTGTTAAATTCTGAAGCAAACATTATGAAATGGATATCTCTGGATATTTCAGATTTTACAAATGCTTTTATAAAACTAGAATGAAGTTGTGTTTTCTCTGATTCAAAAGAATTTTTTTACTGTATATATAACCAACTAACCTTTGGGTATCAAAACTCAGATATATTACTAAATAGAATTTGTAAGTACCTAAAACATTATTGAGTTATTTTTAATTTTAAATTGTATTTATTTAATTTATATTATTTAATGTGTAGTTTTGGGGAGAAAAAAACAAAACAAATTATTGCAAAAGTTTTAGCCTATTAATTAAATTTTCCTATATAGATGCTAAATCCTACCAACAGAATTTTTCTGATGAAATTTATTCAATTTCTTTAACTGCTCTGTGAGAATGTGCTAACAAACATGTTCCAATTTGTAAGTGAAATATCTACAATGAACTGATTCTGAACTAGAAGAGATTCTATAAATGAAAGACCAATAATCATCATCACCACCACCACCATCATCATCATCATCATCATCACCACCACCACCACCACCATCATCATTATTTAACATCCTTTTTCATGCTAGCATGGGTTAGACATGGTTCTTATTGAGACACCATCTCCAGAAAGATTACGTACCAAGGTGGGAAAGTTCAGCTAACTCTTTTCTACACAGATATATTTTTGTTTGTGATTTCACTATTTGCCCATAGCTGGGGCCTTAACAGGTGCTATCATCCTGGGTCAGGGTGAATCTGGGAATAACAGCAATTAAGAGGTGGTTCCACGCTTCTCAAAACCTCCAATCACCCAATGAGATGCCTTGCTGTCAGATGTAGTTTATTGTCATTTCCAGGACTTAAGTAAATACAGTGGAACCTGTCATATGCAACCACCTTTACTGGTATCAAAAAACGGTCGCATACGACAGGTGGTCGTTCACTAAATAGTCATGATCTATTTCCTCCAGGAACGTATATGCCACTCACCAGAATGTACATATTAGAATTTTATCATGTAATCTGGTAATAAATAAATGAGAACATAAGAAAATGGCCTAACTTTAAAGAAATTTATTCAGCATAATTCATTTTACAATTGTAAAAATTGTATTTACAAGGTAGACCAATAGACCAAAGTATTTATTCACAAAAAATATTTATTAAGTGGACTTAAATAAAACTATAAGGTTTCAGTTTTTTTCTTAGTAGTGAGTGATAGCAAAAGAGAATCTGCTATAATAGAAGAAAAACATACAAAAAACTGACAGCAATTGTGGGTGAGAGTAGAGAAACAGAGAGAAAGAGATAGATATACCCAAATAGAAATAGAGTAGATAGATACACAAAAAAAATAAAGGAATAAAAGAGATAGATATTTGAGAAAGGGAATATAATTGTGATTTTCCCAATCCTTGAATTTATCCAAGTCAGTACAGAGACTGCCATACATCTCTTGAACATGTCAAATGCAATACATGTTGTACAAAACAGCAGATGTTTGACTATGAGGTGAACTCAGGCAATGTACATTTCAACAAGAAATAACAGGTTGATACAACACTACAATAACAAAACAATGAGGAAGTGTTCCTGGCTTAGATCAAATCAAAATGAAATAGATTACTCATTTAGTTTCTCCTAATTTAGAAATTCCCAGTGTATACCAAAATGGATTTTTTTTAACATGGTAACTTGATTTTCACTGTTGATGTTAGTCACTGTTCACATTCTGGAGGTGGTCACTGCTAAAGGCCAATTAACATTAGCAAATTGTCTGTGCATAGAAAAAAAGTGGAATTTTTTTATTTATTTAATTTAATGATGTTCAAAACAGTTTGCAGTAATAGCCAAATAGTAGTTTGTACCTTCATCACAGCATTAAGTATCATTGTAATGAGTTGATAAAAGGTTCGTAGCAATTTCAAAATTCTAGATGATCAATAATTAAGTCATCAACCCTTGTAACCATTTTGGTACATTTATTTTCATCAGAATATTATCAAAAAGATCAATACAAATGCAGAAAGACATGTGCTTCATAGACTATGCAAAGACATTTGACAAAGTACACCACAAAGACTTGATAGAAATGTTCAGCAACCTTAAAATACTTGAGAAGGACATTAGAGTGTTGAAAACCTATACTGGCAGCAGGACATTTGTATACAGACAGGAAACAAGTCCGGCAGATATACAAGATAGAAAGGGATGCAAGACAAGGATGTGTCCTCTCACTGGATCTATTCAATTTAAACAGTGAGGCAATTTTGAGAGAACTAGTTCTGCCAGCATTTGTCATTGGTGGCTACACTCTGAACAACATAAGATATGCAGATGATACAGTGCTGATAGCAGACAAAGAAAGAAAACTACAAGACCTCCTACAGAAGGTAGCTAAAGTAAGTGAAAAGAAATGACTAAACATAAACTATAAAAAAAACTGAATGCATGGTCATCAGTATAAAAGAGGAGCCCAAAATGCCAACTACAAATCGGTGATGGTGGAATCAAGCAGGTACAGACATTTAAATACCTGGGAAGTGTTCTGACAGAGGATGGAAAGTGTGACACTTAGATATGATGGTGTATTGGCAGGGCCAAGGAAGCATTCCAAAGGCTAAGTAGAGTATTGAGAGACAGAAAGATTTCATTGGAAACAAAGAAAAGATTTCATTGAAAATAAAGAAAAGACTACTGGACTGTTATGAGATATCTGTCCTACTTTATGACAGCAAATGCTAGACAATCTCATCAAGGATGAAGGTGAGACTCAAAGCAACAAAAATGTGGTTCTACAGAATGATACCATGGAGCAAACATGTGAGCAACAACAAAATTTTGGAGAGGATGCAAATGAAAAGAAATTTATAATTAGCATCAGGAAGAGACAGATGAGGTTTCTGATACACATAATTAGGCAAGAGAGCTTAGAGGAACAAATACTAACAAGAGGGAAATAGAGACAGAGGAAAGCAATGCAAGACATACTTGATGAGCTTGAGCAATTAGATGGCCAAACAAGGTTTGTGAGAGATATCAAGAGGAGAAATGTTAAGAGCAATAAGGGATAGGAAGAAGTGGAAGTCCATGATTGCCTACGCCCTGAAGGGACACATTACATAAAGAAGAAAAGTTCTCATCAGCCATTTGTTCCAGTTGCAAAGTTTATTACCGCTAAGTCTTGATGTCTCAATGGAAAAAGCATATTGTTATTATTATTAGCAGTTAAGAATTTCTTGATAAAAAATGCTTCTAATTGTCAAAAATATATATATTTCAAATAGCAAATATGGTCAGACAACTAAGTCATACTTTAAATACTTTATCATTTATATCTGCATGCTCATCTTAATTGTTGTATTAATAACATTTTGGGTGTTGTACAGTCCAACCTTTTTCAGGTGCTTGTCATTGTACCTGGTAAACATCTCGAAATTTTAAACCAAACCCTTTATTGAATCAACTAGGTAGAATATTCTTATTCTTCTTTTTTTTGCTTAGTGGATATATTGTATTACTTAATACCCAGTCATCAGCGAAGTGCCTTATGTGGTACATATTTGGGTGATCATGTCTCAAATGAGACTTAAGTAACCAGTGACTTTTCCCACATTAGGTTGCCATTACTTTCTGTGGTAGACTGGTTGCCAACGAAAACTATAGGACCTAACCTGTCCTGTTATTTAACACATATTTGGAGGGAGAAGTGATGGATTCATACCTTTTCCCAAGAGTATTTGCACATAAATGAATGCAGCAAATTCAACTGGAATTTGAACTCATCTCTCTGATTTCTTGTTCCGAGCCTATATCCACTGCATTACAATACACTCACCAGTTTTATTGTATTAATTTAGGTACCTCTACTAATATATTGTATTAATAATATATTGTATTAGTTAACACTCACCAGTTTTACTCTATTTATTTTGTTTGTCTGTTTCTTTCATTTTATTTTAAGTATTTTGTATGATACAATGCCTACTGGATTAAAGCATTCATTAAAATATACTGGGTTCCCTGAAAGTTTTAAGTTCAGTCCCTGGATTGGGTAATGCAAAAGCCAAGGACTTTGATTCAAGGTAGAAAACCTTAGTAGTACCTGCTGTAGGTACATGTAGGTAAAGTTTATAAAATTGTAGTTTCTTTTGGTTTGTAATCAATTCCCATAATCTATTTCCTTAAATCAACAATCCACTGACAATACCATGTCTCCTGTTCTCTTCAGCAGTTACCAGTCAGTTTTTATGCACTTTTTATATCTTTATTGGCAGCCAAAATTTACATATTAGAAAAGAATTTCACAACTAGCCAACTCTGGGATCTGTTTTAAATGTGTAAACTGCAAAGCTACCATTTTTCCTTTTGGAATAGTCTATATGTGAGACACATCAGAATCTGTTTTCATTCTTGCATAAGTCATTTTCTCTAGTGTTAAATTAACTGTTGCGAAAAATGCATGCAATCCTGTGCCTCTTTGACCTCTGTGGTAGTTCACTACAGTACATATATCTACCCACACATTAAAAATAATAATGAATAGCTAGGGTGAAGCTGGAAGAGCCTGAATGAACATTTTATTTTCTAAAACAAGAACATACTAACGGACTGTAGAAATGCGTTTCATGCTTTCTCTTCAATGCTGAAAAGCAAAGCTTGTAAATATTACAAACTTCTGTTCTCGCTCACAAATCCAGCATTTCATTTTACAAGAAGACATGTTTTTTCCCATGAGTCCAAGAAGCATCTTCTCTTCAGGGTATCTACCCCTATATCTTTTCACTGTTCAGACTAGAGTTTCACTGACCAGCCGGCTGTTAAGAGTCATGTGATTAACTAAATGTTGCACATATTAATTAAGAGTAAAGAAAGTTAAAGCAACAAATGAAAGAAACTAAATAAGACATATAGTAATGAAAATCTCTCATCTGAAAAACTGCAACATAAATTATCATCTCTTTATTTTGATCATTTAGTTATGTCTCCAAGAGTGATACACTGTTCATTATCTGAATTAATTTCAAATTCAACTGTAAAAAAATTGTGGTGAAAAATCTGATTGGATATCAGATTGGATGATGTGATTGGATAATGGACATCAGTTGATATAACCTGAAAATATAGGAAAATGATGGAAATAAAATTGAAAAATTTTATTCACAATTATTCACAAGTAACAAAATGTAAAAGAGTTGAAAAGTGTAACACATCACTCAATAAGTCCCAGGCTTGACATATAGATGGTGCCACTAATAAAAAATCCATATGATTTTTATGAAGTACTAACTTTCAAATGGTACGTGATAAATTTGGGCCAAATCATATTATTAGATTACAAATTACAGTTACTTAAGTGAAGCTACTGTTGCAAATTTTCAAAACCATGGAAAAATCTGTATTTCGTGTGTTAATAAAGCATTGTTTTCTGATGGGAAAAAATACTGTTCAAGCAAAGCAATAACTTGAGAAGTTGGCAACAATGGTTAAGCGGTGGTATACTGACTTTAAATGTGGTTGTACAGACACAAATGATGCTAAACACTCAGGTTGCCCAAAATCAGCAGTTGTCCTGGAAAACACCAAACAATTTACAAACTTAAAATTGCATGAGATAGCAGAGGAGTTGAGCATATCAGAAGGCGGTGTATTCACCATTTTGAATGAACATTTGTCAATGAGAAAGTAGATCAAAAACAATGATCCAAAACAAAAACATGTCGATGATTCATAACATTGTTTGTAACGGTTTCAATGCAACAAGAATGAGTTTTTGCACAAATATGTGACAATAGATAAAACATGGATCTACTACTTCACTCTGGAGTTAAAATCAGCAGTCAGCAACAGGTGACAGCCGTCCAAAGCAACCAAAGACACAAACAGCAGCAGGCAAGATTTTGGTCTCTATATTTTGTGATGCACAAGTTATTTTGTTCATCAATTACCTTGAGAAAGGAAGAACTATAAATAGCAAATACTATATAGCATTACTGGTGCATTTGAAGGAAGAAATTACTAAAAAACAGCCACAAATGAAGAAGAAAATGTAATCTTTCACCCAGACAATGCATTATGTCACAAGTCAATCGCAACAATAGCAAAAGTATATGAATTACACTTTTGAATTGCTTCTGCATCCACCCTATTCTCCAGATTTGGCCCCCAGTGACTACTGGCTGTTTACAGACCTCAAAAGAATGCTCCAGGGAAAGAGATTTGGCTCCAATGAAGAAGTGATATCAGAAACTGAAGTGTATTTTAAGGCGAAAAACAAATTGTTCTACAAAAAAGGCAACAAATTTTTAGAGAAGCATTGGAATCAGTGGATCACCCTAGATGAAGACTATGTTGATGAATAAAATTGAATTTTGCCTAAAAGTTGTTGTTTTATTAGCTAGGCTCGGGGTTTATTGAGTGATGTGTTATTATACATAACAGTTTGATAAAAGTGTATTACATATTATTTTCGTAAGAGTGTATTATTTATCTTTAGATATTAGTTAGTGTATTTTACATTTTCCCAAAAATAGCTCTACATAAATATTGATGTCTATGTAATGGAAGAAAATAGCTAAACCAAAATAATAAAAGACAAAAGTGTAAATTTATATTCAATGAATATTAAAAAAATGTATAAAAAGTTTAGATTAAATGAACAAGTTTTATAAAATTTGATTAACCAGTTTTGGAAAGATGGTGCCTCTTGTATTATCTTTTAGCCATTGAAATTGCATTGGAATTGTCTTTTATAAACTTAAAGTTGTCATTGCATGGGAACTCCGAATTAATACACACTGTAGGGGAGTTATAACTCTGAGTAGATAATTATAAATTTCATGACATTTATATATAGAAACATAATCTTGACAATGAGGAATGTCAAGACAGGGAAACAACAAAATGTGTATTATTTATTATCTGGTTATTATGTTGCTTTGAAGACATGAAAGACAATAATACTAAGTAAAATTGTGAGATTGGGGTCAAATGTAGATCAAACATGATCCACATTTGACAGAATTTGACAGAATATGATCTACATTTGACAGAATTTGACAGAAGTCTCAAATAAAGTTTATATAGTTTTTCTCATATGTTTTTTTATAGATGTGTGTAATGAGTGTCCAGATAAGTTAGAAAATACAAGAAGTATCTGGGGTTTTCAAATTTTGTTCAGTGCTAAAAGCTAAATGCTATTATTATGGTCTAAAAATGGAAAAGGTGATGAAATTTTTATTGATGCACATGGTAACAACCTCTCCATGTGAACTGCTTCTCCAACACTGAAAATGTCAAGTGGTTATGCATGCAGATGAGAAAAGTAGGGTTCATCCTCATTGATTTGGAATGAGTGATTTAATGATAATTATAATTACTATAATCATTTTATTATTATTTTTGACACTATAATTAATTTTTATTTATTTTTTATGGATATACAACATATAGAATTTGATTGGCCAAACTTATTTGTAATTACAATGTAAAACTGGTTTTTATAATAGAGTAAACAAAGATGTTATTTACATTATTTACATTTTTCAGTGCTGTCCTCATCTTTACTGCCATATTCACAAAGTTTCAGCTGTTGTATGTTCTGGATTTCTTCAGATAATTGGAATTTTGAACCAAAATGATTTGAACCTCTATTTTGATCTAAGAGAGTTGAATTAAAGGGAGATAACTAAGACATCTGGAAATAGCACAGCTCGTGGAATGAGAACAATCTATCCCAGTGATTGAAATACAGGGTTTGGTTTGAAATTTCAATCACCTGAAGAAGGTTGGAGTGTACAACAGCCGAAATGTTGAGAATGTGGCAGCAAAGATAAGGACAACAGTCTGAACAATGTAAATAATGTAAATACTACCTTATCTCAGAATGAATAACAAAATGTTAGTGTTGTACAGAAAAATCCTTTCTTCTTTTCTATTCCATTTAATCAATTTTTTCTTTACTGTCAAGACATGCTAATATTTTCATTTCATACAAACATTTATTAAAAGAAACTTGATATTCTTCACATCAGCTACAATAGGTAAAGACAACAGAAATACACGTAGCATATATGAGGCCATCAGTACAAGAAGGTACTTTCCACCATGTATATAAAAATCAGTTAAGCATAACATTGTATTCTCCAGACCTTCCTCCACCTGGAAAGCAACTTGTTTGTATCATCAGGTACTTGCTACAAGGTCTAAATTCTTATGGTTCACAATGGTGTTGAATACTCTTCTGCCTTACTGTGCAGGCTTATGTCAAGTGTTGGTGTAGAAGGTATCTTCTGCCACACCCCCAGTAGCATTTGTTTTTTTATACTATTAATATTTTTGTCTACACATTATTGTTTTTTATTTAACCAGTAACAGTGTATAATGATTCCTTTTAAGATAACATGTCAGATTATTCAATTTTTCCATTTCAAAATATTTTTCATGAAAATTCATTAGTGTACAAGCTTATGTTTGTCATTAGACATATTTCAAATCTTTTATCTGGATTGGGAGAACATAATGTCACTATTTTGTTGAGCAAATGTTGCACTACTGAGGTGCTCTGCTTGAGTTATAGGCGTGTAAAGTTTTTTGTTTTCCAAATGCCACACAGCTTTTCTGTTATTCTGTATGTTAAAGTAGATGCTTTTAGCTTCCTTTTAAAAAACAATTGAGTGGTTTATCTCGAATAAATCCAAAGTTATGACATTTCAAAAGTCAACAAAATCTTTAAACACAATTTCGTTTTTTATTTTGTGATGGAAAGTACTTTCTAATTCCAAATGCATCATCTATCTCTTTGCCAGCATCTCAAACATCTACTGTTAGATACAACATTTCCAATAAACATAAACCTAATTGCTATATTTTACAAAAAAGATATAGGATCTACCAAATCTGAAAGCAGAAATAAAGTTATTAAAATCTCTGTAAAGATTGTCACAAATGCATTTCATGACACTTGATCCACAAATGCATAAAGACTTAATTTAATAATTTCATTTAAAATTTCTTGTATGAAGCTTAGAGTTTTTAGTTTTAATGTGAATTAATAAATGTGTCTATAAATTAATTACAATAAACAAAACTGACTTCAAAATCCTCAAATTAATAAAATCTTTCAATAAAATCTAGAACATTTTTGTGCTATACAGAAACAGAGACAAAAATTTCAGCACAAATTTTTAAAAAGTCAGTATTATGAAGTATTGAATGTTTCTACAATAGATTTAGGTTAGAAATATTAATGTAAATGATTACTTACCACATGTGAAATTACTTGACACCTGTGAGATATGTATAATATTCTTCTTCTTCATATTCTTCTTTTACAGGACGTAGGTAATCATGGACTTCCATTTTGTTCTGTCTCTTGTCACTTTGAATGATTTTTTCTTGGTATCTCTTCTAAGTCCTACTCCATCAACTATTTGCTCAGACCTAACAATATGTCTTGCACTGCTTTCTCCTGTCTATCCTTCTATTTATCCAACCAGTGAGTATTAAGTTCTCCAGGCCCTCCTTCCTCATTACGTCCCAGGAACCTCATTTGTCTCTTTCTTATATTTAGTATGAGTTTTTTTCTTGTTTTCATCCTTTCCAACATCTCATTGTTGCACACATGCTCCATTCTAGTATCCTCACCTTCTTCTTCTTATTTTATATGCTCTGTCCTTTTAGGACGTAAGCAATCATGGCTTTCCACGTCTCCCTATACCTGGTGGCTCTTAGTATGTTTTCTCTTGTTACACCCTGCGACCCCCGTTTTATCATCCACCTGATCAGGCTCTTCAAATATGTTGTCTGCTGCCTTCCTTTGTCTCTTTTTCCTTCTATCTGGCCTGTCAGTATCAGGTTCTCCAAGCCCTCCTTCCTCATTGCATGTCCCAGGAACTTCAATTGTCTCTTCCTGATGCTCACTATTAATTTTCTTTTCGTTGCCATTCTTTCCAACACCTCATCATTGTTCACATGCTCGGTCCATGATATCCAGAGCATCCTTCTGTAGAATCACATTTCAGCTGCTTCAAGTTTTTCCTCATCTTCGATGATATTGTCCAGCATTCACTGCCGTATAGAAGAACTGACATCACATAGCAATCTAGCACTCTCTTTTGTTTCTAGTGAAATTTTCCTGTGTCTTAGTACTTTACTCATCTTCTGGAATGCGTCCTTCGCCATGCCAATTTGCCTTTGAATCTCTGTCGCACTTTCCATCTCCTGTTAAAACACTTCCTAGGTATTTAAATTTTTGTACTTGCTTGATTCTAGTATCCCTGACCTTTATTTGGCATTTTGGGTTGCTCTTTTTGCTGATGACCATGCATTCAGTTTTCTTACAGTTTATTTGTAGTCCTTTTTTGTCACTCTCCACAGCTACCTTTCTGTAGGGGGTTTTGTAGTTTTCTTTCCATGTCTGCAATCAGCACTGTATCATCTGCATACCTTATGTTGTTCAAATTCTTTTGTAAAACCACATTTCTGCTGCCTCAAGCCTCTCCTTCATCTTTGATGAGATCGTCCAGCATTCACTTTCATACAGAAGGACAGATATCACATAACAATCCAGCACTCTTTTCTTTGTTTCTAATGAGATTTTCCTGTCTTTCCTCTGGTTAGCTTCTGAAATGCGTCTTTAGCCATGCCAATGCATCTTTGGATCTCTGTGTCGCATTCTCCATCCTCTGTCAAAACACTTCCCAGGTATATGAATTTTTTACTATAATTTTAGATTCTTCGACTTGCAGCTGGCATATTGGTCTCCTCTTTTTGCTGATGACCATACATTCAATTTTCTTGAGATTTATGCTCAGTTCTTTCTTTTTGCTAAATATCATATTACCACATGTAAAATTAAGACAATGATATTAAAACTTCCCTGTACCATACAATGAGAGAGACACCGTATATATTTGCATATATGTAATCAATCTCTACAAGTATATATAAATACCTTTGTATATGGTTCTATATAAGTGTCTATATTGATTGTAAAGTAAAAAGCTAAAACTAGAGATGATATTCAATTATCTATTTTGTATCTAAAATATATTTTTGTTATTATGGCTAAAAACAATTGCCAAGTTTACTTGTAAAAATAATGCAATGATAAAATTAAAATAAAATCTTATGAATTGGAAAAAATAATTTCTTCAATGTTTTTTGCTTTCCTCTATCATAATACCTGACTTATGGATATTTCACTTTTAATTGTATTTTCTTAAAGCACAATATTTGCTCTCATTTTTACTTTTTTTACAATAAAATTGAATTATTGCCAGTGAAAATCTAAGAAAGCAGCAATGTTTTTAAGTGTGTATGTATATGTATGTATATGATCTAAAAAAACACTTGGATTTGCTTTTTTTCTATGTTATGTCTTCTATTGATTTTCAAATTTATTTTCAATAAAAATCTTAAGTTGAGAAATGCAGAAAATATGGACATGACAGAAATCAGTTGGGATGTTTTCAAAAAGCAGCAAATCTTATAAAAAATGCATTGTCCATTTAATTGTATTTATCAAAACCATTGTTCATTTAGGTATGGTACAAGTAGCATGTGCGTTGTGGTTCAGTGAATATCAGCTCAGAATGAGAAATTGGGGAGCCGAGTTTGAATTCCACTTGACTTTGTTGCATTCACTTATTTGCAAATACCCTTGTGTAAGGTATGAATCCATCACTCTTTCTCCAGCTGTGGGTTAAATTGCAAGATAGATTGAGTGCTATATCTTTAGTTGGCAACCAGTTTATCATAGAAAGTAATGACAAACCTACTACAGGAAAATTTTCTGGCCAGTCAGCCACATCGCTTTCGAGACATGATTGCCCAAGTGTGTATCATGTATGGCACTTAACTGACTGACAGGCTAAAAGAATTAATTGTGGAGATTTTAATTTTTTGTGGATTTGCTTAAACTAACACAAATTTATTGAACAGTGCAAATTGAAAAATGAACAAGGTTTTGTAAAATATAACAAAATATTTTATGCAAAAAGTTTTGTCCCTCATTGAGAGCTTTACATATATATATATATATATATATATATATGTCTGTCTGTCTGTATATATGCCTGTATATATATATATATATATATATATATATATATATATATTAATACAGGTTTCATTGAATAATATAGACAAGTTTTGTCTATTAATTTTGTGTAGGATCCGTTCATACCGTCTGATATACTTGATGGTGATGTCGTTGAAAGACAACATAGATAACGTACTCAAATGTCTGTAATCAGACCAGGGACCACAACGCCACTATTTTGTCACTGTCTTCGGCCATCCGCCACGGTAGGGATGGACTTATATTTTCAATTCAATTCTCTTTATTGTTAATAACTTAAATGTTCTATGTTTACTGTGTGTTAATATTTACTCTTTGATAAAGACTTATGTGAGCTGAAAGCTTAGACCCGATAAAAAAATCAACAATTACTGTGATTTTTGTTGTCTTTCAATGACATCACCATCAAGTATATCAGACGGTATGAACGGATCCTACACAAAATTAATAGACAAAACTTGTCTATATTATTCAATGAAACCTGCATTAATGAAAAAATGCTGCCAAAATACACACAATATATATATATATATATATATATATATATATATATATATATATATAACATTTTTTCATATATATATATATATATATATATATATATATATTGTGTGTATTTTGGCAGCATTTTTTCATGAATGCAGGTTTCATTGAATAATATAGACAAGTTTTGTCTATTAATATATATATATATGCAAATTTTGTTATAAATGACAGACATGGCAAGGATGAACATACTTTAATAAATAAGACATTCAGACAATTTTTATATAATTTAAGTTCAGAAAAGAAAATTATAAGATCACATGAAAATTATATAAAGAAAGTTAATCAGAGCATCTTGTCTGTCATTTTTAACAAAACTTACATAAAAGAGGAATTGCTGCCTAAATATATATATATATATATATATATATATATATATATATATATGCATTCCATATATAAATTCAAATAATACATTTTGAGGATAACCATTTCAACAGGTTATCAAACCTGTCTCTTCAACTCTTTGCAACAGATGTTATGAAAAAATTTTAATATTACCGGAAGTAAATGTTGTTTAAAAAAAAGGAAAGAGACAAAATCTGTGGAAGAAAAGGTAAAAGGTGTAGATGTAAGTGATAGAAGTTGGAAGGAAATAGGTCAAACAAAGGCATGGAAGTTCAAGGTTAAAGATTCTCTTAAAGGGAATCTAGGATATAAACATAAGTTCTAATCAGTATTTGTTCAATTTATGTTAAGAATTAATATAGGAATTAAATTTGAAGGAAGGTAAGCAGGATGGCAATTAAAAAGGTAGAAATGAAGTAGATTTAAATCCATGGCTAATAGAAATAGAGTGGAATAAAGAAAAGGATTAAAATATATAGTTAATCTTATATTTAGGAAATTTAAACCTACTTTTATGTTGACACATGCTAACCAATTCATTTTTTTATGTAAAAATAAATTTTGATTATGATATTTTAATATTCTAATTTTCTCTACTAAGCACAGATTGCATCTATCACTAAGGCTTATTAGAGGTATGTATTGAGCCTATTAGTGTCCAATCTGCAGATTTAGGCCTTCTTTTTTCAGTTCCCTATATCTTTTGAAAAGAGCTGTTTGAAATTTTAATTTTGGTTGATAAAAGAGTGTTTATGGGATTAATGTCTTTGCTTCCATTCCCTTGCTGAAATCCCAATGTAATTATTAAAATTTTTTATGTTATCTTTGAGAGAAATGGTAACTTAGTAGATTTCCATTTAACCTCAATAGGACAATGCTTTTTGAACCTGCAATTGCAGGAGAGTAGAATACCAGGTTTAATATCATTTTCATAGAAATTCTTTAAAATCTGGTTATTATGTGAACTGCTGATTTTATGCATATTATTAATGTAGGAATAGTTAATTTTATAGTTTTACTATATGTAGTGATACTGTATATATATATATATATATGTGTGTGTGTGTGTGTGTGTGTGTGTGTGTGTGTGTGTGTTGGGGTATGTATGTAATTGTAAAATAAAAAAGAAAAAGGAATATTTTGTGAAGAGAAAAACTGATTGAATAAGAAATGAAACTATTTTTTGGTGAATGGCTAGACATCCAACAAATTGATTTCTATGCAGTTGTGAATATTTTGAAATATAACCCCTCCCTCCCCAGCACTGCTTTTATTTCATTTTTCATTGCCAATCCCAGTTCTATTGAAAATGTAGTAATCTTGACATTGTCACATGCTGGTGTCTTTTTTTTATCTTCATGGCCATCACATGCCAAAGCCAGCAAGATAAGAAGTAACCAGATTGTATACCAATTTAACCCAGTAGTCATAAGAAGGAAAGAATTATTAATCATTTTGGTAGGAAAATTATTCCGGCAGTAATTATAATAATTTGAGAGACCTTGGTTCTGGTGCTGTATTCCTGTTTATTGGGATTCATTAATGACAGAAACAGCAGAGGTTTATACAAAACTATCTTCTTGTTATCAAGTCACTGTCTGGTTCCATCTATCTTTGGCTTGCATCTATCAACTTTATAAAAAGAAGTTTGTAAAACTCTGGCTTTGATTTATTGCATATTTTTCAATATTTTACACAATAGACTTTCGCTGCTTGGTTGGGTGGCTTTCAACAAAAACAAAAATATACTGACATCCAAGCTTGTTTTTTATGATCTGAAAACCAAGATTTATAATGCATACATTCTACCTGTTGTACTTTATGGACTAAAATGTGTGAATTGGCCAGTAAGCATGTTGCAAAAACTATCAACTTTTCCAAACCATATCATAAGATCATAAGATTGACAAATAAATGTCTCAGAATGAAAGAATCTGAGAGGGAGAAAGGACAATAAAAGAACAGAATTCAATGAAATGAAAGATGATGATTGAAATTGCATTTAAATTTCTGAAGATCAAATTTAACTGTAAAAGCAAGAAGCCAGAAAAGAATTCCACAAGTGATAAGTGCAAAAGATGAAACTGTTAGCATACAATGTATGGTTACATCTAACAATTTCTGAATTAATAATTGAACTGATAACATTCTGAACTTGTTAGTAACCTAAATAAAGTGGCTATTCAAATCCAAAATGACTCATTTTACCTAAAACTGAGTGTAGCTCTATTCACAAACAAAAATGAAATAATCATTAATGATCTAAAGCAAAAGCAAGTATTTGTGTATTACCCAACATGCAATGTTATGTTCAGCATATTTTGTTTTATTGATATACATCAAGGAACTTTGTCTTTTATCCTAACAAGGAATTGTAGCAGCCACAGATCTATTTCCTTTAGCGAAGCAGTGCCCCCGATGGGAGATTCGGTCACTCACTGACCAATCAACAGGCGGAGCGCATTGATTCCTCTCTAGAACTATTTTTCCTAGTCCATTTTTCCTAGTCCATTTTGTAAACTGATTCCCCCTTGGAATACTTTCGCTGAAGACGCTGCTGCTAGCTTCACCATGGACACTTACATACTATCAATATTGTACGTTTACTATATAATAAATCATCCTTTGTTGTTGTTCTAAAAGGAAGTTTCGTCATTCATTTGTGTGCCTAAAAAATATGCTGTTGGGGAAATTAAGCATTTTCCATAACCCTATAAATTGGTGCACAGAGCAAAATTCTACAGCAATGCATACTGGGATCTCTGTCAGCCATTTATTTTTCATTATTATTTATTTTTTGTCTATACGAGTATTATGTGTTCTTTAATGTGTAAGAGTCATCTGTGTTCAACTTACACCATATTTCTGCTTCAGATAAAATGACTGACTTTGACCTAAAAATAACAAGTCATAAATATTTGATGAAAAAATGTAATCTTAAATTTTTATCAGCATAAAGAAGGAATAGAAAGGTCTGAAATAATTCTTTTTAAGCCTACATCTGGTATATTTATGATTATTCATGATCTTCCTGTTCTAAAGAATTTGGATTTACTTCCTTTTTTCATTATTTTATTGCTTTTGGAAGTCTAACCTAAAAATATTCCATTTTTCTTCAGCTGTCTGTATTTCCGAGATGAGGTCTTGTAACTATTTACATTGTTTGAGATATTATCTGCATCTTTATTGTCACATTTACAACATTTCAGCCATTTCTGCTCTGGCCTTTCTCAGGGAGTATTCTCTTGAATTCTGAACCAAACCCACACTAGTCAATCTATATGACAAGTGTTTCTGAAGATTGGTTCAATAACATTTTTTAGATATTCTTCCCATGTTTATTTCCTGAAATATAGCAATCCCAGTCATTTTTTAAATGGTAGGTAGAGGCAATGAAACAGATTCTCGGTGACTTTACCAGCACCCCAGGAATGTGAAAATTATGTCAACCTATTCAAGGAAATAAACATGGGAAGAATGTTTGCACAAAGATCATTGCCAATCTTCAGAAATGTCAACATACAAGTTGATTATTCTAGGTTCATTTCAAAATTCATAATGAGATTTCTTAAATATTCAGTTCAGTAGTCAAAAATAAATAAATATACTGTTTAATAAATAGGGTGCCTACTCAAATATGGATATCCACTAAAAATAATGTTTTAGTAATATATATACACTACCGACCATAAGTTTGGGACCACCCAAATTTTTAGCAGAATCAAATTCGCCAAGTTTGTATTTTTTGTTATTCTTATGCAGATGTCAAGTAAAAAAAAGTATTCTCTTCAACTTAAAAGTAAACATTTACTCAGGTGGCTACTTGACTCCTCTTATTGTGATCAAGTTTTTGCCGAAAATTCAGATTTATTCAGATATTATAATTACAGTATAATTTATTTTTGTAAATCATATTACTATGGTATAAATGGCAAGGAAGAAACAGATTAGCATTGAAAAAAGGGCTCAGGTTGAAATTCTTTCGAAAGTTTGATATTCTGAATGTGTTATTGCTAAAAAAATTAAGCCTATCAAAAAATGACATGCAAAGACTTCAACGACTTCATGAAACTGAGTTAAATATTGACAGAAAAAAATCTGTAGGCCCAGAGTAACATCTATTGTAGAAGATAGGTGCTTGATCAAGAAGAAAAACCGCTCCAGCATTAACAATTGAAATAAATTCTACATCCAGTATCTGTTACGACTGTTAAGAGACAACTTCATTCTGCTGGGCTTAAAGGCTGTGTAACAGTTAACAAACCACTATTAAAAAAGAAGAATAAGGGATAAAATTGATTGTACAGTTCAAAATGAACTCCCTAAAAATAAACAAATGTTGTTTAAATGCTTGCAGGATGCTTGAAAATCACTTTCACTAACTTATTTTTATAAGTTATTAGAAAGAATGCCAAGGATTTGCTCTGCAGTAATAAAGGCTTGTGGTGGTTTCTTTGATGAAAAGAAAATATGAATTAACTATAATTAAATTTGAAACTACTCTATGTTAATTTTGGTTTAAATTAATGTAAAATTGTGAGCAACAATGAAATATATCTATATTTATTCTTCTAAGACATAAAATTTGTTATTTCTTTCTCTTAGAGAATAAGTCTAAGTGGTCCCAAACTTATGATCAGTAGTGTATATATATATATATATATATATATATATATATATATATATATATATAAAGACAAACTTATAACTATACTTGTGTTGAAAAACCTGTGGAATGAAAAATGGTTATAAAAAAAAGAAAGAGCTAAGCACATGAACATCAGTCAAAAGGATTCAGACCAAGTCAGCACGTAGCCCAAAGAAAAAAACCCGAGACTAGCAAAAATGCGCTCAGTACTTAGATAGAGCAGAATAAATAAAGTATACCTAGTGAGCCAACAAACTTACCAAGGTTTCACCTAAACAGATCGTCAGGGATATATATATATATATATATCCTATAGACAAAACATTGAAAGCCTATTGATACTCAGTTGCTATTTCCATAGTAACGATTCAGGTGATCTAAACTTCTTAGTTTTACCAGTTCAAATATTTTGAGCTTCACCAAATCATGCATACATAGAAGTAAATCACCCACATTTTCCCCATATTTCAATTGTAAAGTGAAAGTCCTTCGGTTTTCCCAAGAACTGCTAATTTGTGGAATAGAATCTTTGAACATTGCAATTTTAACCTCTTAAAGTCAAGATGTAATTGGCATCTATCTCATAATCCTCATTTCTTACCACTACTTACATTTATATATCACACACCTTATTCAATAACCCTCTATCTTGAGCGACTCTCAAGCCTTGTATTAAGTGAAATTTGGTAAAAAATTCTTACATATATATTACTCAGTTCTTTTAGTGAGTTAATTTTCACAAATCTCTAGTCAGATTTAAAGTAAGACTTGTATACTCTAACATCTGTAAGAAACTACCTAATCCATGAGATACTGAAGTCAATCTTACAGTATTTACATTATTCAGACTATTGTTCTCATCTTTGACATTTTGGCCGTTGTATGCTACAGCATCTTCAGGTGCTAGGAATTTCGAACAGAACCCTTTATTACAATCACTGGGGTATATGAACTCCATTCCTTGCATAAAGCCTCAATTGGAAGTCATGAGTTATCTACCTCTAACCCTGCAAGTTACTTGTTCACCACTGTTGTAAACTGGTATTGAACTCACAACTCACAAGAGTCAAGTCAGGAACTAACCATCATCTATAACTTTAAGGACAAGAACAACTAAATTTTTGGGACTTATAAACCTAATGTCCAGTAAATCCTTTTTTACTAGAGCTCATATTGCAATTTTTTTTATGTTAATGGCTTTATCTAGTATTTTTTGGTGTTAATGGTTTTCTCTAGTAATTTTTACCAGAGCTCATATTGTAATTTTTGACACTAATGATTTTTCTCTGGGTTCACATATTATATTCATCTCTATGCTTGGTCAGCTTCGGAGATTTTTGAAGCCTAGCATATATGCTGATTCCTTAAGTTTACATAGTTTCCAGTGGTGTTCTCTATCTATTATTTCAACTTCATCCCATAGGGGGCAGTGATTCCCTTTCTCACTCCATATGTGGTTTGCTACGCCTGATTTTTCTATCTTCCCTCATGTTACGGCCTTGCGATGTTCTTGTAGCCTTACCTTAAGAGGGCAGCCTGTCTCTCCTTTATATTTCTTTCTACAACTACACGGAATGGCGTACACACAGTCCTCAGTCATGTCCTCCTCTGAAGAAGGTTGGAGTGTACAATGGCTGAAGCCTCGTACAAATAGCAACAAAGATAAGGACACTAGTTCGAATAATGTAAATACTGTAAATACTACCTCATCTCAGAAATATAGACAAATGCTGAAGTCAGTCTTGTTTGTTACGTTATCTGGGCTATGCCATGTGTTGTGGTGTTTCATGGGATGATCAAACCATGGAGTAACCTGAGTAATAAAAATTTAGCAAGATTTTTTCATTGTTGTTTGAGGCTTTTGTTTCAAAGACTGATATCTTCTTACCATAAAAAGGAGCAATGGTACTTAAAAATGCTTGAGGTACCATTAAAATTTTCACTAACACAAAGTTTTCTGTTTTTTCTTCTCTACAAATTGTACTTAAATTTTTGTAGAATTTATCTTTTCCCAAGACAGCATATTTTTTTCAGATTAGTCATCAGCTGATATTATTCCAACCATACAGCCAAAAACAACAATTTCAGCAGTTCTCAGTCTTTCTGACTGGTGTATAATATTGTCTGTTACAATATCCAGTGATTTCAACTCTATAGGGTTCAATTAAATTTGAATATTCTTAGTAAATACCTCCTGTAGAAAGTGATTAAACCACATTTAATATTTTCTATATTGAACTTGGGCCTGGTGGAATTCCATCTTTTTAAAATATTTTTTTCACAATTGAATACACACTCACTTTTATTAATGGTCAAACTGACCTTTTTAATCAATTTAGTACATTGTTGGTTTTTTGGCACCAACTCTTCTCTGTTCATTGCTGCTAAACATATAGCATCTTGATATATTATCAACTGAGACAGGGAAAGCAGTGAGCTACTTAACTAACCTGCTTGTGTGAATGTGGGTGCAGGAGCCTTAGCAAAGGGAGGCAAACTGCTAAGAACCACAATTAATAGGAATTTGTGGAGAGTCATGATCTCCTATTTCCTGAAGGAAATTGGCACAAGATTACATTATTCCATTTGACTTAAATGAATGTACATTATTTAGATTGTTTGAACTGTTGTTCCCATCTTTATTGCCATGTTTATGATGTTTTGGCCATAGTAAACATGGAAATAAAGATGAGGACAACAGTTCAAACAATCTAAGTAATGTAAATATTATCTTGTCTTGGAAGTATAGACAAATATTAAATGAATGTGTTTCTTTTTCTGTAGCAGAAGTATGTCGGTTTTGAATTTTGAATTCTTTTCTTTCAGTAAGTACTATATTTTTTTAAAAAAAATCACACACTGAAAATGATTTTTCTTTTTACATGTTTTGCATAGTAACTCAAAAGCTGTGCATTTTTTTCTTTTTAGTTCTTGTTTGTAATTAAAATATTCACATTTTAGATTTGTCATCTTTATCATGTATGTGTTGGCAATTTCTCCTTTCAGTAGTTAAACATTTTAATCAGCTCTTCATGTATAAAAGTCAACACATGAATTCAGTAACATTTTGCTCAACTGCAATTGTTCCAACAATAAAATGAGATATGTTACACATACATTCAATTAATCTTAGATTAATTTTTGCTTTACAGACATTTCGTTATTTTACAAGTTTTTTAATCAGGAATCTCTGAGCCAATGTAAAAAGTTTTAACTGGTTTCTTGGCCTCTCATTTTAAAGACTGAATTTAATTCACTCACTTTTTCAGTCTAGTATTTTATTGATTATCTCATTAATTTGCTTGAAAGTCAAATCTTCCAATTCCTTTGGTCTTATCATTAATGAGATGTTCATTAGTACATTGCATTTTACTGTAGCTAAAATAAATTGATGATTTCAGTTTCACATCTACTGTGACACTATCTTCCGTGGGTATACTTTCTTTTGTTTGGTTTAATACAGTGAAGAGAGAGGAAGTAATATTAGTAGTATTATTGGTTGTGCTTTATTGTAATTCATGATGTGAGCTTATGTAAAAAGTTATTTTAATACTATGACATACTTGTAAAATCCGGGGAATAGAAAAATTAACTATTTTAATACTATCATGTACTTCTAAAATCCGGGGAATAGAGCAATTAACTACTTTTGGGAAAGAAAGGTAGAAATATAATTATTTTTCTTTCATGTTCAAAGAGGATTACTTTAGGTAAAGCTAAAATTTTATGAGTAGTCAAAACAAAGTGTCAGGATTGGTTTGATGGGGTCAGGCAGGGTTAAAGTCCCTCAACAGATGTTCCCTGAGAACAGAAAATTTGTGGGAAATTGGAAAATGATGTAATCAAAAGGAAGTGAGCTGCTGATATTTCATTTGTCAAGTTACCCCCTTCCACAAATTGAGTGGGTGGAAAATAATCTCATTGGTTAAAAGCTTTGAGTCGGTCAAATCCCCCGTCAGGATTGGGGATGGTTATAAAAATCTGGACACAGTGAGGAAAATCAGTTTTTTGCTTAGTTGTTGAGAAGTTGAAATGTAACAACTGTGGAAAAAGGTTCCCAACCGGAGGAGCCATGACCCATGGCCAGTCGCCTACCATGGAACTTATGGCTAAAGAGTTAATTTCAAATGAAGCATGCTGCCAATTAACTTAAAGAGTTAATTTGGAATAATGCACCTTCGATATGAATCTCGAAAGAACGTTATTATTTTTTTCGTTTGCTCTACTTCAGTAAACTCTGATAAGGACCCAAAAGGCCTTTGTTATTTTAGAAGTTGCATAGAGAATTGACAGCCCTGATTATAGAGATTATGTGAAAAGACTTTAATGATAATTTAATGAATACGTGAAAAGACTTTAGTGAAAATTTGAAGAGCTCTGTTTACTTTAACGGAACTTAGAAAAGACATTTTTATTTAAGGATTGAAAGCTCTGATATTTTTAAACTCTCTCTCTCTCTCTCTCTCTCTCTCTCTCTCTCCATTGTAAACTGGCATTCTGACAGTTGTATTATCAATCTGACGGCTGTATTTTCTGCTCCTGTGATAAAAAACATTGTTTTTTTTAAATAACGACATTCTTCATAACTCTCCAGGCATGTTGGACCTTATTCATCTATTTTATTCATTTTTTTTTGGTGCCATGTTTATTTTTAACCACAAGTGTGCACCAGTGTCCGGACTGGCTCTAATAGAAAGGCGACTACTAAAATTGCATGACGCAACCCCTGGGATCAATTCACAACATGGGACAGGGGCGCATTGTTGCAATAGACGTCTTGAAAACCAGCTTTTGTGACAACATCATCGAATGAGATCATCACGACCAGCAACAGCAACCAAACTAACCGGCCAGCCAGATGGCAGTGTCACAACTGGTGCCATCCCAACCGTCGATGAGAACAAGCGTCAAAATTAACGACCAGCCCCGGTTATAGGGTGCCACACTTCTTTCTTTATTTTTTAATTTCTTCAAACTAACATTGGATGCAAAGCACTATAAGTACATTTCAAGAAAGGTTTGTCCATTTGTTATAAAGTTCCTTTCAGGAAACCATTGTTTCAAAGCCTGAAAATCGAGGTCTTGTACTTGACTCACTCTTACTCCATAACTTCATATGTAAGTTAGTGCACTCATATAAATGAGATTAGATTTATTTCAGTCTCAATACAATTTCAAAGTATGAGAATCAATGTCTTGTATACTCCATAACTACTTATATTAGTGTATTCATATGTAAATTAGACAAGATTTATTTCAGTCTAACTACAATTTAAAATGTAAATTTAAAAAATAACAATACATGCTAATTCCTTTTTGCATATACATGATTCGATTAGATTTTTCATAATTATTAAAATTTTGTAAAAGTATTTTCAAAGGACATCTAAATCAATCTGAATTTCTTTAATTCTAAAATGTCCATGTCAGCCTAATTAACATTGCTGTTTACTTTTTCGATGTTTCAAATATCATGTCTTTCACATTGGCAGAACATTTGAGTCTTTTTAGAACTTCATCAATATTGAAATACTTGATAATAATTATCTATAACCCATTAGAATCATAAGAACACCATGTGTACTGCAGCCATTGCAATAATATTGCAAGATATCCTGATAAATATTGCAAGATATCCTGATAAAACCTTTCCCACTTCAGGCTGGTTTTGAATTCAGGGTTTCCTTCTCTGAGACTGGTTGCCACATCAAGGCAAGAGAGACCTATCAGCTTTGCTATTTTACCCATATCTTGTTCATATCTTTTCCAAAGGTATTTGGGCAACTGTTAACATAACCAGAATTTGAACTTGGCTTGCTAATTTCTTTTTTCCAATGGTTGGTTGGTTGGTTGGCTGGTTTTGTTTGGCAGTATATCCACCTCCATCGGTTATTTAAATAGTGATTTCTAAATATTTTACATGCAGATTTTTTTTTTCATTTCTTTGGACATAAGAATGGTTCTGGTGATACAAATCTTACTAACTAACACATAGATGGGGAAGAAGTGGTGAATTCATAACTTTCCTAAGAGTATTTGTGCATAAGTTTAATGAACCCAACTGAAATTGAAACACTAATTAATAATTCCAGGCCATTATCCATTGCACCACCCACACATCCAAGTTTACAGTATTCCCAAGCAGTCACTCATGTAGGTACTGACCAGGCTTGACACTTCATAACTTTGGTGATTGTATAGTAACCAGCTTTGCAATGGGATGTGGCCATAAGTCTATTTTTTCCATGTCACTGACTTTTACACAATAAGCACCTCAACTGATGTCATGAGTTGTATTTATTGACACATGGACAGCCAACTGCAAGATAACTCATTGCTAGTAACTTTTATTTTAATGCTGACTATTTTCTGATACATTTTTATCTGCAAATGCTAACAAGTTTATTTGCAGTGATACTGTTAGTATGAGAACAATTGTAAGACTTCAGTTGATGCTATAAATCAACTAACAATTTTAATAGTTTTATATTTTTACATGCATATTTTTTAAATTCTTAATTTCTTTTTATGAAAATAAAATCACCCTTGAACAATGAAAGATGTATAGTATATTTACTAACCACCAACAAGTATGTCATTGTCATACAAACAAAATCAGATGAGTGATTAATGTAAACAATTTGTATTTCCAGTACGTGAGGGACACATGATATATGTGTTGTTGTATGAAAATGATTTTTTTTTCTAGAGATTTCTTTCCAATATTAGTGTGCGTCTTCCAAGCTACAGTGTCTTCTATCCAGAAAATACAGTATTTAGTTGAGATGGATGTAAATAAGATTTATAGTTTAGATATAAAGAAGAAAAAAGATTATGTTTAAGGAAGTTATTTGTATGATATTGCTATCATAAATTGTTAATAAAAACAACAAACCTAATCCGTCATATGCAACATTTCTGATTATCTAATTCTAGACTTTGTCAATCACTGTCATCCTGTAGGTGCATGGCCCTGGAAAATTTTCTAAACATGGGTTCTACATCTTGCCAAAACCATTTTTTTCTTTTATAAGTGGGTGTTTCTATATCTATATGTCAAACAATTCTTACCATTCACAACTGGGTTAGCAACATGTTTACATGTTGGAAACAGCGACTGACTTCAGGTGAAGCATGGATCTGAACCTGGAGACTAAGAATTTATATCTCAAATCTACCTGCTGATGCACTTGGCTTCTCTGGATCTTCTTTGTTAATTCACTCCAAAATATTAATTCATCCCAAAATAAAAATAATTCATATTTACTAAAATTCACACCAAATTCTGCCATAGTGAGGCCTTTCCATTGCACACTGGCTGGATTAACCTTTGCAATCACCCCAAATGTGGGTGCACTATTTTTAAGTGTGGAGTCTACATTCATGCTTACCCCAATAAACAAGCAAAAAATAGATTGTTTTTCTTTTTCTTTCTAAATTGTAAATATTCCTTGTAAGTACCTTGAATATCATCAACACTTACAAAATGAGAATAACTCCCTGATTTTTGGTAATTTTCAATTCTGAGGGTTGGAGTTGTTGCTAAACAAATTTTGATTTAAAATTTATAATTTCAAAATTTTGCCAAAAATTAAATAAAAAACAAACTTTGATTTAAAATTATTTCTTGGGGTAAATTAATATTTGTGATAAGTGACTTTACATTATTTTGGGTGAATTAAAAGAAAAGATCCGTTTCTCAGGTCACGAGATGCAGAGTCTGTTAATATAAAAATCTAAAATATGTCACATTATGCAAAAGATTTAACAAAAAATAGAAACAATTAATCTGAGGAAATTTCTGTTTCAAAATCAAAAGAATTCTGTTTTTTAAAATGCCATCCTTTATTTAGATTAGATTTGAAAGAATGAAGTAAAATGAAGTAAGTTAATCTGTTTATGCCCAAACATCAGATCTTATCATTTTTTGTTCTTCCTATAAGCACACATTATTTTCAATAAAGAACTAAAAATTTTGAATCATTTTTATTATTAATTTGAGCAAAGTAGATCATCATGTAACCTAGTTCTATTTTGATACCAATATTTTTATTCATTGGATATGTCAGGAATCTCCACTCTTCTATTTTGAAATATGTTCTTTTGTTTCACTTTAAATATGAGATAATCTAATGATTATTCAAGATTTTATTTTGTTTTTAGTGCATGAATAGAAATTTATGAGATTCATTTTTATTAGATCATTTGCAATGGACACTTAGTTTTTCTCTCACTTATAGGATACAAATTTGATATCATCCATCAAACAATTAAAAAACACAAAATAAATTGCACACCCACAAAATCGGATTCAAATGGCTAAAAACATTTGAGAAAAACCCAAAGTAAAATTGCACACCTGCAAAAGTGGATTCAAATGACTAAAAACATTTGAGAAAAACCCAAAGTAAAATTGCACACCTGCAAAAGTGGATTCAAATGACTAAAAACATTTGAGAAAAACCCAAAGTAAAATTGCACACCTGCAAAAGTGGATTCAAATGACTAAAAACATTTGAGAAAAACCTGAAGATTAGAATTTCAGGACAACCTTATTCACACATATTTTCATTTTTACAAAATAAAGTTTTTGAGGGTGATAAAAATTTTCTTACTTTGAATCATTTGAACCAATGATTGTTTATATGTTTATATACTTGTAAATTTCACTCTTCCAGAAATGTTAGTTGTGAGATAAAAATTAACCCATTAAAAAAAATTCTCTTCATTTTCAGCTGAGCCATAGAACATTAATGATGGAAATTCTCACCATTAAGTAAGTAAACACCAGCAAAATTTAATCCAAAGGCAAGTATTCTGCCCAAATGAGAGTAGCATTTACAGCACATATTGTTTTCCAGTTCACTAAATGCAGATTTGCATTGACAACAGAGAAGAAATATTACTTCAATACTTGTATAAGGGTATTATTGTAATGTTGTCATTACAGAATGCGTTATGTTATTATTGGAATGTATAATTTTTTTATTGTAATATATAATGTTATATATAATGCTGACGTAGCATAATGTGTAAACTTATCATTGTAATATTTTTTGTTTCGTTTTTTTTAATCATTTCACCCCAAGCAAGACAGGATTGCCACAGGGGGTTACAGTGAAGGAAAAAAACTGGGTACAGGGGGCATTGAAGAAAGGATAAAAGATGAACGAGAGTCAAGAAGATAGACAATGACAACTAACATATTTAGATTTTTGAATAATGTGGCTATCAGGGAAGCAAGTAAATGAAAGGGAGTTCCACAGGTGGGAAATGTGAGAAAAGAAACTGTTTGAGTAAAAGTGGAAGTTACATTTGATTATTTCTTCAGTAAAAGGGTGGGACCTAGATGCCAATCTAGTAGCACGCTTAAATTCATGCAGATGTGGCACCTGGGAAAAAAGCTTGTCAGAGCAGTTACCATGAAAATATTTGTAGAAAAGACAGAGGGAAGCCATGGTGACTAAGTGACTGACATTGAGATGCCAAGTCAGAACTGATTACATTTCAGATCCTTTTTTGAATTTTGTTGAGAACCTTGAAATGAATAGCAGGAGCACCTGACCAGATATGGCAACAGACAAATGGTAGATTTATAAATGCACGAGATAGATTATGATGAGAAAAATTTTCTGGCCTGACGCAGAGACCCAAGCTTCCTAGCAGTAGATGCAGCTAAAGATCTCGTATACTCATTACACTTCAGGTTGGCTGAAAAAGTGAGGCCAAGGAGGTGCAGTGTGTTGGTCACCACCTGGAGCTCCATCGTCCCTCTGTAAGAAAAGGCACCCCATACCATTAGGGACCCTCCACCACTATGACGTGTGGAGAAAATTTCAGGAGGCATGTTTTTGTTATGCCAATATTGTTGGAAGCCATCAGGACCATCTAGATTGCATTTTTTCTCATCAGAAAACAGGACTTTCTTCCACTCCTCAACGTCCCATGTTTGGTATTCACAACCAAACTTTAAGCAGTCCACCTTGTGACGTGGAAGCAGCCGAGGAATTTGTTTATGCTTTTTATTTAGCATGCTTTTTTGTCATAAGTGTCGTTTGATGGTTACAGGACTGCAATCAGCATCTGTGACTGTCTTAATTTGACTAGAAGAAAATCCCCCGTCTTTCATAACAACCAGTCTTATTTTCTTACTCAATGCAGGAGAAATTCTTTGGGGCCTACCAGAGGATTTTGCTTTTCCATAATTCTCACTGTTCTTTAGAAAGTTGCAAATCACAGTTTTACTGTGATTTACCTTAGCTGCGATCGCCCACTGTGACAAACCTTGCTTATGGAATTCTAGAATTCGAGAATGCTCAACTTTGGTAAGTTTGCTTGCTTTAGGCATGGTAACACCTTTACGCAGTGATTGCTAATCTGTAACTGAACTAAAAACATTGGAATTACCATAGATCTAACAATTTATACCCCTGGTCTTATAATTTTGATCATGCGTAAATCACCTCATTTTATAAAAATGTAAATTTCTAAATAAAATGTTTGGAATGTAGCTTTTTGTTTCCATAACCTTTTAGATTGTAGTATTGGTAACCTTAAGTTGGAGGAGTTTAAAATCTATCTGTAAAAAAGATATTTCTTTTTAAAGATTTTTGAGTGATTTTAAATTTTTGATCGGGAGTGTATAATTGTTAAAGAATTATCATTATGGAATTGAGAACTGAAGTGTATCTTGGAAGTTTGAGGGTTAATGTAAACCTGTCTAAAGTAACGGGAATTGGTTATATCACCAAAATTTCAAAAAATGTTATTCTTTACCATTTTGAGAAAAGACAAGGATTTTGAAAAAGACAAAAAGAAAAAACAATTCAAGAAGGTAGTAATAAAACAAAGGTGCAACCACCTTTGAGAAAGAAACAAAACACCTACTTTTACTTACCCCCTGAGTATCTTTGGAACATATAGTATTTTATTAAAAGTGCTTTATACTGTTTATGTTTGGGAAAATTTCTTTAAATATGTTTTCATTTTTTGTTCTCCAACCACAAGAGAATTTATATTTGAACTTCAAAATTCTTTAGTCTCTCTACAGCTGGTGCTTTCTTGATGCTCTTTTCATATCAGATGCCTTCCTTGATGATGATTTGCCTTTTTCCCTTGCTGTCAAAAAGTCTCCTCTTCATATCTACTGACTTGAGCTCTATATATTAGGAAAATTAGGCTCACAACTCCCACCTACATTCAGTTTATTATTAGAGCTTGAGACGCCAGCTCTCATTAGTATATATGAAAAAATAACTTTCCATAAACATGAAATTGATTCTTCACAAATTGTAACTGCTGAACCAAAAAAGATATACAGGTTTTTCAGAAACCATCTGGCCATCATAAAAATATGCTTCTCTCAAAAGAGTGCAAAGTGAAAAAACAACCTAGGCAATTAAACATTTATTCAAGACTAACGTTTTTAAAATGAGTAAACTAAATTTTTTATAAACTTGACATTATTTGGTAAAGTTTAATAATCATACTTTGTGATATTATCTCATTTTATACTAACTACTAATTAGGATGAATAGAAACTTCCAAACTTGTAATTTTTTCTCTTTTACAAATTATTAGTTCCCTCTTGAAACACAAAAAAATATTTCAATTTACAGCAACAACTGCCCATACAGTGAATTAATCAATAGATTTTAAATTTCTTATTTTTTCAGTACTTTCTCTTTTAAGATAGAATTGTTTCATGAAATGATTCTAAAAACAACTTACAAAATAGATCAAACTCATGGGTCAGTGTTGAGAAGAGAGCCACTGCTGTTTATATGATGTTTTGATTGGTTCATTTTTACAGTGCAGAGAAACTGCAGCCACTGGATTGTTGCCAGTTACAAAATCTCTCGCTATGTGTCATGGTCTCAGTTAATAAAAGATACTTTGTCTCGTTCACTGAAAACCTTCTTTGCTTAGAGTCATTAATATGAGCATTTTATAAAATTCATTGTAGAGAGGAAAACACATTAAATTTCTTGTTTTGAAGTCCAAATAAAAGAAGCAATTCAAGATGTAAGAAATTATAAAATGAAAATACAAGAATTGTGCAACTGAACAAATTTCATGGAAATTTCAACATTGATAAAAGAATGACTTGAAAGTAGATCAATCAATCAATCAATAAAGAAATAATTGTATTCATTCACAAAACATATTACTCATTGATTATCATTCAAAGGCCTTTTATAAAGTTCTTTATAGGACTTCATATATAAATATATACAGAAATTAATCTAAAATACTTTTACTAATTATAGATAATACATACACCCATACATATATTCATAGCTGTTTTGCAAATAGCCATGTAATGCATTATTGAATATGAAATGCAAAACGGTAGCATAAATTCTTTGATATTTCTTTATAAAGATATGCGCTACAGTTATTGAAATGTTTTTAATATATTGTGCATTACTTTAAATGTTATATTTTAATGGATACATGTGCTTGAGTAGTTTCCCTTTCTATTGTAAATATTGGGAATTGCATCAACTGACCTGTTTATTTCAACAAAAAGAGGAGCCAAAAATGTCAGCTACAGGTTGAGAATGCTAAAATCAGGCAGGTACAGAAAATTTTTAATAAAGAAAACATCCACTCTGAACCTGCATCTCCCTCTATAGAGAAAAACACTATTAAGTTGTGCTAGGAAGTTTTTGGCCTGATTCATTTCACAGAATCAGTATTCTAATGTTTGATCATTGAAATACTGATTTTAAGAAGTAAATTAGACTTCTTTTCATATATAAACTTTTTAAATATATATTTTAATACTACAACAATTTAGCAAATTCTTTTCAAATACCTACTCAGTCACTTCTGCATAAATTCCTTTGAAAATGACAAGAATTAGTCTCTTCTTCTCCAACAATAGCAGTTAGTCTTTAGAAGAAACACTACTCTGAATTCAAAACTGTAGTGAAGGCAACAGGAAACCACTTCTCTACCTTTCTTAAGAAGTCATAACATTTTAGATAAAGAAATGGAACCTGTGAATAGCTCCCCACAGGATCACCTACACCCTGCTATTAAAGATAATTGATGAGGCTGCTTTTAAAATAACAATTTTATTGAGTATAGATTGTTAGCTCAAGTAAAATTAAGTTTTGGATGCTACTGATATCATGGATTGAGCATGTGAGCAATGATGAGGTTTTTGAAAGGATGGAAACAAAAACAAAATTAATATTGAGCATCAGAAAGAGACAGCTTAAGTTCCTGGGACATGCAATGAGGAAGGAGGGCTTAGAGAAACTGAAACTAATAGGTCAGATAGAGGGAAAAAGAGACAGGGGAAAGCAGCAGATAACATAGTTGAAGGGCTTGATCAGGTGGATGATAGAACGAGAGTTGTGTGGTATAACAGGAGAAAGCATGCTAAGAGCCATCAGGAATAGGGAGACATGAAAAGCCATGATCACCTACGTCCTGAAAGGACAGGGCACATAAATAAGAAGAAAAAGAAAGAAACAGTTGGAAATCTGAGTAGCTGTGAATCTGAGGTAGAACAAAATGAACATTTGCAAACTGGCTATTATTAACAATGACCAATCATCACTAGTCTCAAGTAAATTAGTAGAACATTTGCCATGTAAATTTGGCCACAATGCCATCTATGTTGAAAGCCTACCTTCACTAAACAGTAAATATTCAACAGAACACCACTCTTATCTATACCAGACATACCCTAGTCAAAATCTTTCATAATATTGGTATGATTCTCTTCTACTGTTAAATAATCATATCTGATCCTTGGGTGCTGCTACCAATTTCTTTGGTTAATAAATTTACTGGTACTTGACAAATCTATAAGTTATCTACATTTTAGGATGTGCATTGTGGTACAGTGGATATCAACTCGGAACGACAAATTGGGGCTGCCGAGTTCAAATTCCAGCTGAATACCTTGCATTCACATACACACAAATATTCTTGGGAAAGGTATTAATCCGTCTCTTCCCTCCAGTTATGGGTTAAATAATAGAACAGATTGGGTTCTATAGCCTTGGTCAGCAACCAGTCTACCGCAGAAAGCAATGGCAACCTACTGCGGGACAATCTTCTGCCCAGTCAGTCATGTCTATTTCGAGACATGATCGCCCAAAGTGTGTATCACGTATGGCACTTAACTGACTGACATTTTAGCATTAATACTTCTCTGCAATTGTATAAATGAAAATTCTGAGTTTTATGCTTTTTTGATGGTTGTTTTTCTATGTCAGCTTCTCTTCAGCATATTGGTGATTATGGCTCTCCCAAATTTCCTATTCCTATTCTTTAGCCATGTTTTCTTCCTTGCCAAGCCTCCAATCTTTGTTCCACCATTCATTCCCACATGTTTTTTAGTTAGGTGGCTGTACAGAATAAATCCACTTATCTTTAAAAAAGGCTGAGGGCATACACCTGCTGATACTATTGATTCCAGGATAGAAAAGAAAACTTAGGCAAACTCATTCGATTATCTATAACTGAAAACAGTTGATGAAATTACTTGAATGTGCTGCCTTCAAGGTTAATGGAATAACCTGGATATTAGTGTACTTGTCTTTGAAAGCATATAAATTTAGTGGCAGTGAGCTAGAGGGAAAGAAGTAAGCCTACTGCTGGGAGAGTGAATTTTCAACTATTTGGAGGTTCGGCTCTATGAATTGGGGACATTTTGCTTTTTTTTGGCTACCTCTTATATTCCAATAAGCCCTGAGGGTTACATTTTCAAAACCTTCTTTCCTACTTCTTTCTAATTCTGAGTGTAACTGTTGCTATCTTCTTTAAAACTTTCTTGTTGCTAACTCGCACCATTAATGTAATTCTCACTATCCTCCTGTAGAACCATATTTCTGGTATTTCTAGTTTTCTGTGAGGAGATTGTCTAGCATTCACATTCATGTAAGAGGATGAATATCATGTAGAAATATAGCACTCTTTTCTTCGTTTCTAACAAAATTTTTCTCAGCACCTTTCTTAGCTTTTAGAAAGCATCTTTAACTAGTTCAGTGCTTGTTCAGATGTTGGTGTTGTATTTTCCATCTTCTCTTCCCAGATATTTAAACCTCTGTCCTGGCATGATATCGACATGTCCAATTCATGACTCACATTTTGGGCTTTTTCTTTTGATGATGACCATACTTTCTATCATGTTGCAATTAATGATTACCCTCTATTTCTTGCTTCTTCCTACCACACTGTCTTGGAGATCCTGATGTTTATATCTCCAATTTATAACTCACATCTCAGGCTTTTTTATTGATTTTATCATATTTCAGTTGATGGCTAATCCTTTCATTCATGCTTTCTTTTACTACTCTAAGAGGGCCTGTATTTTTCTTTGTGTTAGTCATCAACACAGTGCCATCTACATATCTTATATTGTTAAAATTATGCCTGTTGATAATAAATCTAGGTAGGGTCTCTAATTCATTTAGGATAGTGATGATAAAGAGGTTGAATAAATCTGGGGAGAGGACACATTCTTGTTTTATGTCAGTTTATATTTTTGTGTAGCTACTCAGTTCAATTTCCATCTGTAGAAGGCAGTTTGCTACCAATGTAGTTCTGGATTATTCTAACATCCTTTCCAAATAGAACTAATTTTTCTAAGTTTGGCAATAATTTTGTCTGTCTTCCAAGTAATCAAATTTTAATTAGTTGAAATTTATAATTTTTTTTAAAATGCAAAATTGTTTTGTATGGTAAAACTTGATTCAGGAAATTCCTTCTAAAATAATTTTTTTTAACCCAAATAATTTTTTTAAGTTATTTTAGAAAATATCTGCCATATTTACATTTATTTTCTTGACATTAAATTTACAGCTTTCACCTCACTAACCCCAAAATATTAGCTTCAGTAACATACTAAGAACAGTTACAGAATGCCATAAGTCGATGAAAAGATTTTAACCAATGAAATCAAGACAAGAAAGTGTATGCTAAGCTGTCCTTGCACTTCAGACTTGTTTTTATTTTTCTTCTCTAAATTCTTAACTTGGCATCTTGACTTTTGTCTGCTTGTGACTTCAAACATAACCCAGTACAGATAATGGTCATTTCTTAGAAATCATCTTAAAGTATGCAACCAAGTACTACATTTTCAAAACATTTTCAAAACACTTTTAGAATAAAATGTCTGCCAGATATCTTAACAAGAATCAGTTGCAATTTTGATATCTGTTTTGGAAAAAGATGCTTTAAGCAACATATATTTATTTTGAACCTAAAAAATAAGTTAAATATTTTGAAATCTGTAAAATTAAATAGTATTTTTCATACTTCATACAATTCTTAACAGAATTCAGCTGCAATTTTGATATCTCTGTATTTAAAGATAATGAGCAGCATATATTTTTATCAAAATCTTTCTCTGTACAGGGCATTACTAAAAACAAACCATCCTGAATCCAAAAGACCCTCCAAAAGAAAAAAGACAATAATTAGTGAAACTAGTCTGGTTGACCAGCACTACTGAGTACTTGTAGTGAACAAAACAAGATCTACATTTAAAATTCAAATGCTAAGCAATGACTTATTGATTTTGTTAGAAATTAAAAAGGACCCAAATTACAAACATTGTTTTGCACACACAAAACTCGTGAAATTTACCACCTCAATGTGAATTGTTTCTCAGCCAATAGAAAACTAAAAAACATCTAAAAACAAAATAGAAAGGCCAGAATCACATCTGGGAGGGAATTCCCAAATGACCTTTTCGAGCCCCACAAACAAGATAAAAGATGGAGCAAAATTGACTGTCACCAAAGAGAAAAAAAGATGAGAGTAATTAACATGTCCCTCAACAAACGTCAGACAATCATTGTTATTATTATTGTCTCTATGTATCTCTCTTACCTTTCACCTCTCACCTTCTTCTTTTTTACCATTCACCCTGAGCAATAACTTCAAAGACAATCCTATCCAACAATAAACACTCATATATATGTTTGTATGTACAAACATATATATGTTCCTGCCTATGTACACATAAACTCATTCTTGCAAAGACTACTATGAACTCTTGATACCCTTAACTTCTTAATACTGTTTCTCATAGAACATTAACTTCTACCAATTCATGTTATTCTTTTCTATTAATAAATTTCTGTTTTAACATACAAAAGGCATAGTTTTATTCTTCCACAAATCCACCTGCTGATAACCTTCTGATAATTCTGGTTAAAACCTGTAAGTTGTAGGAAGTTTGGTTATGTTTGATACAAAGCCAATTCAATGAACATAAATGATCTTCCTACTTCTACATATTAACTTTAATCATTACTGGATGCACCAGACAAATATTAAATAATAAAATAATTTATGGGTTGTTACGTTGTATGAATACAAATGGATTAGGAATGTAATCTTATCTTTCCTTTTTGGTTTTCTAATAATTTGTAAATGGGGATTGTAACTGTTAAATTGCATGACGTTGCATCCTTAAAAGTTTCTTAGTTTGATTAAATATCAGTAAGATGGCTAATCCACCATCAATGGTAGAAAATAAATTTATAATACATAAAGGGGAAATTAAATGGCTGCTCAAATACTGCCATATCAAAGAGTTTGGGATAAAGTCATACTTAAGTTGAAGTAGGAACAGTCGGCCATGTCTGGTACAAGGACACTTCACAAACATATCCAATACTCCCTGCATTTAAAGATGCCAAATATTGAATTTATTTCAGCAAGAGAAATAACATCCATTTGTAGGAAATGCTGTATTAGCAGAGTCGTAGTTCCTCTCTTTCTGTTGTGTGGATGGCGAGTAGTTGAAGAGGAAGGAGGAGAAATAAAGAAAGCAGCACAATAGAGAAAGTGAGAGGGTGTGAATATGGGTCACAGGTAAAGTCATGCTTGATCATTGGTCGTCAGTTCCTGTTACATTAATCTGGGTTGAGTGCTCTTGACTTTCTTCTCTCTCTTTGGCTGACCAACCAAAAACGTTAAAATATGTAGCAAACTTGGATCACGTGGCCAGCTCAAATGTATACTCACTTTTGGGCAGGAAGAAACATGACACAGGTGGTTTAAAGTTCACTTTCTTGTTTTCTGCTAATGGCTTGGCTAATTAATATTTTCACACTGGCTTGCAAAATTTGCAAACAGTGAAAAAAAGAAAGTTATTTTTATTTTGTACTCACCAGAAAGTGGAGTTTCCAAAAGCAGGAACAGCCAATTCTGTCATGTGAACAAGTCTCAGATAAAATGAATTCATTAATACAACCTCAGAGAAAGGGAATTATTGACATGTAAAATCAACCTATTTTGTTAGTTTCAATCTGAATGGAAGTGATTGCAAAATATTTTCGCCTCCACAATTTATAGGCAGAAGCACACAAATGTATTCTTGAATTTTTTCCTAACCAATAAAATAGGCTGATTTTTGGAATTTGCTTTTGAGTGTTCAACTTCAATTCTTATTTTGTAAAAATTTTACCATGTTGCTTTGCCATGCACGATGTTTGTTTGCTTGATATTATTTTTCCTTGTTCTTTACTTCTTATTGCTTATTGCAAACTTTGTCAGTTCTGTTTGTTGGACAGTTCTATTATTTATTTTACATTTAACCATAGCCATTTTAACCATACATTTAACTTTACATATTTAAATTAAGGTCTTTAGTACAAGAAGGTGCTGGACTGGGGTAAGAAGTGGCTCGTAAATTTCAACACTTCTAAAATGAAACTTCTCTCTGTCAACCATCACAGGCAATCCCTCCTGCCACCCATAAGCATGGACCAATCGAGTCTCCCTGAAAGCAATACACTGTGCCTCCTTGGCCTTACCCTATCTTCCGACCTCAGGTGGAATAATTACATTGAAGCAATAGCTATATCTACTGCTAGGAATGTTGGGTCACTATGTCGGTCCAGGAAGTTTTTTCTGCCTGAATCCATTTTGCACATATACAAATAACCATTCTTCCATGCATAGAATACTGTTGTCACATCTGGTTAGCCACCCCTGCTGTTCATCTTAATGTTCTCGACAGGCTCCAGAGAAGAATCTGTAATGTGATTGGTCCCAACCTGGCAGCTCGACTCCAGCCACTTTCTCATCGTCGGGATGTGGCTTGCCTCTGTCTCTTCTATAAATATTTTCATGGCTTCAGCTCTGATGAACTTGGGTCACTGGTGCCCTCGCCACAAAAATTTACTCAGGCAACCAAACTGGCGACAAGGTCTCACCCTTTTACAGTTAGATCAACCAAATACAGGTGACAATTCTATTCCAGCAGCTTCTTTTCTCGTGCTTCCCGCCTGTGGAACTCCCATATACTTGATTTCCTGATGGTTATAACCTCCAGGAATTTAAATGCAAACTCAATTCCCATTTCTTATCCACTTAAATCCAGCCCTTTCTACATCACCCCGTGTATCTTGTTCTTTTCCTTTTTCTCTACCTTTGCAATTGTCTTCACCCCTGTGTTCACATCCTTCTCTTACCCTTTCTCTTTTACCCCCTGTAGCTGGTTTGTCTTTGTCTTCGCTCTCCTCCTGCCTAATACTTCAACTCTCTTATGTAACTCCCTGCATATCAGTGGCATTAACGCCTTGCTTGGGATGAAATGATTAAAAAAAAAATTTTTGAAAATTGACAAACTTTAAACAAGATTTTCTCATTTCTATTTTGTGGCAGAAATATCTTCTGATTCCAAACACAGCAATTAAATGTCTATACTTCTGAGATGAGGTAGTATTTACATTATTTACATTATTCAGACTATTGTCTTCATCTTTGTTGCCATGTTTATGACATTTCGGCCTTTGTACATGCTGGCTTTCTTCAGGTGCTAGAAATTTTGAATCAAATCCTTTATTATGATCACTGGGGTATATCATTTTCATATTTTTGTGCAATGCAACTTTGAGTAGCCATGTAGTTATTTCCCTTTAACCAACATCTATATTCACTGGGACATGTATCCTTGAAGATATATGGCTCAGGGGATACAGACATTGATTTGTTCCAGTGACTTGACTCAAAGTGCTGTGAGTTCAATACCAGGCTACAGCTTAGAGAATTAAGTTAAAATCATAGATTTTATAAGAAAAAAGTTCAGTCTGTGCATAAAAACGACTTTGGAAATTAAGTATTTAAATATTGTTTTCAACTTTGACCTTCTCTAAGTGGGAATTATAAGTGGTAAGACATAATTCTAAGCACTGTATATCTCCACCTTCCCCTTTTTTATTTCCTTCTTTCTATCTTCTATTAAGATTATTCATAAAATGATGCCAAATAAATATTAACATAGACAATAATAGGTGACCTTGATTTCATTTGTTTTTATGTATTATCGTTTGGGAAGATTTGTATCAATCTTTGTCAGAAAGATATTTTTCACTTCATTATGAGAGAAAGTTAATCCGATAAAAATCAAAAAACAATTTTAGCTGAAATATATTTGCTCATGTATCTATACATCATTATTAAGAAAAAAAGTTTTGTCTTTCTGTCCTGACTTCCAGCATCATCTATCTCGTTAAATCAAAATAAAATTTAACTCTAATTTTTTTTTAAGAATTGCTATGAAATTTTATACATATACCAACAGAAAAAAACAAAAAAGTAAAGTTTCCTAG
The DNA here is from genome assembly GCA_037127315.1 of Ascarosepion bandense. Taxonomy (NCBI): domain Eukaryota; kingdom Metazoa; phylum Mollusca; class Cephalopoda; order Sepiida; family Sepiidae; genus Ascarosepion; species Ascarosepion bandense. The sequence continues at coordinate 1,920,503 of JBBBDQ010002245.1, forward strand.
TATTTTAACATTTATTCGTATCATACTCTGAATAATAAGTAAAAAAAACATTGAAATAAAATGAATCAGACTGCTAATTAAATATTTACTACTTTTTGACATGCTCTTCTTCACCACTTTCATCATGGCTTCTTCTATTTGTGAATATTCATTGAATTTCATAGAATTGTAATTTTTCTTCTGCTAATAATTTTGCTTGCCTAAGAGCCTTCAGTTCTTTTTCATCTTTTCATAGACATCTGCAAAAAAATGTTTTGCAAAACATGATTAAAATGTTATTAAAAGTTCATATAAAAAAGTGGGTAGAAATAAAATTTCCTTCATTAAAAACTGAATATTTATTTAAAATTTTCTACTGCCACTACCTATAAAAATTTTTTTTTCGCCTGTTTTGTTTGAATTTCTTTCTAGCAACCCTTCTATTTTGAAAAATAGAATTGAATCGGATCAGGGCACATACAGCCAGAAAAAACTTTTGAAGATCTCTTCATTACTTCATGTTTAATGATATCAAGCCTTTCATAAACTTTTAAAATGCATTCTATCAATACAATATTTCGTATATGAAAGAACTCACGGCAAATTGTGATTTGTTTTCTTCAAATAATTTTACTTGCCTAAGAGCCTCAAGTTCTTCATTATCTTCTCAAAGATACCTGCAAGAATAATGTTATGGGGCATAAGTTAAAAGATAAACATATCTCAAAAGTTATTTTTATAAAATTAATAAAACATAATAATAACAAATGGCAGTAAAGATCATCACAAGTCCCATGATTCATTTTGGTCATAAGGGTACCACATGGACTCTAGCCATAGCAGCAGTGGCTGTGGCAAGATACACTGACAGAGCAGGTCTCTCTTGATACCGATTTTGAATTCAAGGTTTTCCTTTTCTTTGACTGGTTACTACATTGAGGCAAGACAGCCTTATCAGTCCTGCTATTTAGCCCATAGCTGTGGGGGGAAGAAAAGATGGATTTATATTTTTTTCAAAGGGTATTTGTCTAGAAATTAATGCAATGAACTTGGCTAGAATTCAGATTCAGCTTGTCAATTTCTCTTTTCTATGTTAATAACTGATACATGTATATCTATAAAAGAAAGGTACTATTATAGAATAGCAGCAACAACTTGTTTAAAAAATGTTGAGACAAACTGTGAATGAAGATGATTGTCTGTTTTTGGAGACTATGCTAATACACAGAGTTTTATGAGATTCAGTGCGAAACATTATTCAAACACTCAGATCTAAAGCTCTTTATCTATACAACAAATTATTGTCTTCATATAGGATTACAAAATGTCACATTGACCAATGGCTTTCTCGGTTTTTTTTTTATCTCTGTGTCCTCAATTCTTAAAGAGCCAAAAATTTATTTCTTGTAAATATTCAAAATTCAACAATATTTGATATTCTGCAGCTGAAAAAAAAAAAGGAAAAAAGAAGCACAGACACTAAACATAATCAGCTTTGCGTCTTGATTCTCAATGGATTCAGAAGAAAGTTTAAACCTACAGCCTTCAGTCAATCTTTCACCTACTGGACATATCGCCAAATGTCGTCTTTATGTGATGATGGTGTAATGTAGAGCAGCTTAGGATAAGAAATCAGAGAGTTGAGTTCAAATTCTAGTTGGGTTCATTACATTCACTTATGTGCAAATGCCCTTGAGATAGGCATGAATCAATATTCTCTCCCCAGCTATGGTTTAAATAGTAAGACTTGTATCAGAAAAAATCATTGTTGTTCTTAAAACATTGTCACTGCACTTGCCAAAAAATGAAAAAAAAAGAATTCTTCTTACAATCTAAAAATATGTCTTGGTTTTAAATAATCCAAAAAGGGTTGATAAGCTGTAAAACAACAAACTAATAAATGAATCAACCTCATGTTGTGTTTCAATACCAGTTCTTGTGAGTGTATGCAAAAACTGGGAAACAGCTGGTGTATATTCATAAGAGAATGAAAGCTGAAAATAATACCACAATGAGAAATGAAAACATAAATTCTGTTTCTAATATTTGTTTATTCACTTGGCATGGTCTGGAGGGTTGGTAGATAACACTTGAGACAACTTCTACTACTACTACTACTACTGTCAGAACAGACTAACAGACCAGTACCAAATTTTTTCACTCCCTCCTACTACCCTTCTGAACATCTTGGAACTCTCTAAAAGGCAGCCTAGAATTACTTGCAATTCTAACCATGACTCTGCTTATACAAGTCTGTGAATGGAATCTCCTAACTTCCAGCTAAATGGTACTTAATCCTGAAAGTTTTCACATATTTTCTCTATTTCTTTCCAGTCAGCAGATGACTGCTTTGAAGCCTTCATTTCTAGAGTTTGCTGGGTGACCCATAGTTTTGGCCTTGTGCAACAACTAAACTTAGAAAATTAGAAAATCACCATTTCTAGAATTTATTGTCTACATACATTTATTGTCTACATACATTGTCTTCAACCCAGATAATGTCCTTCACATGCTACTTTACTTCCTTGGTATATTATTTTTTCTTTTTGTAAAACAGAAATTTCTCTAAAGATATCTTTTCGGTCAGTTGCAAATAATTAACTTCATTAAACCGGCTCATGAATAGTAACATTGGATCTGAATTAACATGCGTTTAAGTAGTCTGATAAATGTATGTCAAAAATTTTAGCCTAACTTCCCAACATAACATCATTTAGCATGACATTGTGTGATTTATTTAATATTATAAATGGTAGCGATTCTACAGGGGTGCTAGAAGGGGCCAAACCCTGAATTTTACTTCCTCAACTTTATAAACCTCAAATATTTATGAAAATGATCAATCTCTGATTTTGATAAGATTTGAACGTCAGCACTTTTCCCTCTGCGTTTTCTTTTTCATTTAGCTTTTTAAGGACACATACAGAGACTGGTTTGAAAGAAAACAAACAAAATAAAACAACCAGATAGATAGCAGCAGACATATTGTTAAGGAGGGAAAGAGACTTAATAGTCATATTTTCCTACCTGAAGAAAGATATTAATTAGAAATAATGTTCCCAACTTGATATGTAGATACACAGGCAGTTAGTGATTTGAGTGAAAGAATTGGTCAGTAATTTTCTCTAATCTACTGAAGATAATCAGTAGATTGGAGAATCAATTCTGTTTTGAAATTAACCTCTTATGTGTTTCAACTGCTTGAGAGTGGAAAAGAAGGCAAGAATAGATTAGAACTTCACTACTATGAATGAAAAGTTATTCCATTTAATTTAGTGAAGTAACATACTTATACTCAAAGTCATTCCTAAGTTGTGTATACAATACTACTGTCGTTTTTTTTTGTTTTTTTTTTTAATCATATCACCCCAAGCAAGACGATAATGCCACTGATGCGCAGGGGGCTACGTAAGAGTAAAAAGAATGGAAAAGAGAAAGCCGGAAACCACATCCTAAACAGGGAACAAGGGATGGGCCTCTTCACCTGTTCAGTAGACGTGGGTGGAGTGTGAACCGAGCGATAGTTTAGTCTATCTACTCCAATTGAAAAAAAAAATTAAAGAGAGTGAAAAGATTGGAAAAGAGAAAACCGGAAACTGCATCCTAAACAGGAAACAACGGATGAGCCTCTTCACCTGTTCAGTAGATGTGGGTGGAGTGTGAACCGGGTGATAGTTTAGTCTATCTACTCCAATTGGAAAAAAAATAAAAGAGTGAAAAGATTGGAAAAGAGAAAACCGGAAACCACATCCTAAACAGGAAACAACGGATGAGCCTCTTCACCTGTTCAGTAGATGTGGGTGGAGTGTGAACCGGGCGATAGTTTAGTCTATCTACTCCAATTGGAAAAAAAATAAAAGAGTGAAAAGATTGGAAAAGAGAAAACCGGAAACCACATCCTAAACAGGAAACAACGGATGAGCCTCTTCACCTGTTCAATAGATGTGGGTGGAGTGTGAACTGGGCGATTGTTTAGTCTATCTACTCCAATTGAAAAAAAATAAAAAAATAAAAGAGTGAAAAGATTGGAAAAGAGAAAACCAGCAACCACATCCTAAACAGGAAACAACTGATGAGCCTCTTCACCTGTTCAGTAGATGTGGGTGGAGTGTGAACTGGGCAATAGTTTAGTCTATTTACTCCAATTGACAATAGATGAAAATGAAGATGTTGCTTTAGTTTGAATCTGCCTCCTCAAAAACATCTTGGCCTCTAAGACGGCCTCCTCCTCCTATTTTCAGTGTTGCACAATTGCTACTGATTATAAAAAATATTCAGTTTGATCTCATATTACAAATATTCATTATTTCTGTCAGAATTTCTGTGATAAAGCTTTATTATTTACATTCACTCAAATATCATTTTTTATTGTCATTATGATAACATTTCGATTGTTGTGTCTTCTGGCCTTCTTCAGGCATCTGTCAATCTGGGTAACCTTCAGGAAATTTTAAGCTGGACCCTTCATTTAAATTGAGTGTAAATTGCTCTCATTCCATTGTCCATGTTTAAAGGTTTCTGATTCTGTTCTTTTTAGTACTGTTAGTTATTGCTACCCCTGTTTCTAACAAACCTGAGTCTATACTAATCAATGCAGGGGTTGAACTCGTAATTACTATGTCCCCAAATTTATGAACCAACACTTTATTCCCCTAGGCTATAGGATATCATCCTGAATCTTGACTTAAGGCTCTCACTTCTAGATTCAGGATTGTCTCAAAATTAATTTCAAAATTTCTTAAAAGTTATCATGAAAAAATATAAGAAACACAACAGCTGAAACATTGTGATAATAACAGTAAAGATGAAGATATTAGTCTGGCTGTAAATAATGTAAATATTTAAAATATTTATTTGTCTTTCTAACAAATCTTTGTTCTTGTTTGTTGCTTTGTCACAAACCAAATATCTTAACTCCTTAATGAAATTTTTCTTCTCATTTTTTTCAGCATTAACCATTTTTCTCATTCACTTCCCAAATGTCACTCATGCAGCTCAGCAACTTGACATTATTCAAAAGCACTTAAGTGAATGCTTTCTAGGCAAGCCAACTTATTCTACTTGGTGAGTATTAGTCTGAGTTAAAAGTATTCAAGTCTTCTTCATTTAACAACCTCTTTTCATTTTCACATATATATTTCATTGTTGTTTTTGGAATTTTCTTGTTGACTCTACATTCCTGTAGACTGTCAAGTACTTCCCTTTTAAATTATTCTATCCAATTAAAGACTATCATTTGCACTGAATTGGCCACAATTTTTCAAGTGTTAAGATCATGTATTTAAGTAGGGTACATGCATTGTGGTGCATTGGATTTCAGCTCGGAACGAAAAATCGGAGAGCTAAGTTTGAATTCCAGCTGAATTCATTGCATTCACTTATGCACAAATACCCTTGGGAAAGGTATTAATCCGTCTATTCCTTCCAGTTATGAGTTAAATAATAGGACAGATTTTGTTCTATAGCCTTGGTCGGCAACCAGTCTACTGCAGAAAGCAATGGCAATCTACTGCGGGATAATCTTCTGCCCAGTCAGTCATGTCTCTTTTGAGACATGATCGCCCAAGCGTGTTTCACATATGGCACTTAACTGACTGACTGACTGACATAAACTACAAATATAAAGGGACAATCGTACATTTTTAATGAGCGCATTTTGTTCCAGGAGGTAAGCTGTTTTACCTTCTACAGATATAATGACTTGCTAAAAAATAGTCTTTTGAGTGTTTAATTTTGTCTGTCAAGGTGAACGTGTAGAAATATAAAATAAATATTATGAATTCTGTTAATGAAAGTGTAGTAGAAATTCCAAAACAATTCTAGACTTGTGGTCAGAGATTTAGTTCCCTGACATCACCATCCCACATCATATTAAAAAATGGTATACTCAGCTGTTTATAGGGAATAACAAAAGATCTAGTGTATGCTATATGGAGGAAGAAGCCATGTTAAAAATGTGCTTCTGTTGAATTTTTGCCTTTTATGAAAATAACTACTCATCTTCTGCATTTCAACCTGCTATAAAGTCAACACTGATTCAAGACTTGACAACTAAGTATTCATAATCATTGACATTACCTCTTCATTACAGTAGAGTCAAGAATATTCCTTAATGCTGGTAGAATTGACTGAATGGCATTGAAAAACATCATTCTATTTTATATTTGTAGCAATTTTTATTATTTAGATCAAGAAAAAGAGAGAAAGAATAAATTATTGGATTAATTAAACACTTAATAAATGTTGAAAAATATGTTTGTTTTGCTTTTTTTATTCATTTCACCCCAAGAAAGGGGGTACTGTCACTAACACACAGAGGGTTACAGTGAGAGAAAAGACTGGCTACAGGGGTAATTGAAGAAAGAATAAAAGATGAACAGGATTTTAGAAGATAGAAGACGGCAATTAATTAAAATTTTAATTTAAATTTTATATTGATTTAAATTTTTGAAGATTGAAGCTATCAGGTAAGCAAGTAAATAGAAGGAAATTCCACAGGTGGAAAGTGTGACAAAAGAAACTGTTGAAGTAGAAGTGGTGATTATATTTAACTATTCTAACAGTAAAAAGAGTGGGATTTTGATGCCAATCTAGTAGCGCACTTAAATTCATGTGGACAGGGCACCACGGGAAAAAAAAGCTCATCAGAGAAGTTGACATGAAAATATTTGTAGAAAAGACAGAGGGAAGCCATGTCATGTTGGTAAGAAAGTGACTGAAGTTGAGATGCCTAGTCATGACCAATTACATTGCAGACCCTTCTTTGGATTTTGTTGAGAACCTCGAGATGAATAGCAGGAGCGATTGACCAGATAGGGCAACAGTATACAATAGGAACATTGATGTCATTATGAACGAACATGTTTTTTCATTGCTCAGAAAAAGCAGTTTAGAAAGGGAAGTTTTGATTTTTTTTAATTATCTATTTATTCTTATATTTTTCATTGTTTATTATTTTATAATTTTTTTAATATTATTGTGCATTTGCAGTCTTTAATTATTAATATATATATTTGTTTATTTTTAAAATAAGTCGTGGTATACATTGTTTTACTTTTATTTTAAAAAATAAATGTTATGTAACAAATTTGATTACTAAGTGTGTCTTACTAAGAAGTATTTGTTAAATTACTTATGCATTGGCATGAATAATTCTAATCTATTTTGATGAGTTGATAAACTGGTTCCACATGTAGTTCAAGGCAAAGAAATCACATAGCTGCATGTTAAGGAAATGATAGCTGAAGGAAGTCAAATTCTCAATAGCAAGAGACCTGATTGCAACTGTATGCAGTGAGCTAGTAAAAAGTCTTGGACATATGGGAGAAAGCTAAGTGACAGGAATCAAGGTGTTTGTCTATACTTCTGAGATGAGGTAGTATTTACGTTATTTACATTGTTTGAATTATTGTCCTCATTTTTATTGCCATTATTACAACATGTTGGCTGTTGTATGTTTTGGCCTTCTTCAGGTGCTAGGAATTTCAAACTGAGACCTTCATTATGATCACTGGGGTATTCTCATTCCACATGTGATGCCACTTCTGGTAGCCATGTAGTCATCTCCCTTTAACTTAAATTTCTAAGTTATTATGTAGCCTGGTATTGAATTCAAAACTCTTTGGGTCAAGTCACTGGAACTAACCAACATCTATATCCACTGGGTCATGTACCCTTGAGGACATCAGCAAATGAATTTTTGGGACTTATAAATCTTATGTCTCAGTAACCATTTTTTACCAAAGCTCATACTGCAGTCTTTGATGCTAATGATTTTCTGTAACATTTTTTTGATGTTAATGATTTACTCTAACACTCTATATTACTGGTTCCAATATTGTATTTATTTCTGTGCTTTGTCAGTTTAGTCTATTTTTGTGGCCTATCATATGCACTGATTTCTTAAGTTTACATAGTACCACAATTTCGAAATTCCCACAACCCATACAATGTAAAGAAAGGGATCATCCACTGCTGCAACATTGAGCAAAACTCATAAGTGGTGACCCAGAGACATAAAAACAGGAAATGGTTACTATAAGCAGTATCTACAACGTATCAACTATCTAGGGTACATGACAAAAGCTAAAATGAATGTGGAAAGAAGGGTGCACGAGAATAGCAACTCTCAGCCTTGGTGTGTCTACCTTATGTGAAGGGGTTATTGGAGAAAATAGAAAGGATCTGCAGTCCATACAACATCAGGACAACCTTTAGAAGTGGTTCTACTATTCGCAGCAAGGACAATGCTTGCAATGGTAGAAGGTAGTAGTTGAAAGGAAACTGTCTTGGAAAGAATTGTGGGAATGGGTCAAGCTTTTTGAGTAAGTTCATTTATAATGTGCTACCATCCCTACCCAACCTGGTAAGGTGAAATTGGATAGAGGAATATAAACACATTTTTGAAATTTTGGTTAAAAATCTTGTTTTTTCCTTCAGCAAGTGACCAGATTTTACTATTAGAAATGTAATCATAGTAAAACTCCTTTGTTTCTGGTGAAAAACTCATTAATCTGGAAATTTTCACAAAAATAAAATAATTGCCAGATTTTAATGAAACTTTCAGGACTTAATCACAAATGAATGAAATTATATTTTAAATAATTATTTGTAGAAAATCTCAATAATATATATATATATATATATATATATATATATATATATATATAAAAATCTCAGTAATATATATATATCAAAAAATCTCAGTAATATATATATATATCAAAAAGTCCTGGACATTAACAAAATGGAATTAACTGCTTACATATTTAATTTATTTGTTTGAACATTATTTTTAATCGATATTCATATTTAAGTAGATAATTTGCTTTTAATTAAAAAGAATATATATATATATATATATATATATATATATATATATATATATATATATATATATATTTTTCTACCAGCCTGATTATTTACAAGAAATTTTCTTACAAAAACGTGTGTCATTCAGCAGAATTCAAACCTGTGACCACTAACAACATAGGGGAAACCATTAATTGATTAGACCACTTGACCACAAATGATTCTACAGTCTCATCAAAGTTAAATCAAGCCTTATATACACATCTTTCGATTTTTAGTAACTAACCATCTCCTCTTTGAAATGTATCATAATGTAAACAAACATAAACAGACAATGTTCCAAAAAATTCTAGAGATTAATGAGAAGGAATTAACAATCGGCATATTTAATTTATATGTTTGAACATTATTTTTAATCAATACTCATATTTGAGTAGATATTCTGTTTTTACTTGAAAAGTATATTTATATATATATTTCTACTGGCCTTATTATTTATGAGAGATTTTGTTACAAAAATGTGTGTCATTCAGTAGGATTTGAACCTGTGACCCCTTACAATATAGGAGAAGGCACCAATTAATTTGGTGTAACTTAGACTGTTCCACCACAAATGATATCAATTAAAAATGGTGTTAAAAAATGAATTATATATATATATATATATATATATATATATATATATATATATATTAAATGGAAGTGAAAGAACAGTTCACTTTTCAGTTCAGTAAAAGAACAGTTAAGTTCTGTTCATGTTCTGAAATATGAAAAATTCTTGTGTTGTGATTTAATGCTTTTATAAACCATTGTAATAACAAAATTACAAAAATATATATATATAATTACAAAAATATATATATAATTACAAAAAAAAATATATATATATATATGTATGTATGTATGTATGTATCTGTTACCCTTTCTCCAGGTGATTTCATGAAATTTCTAGAAATTCAATACTGAGGCAAAACTATGTTTTATTAGTAATGTGATAGGTACTGATCTGGCGGCTCGACTGCAGCCACTTTCTCATCTTCGGGATGTGGCTTGCCTCTGTCTCTTCTATAAATACTTTCATGGCTTCTGCTCGGACAAACTTAAGTCACTGGTGCCTCCTCAACAGGTGTTTACTCGTGCAACCAGACTGGCAACTAGGTCCCACCCATTCACAGTCAGGTTAGCCAAATGCAGACGACAGTTCTACTCCTGCAGCTTCCCACCTGTGGAACTCGCTCCTGTATTCTTACTTTCCTGACGGCTACAACCTCCAGAAATTAAAAGCAAAGTCAATAGTCATCTACTAACCATTGGACTCTAGCTCTCTCCCCACCCCCGTATAACCTTCCCTTTCTCTCCACCTATGTATCTGTCATTGCACCTGCTTTCTCAGCTTTCTATTGCTCCTTTCTAACCAGTTTGTACTCCTCACTCTTTTCTAATTAATCTTTTTACAGTTATGTAGCCCCCTGCACATCAGTGGCATTTCTGCCTTGCTCGGGGTGAAATGATTAAAAAAAAAAAAAAAAGTTAAACACAAGACTCTTTGGAGAGTGTGAATCATCTATTTTTAGTTTTTGTAAATCAATTACAACTTTCCTGAAAATCTGCTTCGAATAGTAAAATAAAAATGAAATAAAACTATGACATTATTCAATTAGATAAGGTTTTAAATTGCTTTTATGAATAATATATATTAAAGGACATAGTTTCAAGAAAAAAAAATTTTTGCTGAATAACCAAATTTTACAAGAATTCTTTTTAGTTTTTTAGTTTTTTAATTATAATAGTTTATAAAGTTTCAAAAATCTTTTAAAAATTATTTAAAACCATCATTTGGTTAGGTTATTAAGTGAAAACTATATTTACTAATAAAAAAATTGAAGAGCTTGATACAAATTTTCGCATACCAAGATTTTTAAAAAGTAACTTTTTTTTAGTGTGTAAATTCTTTTTTTAAGTATGGTATGTCATACATTTCCAAATTCAACAGCCATTGCAAATCATCTTGTCAAAATTTAAAGTAAGTTTTATTTTTTTAATTCATAGTTTCCTCATTTTTTTAATTAATCATGAATGTAGATATCTCCACAAGTTTATGATACTGGTTTAAATAAAAATGAATTTAAAAAAAAAAAAAACTTTCATTTTAGCTTCAGTTAAAGATAAAGATGTTCATGACAAAACTTTGTTTTTATTAAATTTGGGGAATTTTTTAAATTATGTATGGTCATTTTTTATCTAATGTTTGGAATAAATATAATATAAATGACCATGAACTTTTTTTTTTTGGTGGGAAGACCAATGAGAATGAGCAAAATTCAAAGAACTAAAAAAGCTAAAGGAATAAGATATTATAACCATCATGATAACAATTATAAATAATAAAAAATAAAATGAAAAATAAGATACTAAAAATCTAAATTAATGATAAATAAAATATAACATTTTATAGACGATCAAGTTACATGTCATGGTATTTCAATACATTATCTCAGTTGTTAAATTCTTAAATTAATTTTTAAAAAATTTTTATTATTTTAAATTTTATTCTTTTAGAAAGTATCTTCAAACATAAGGCTATAAAGCTAAAGTAACTCCATTCAATAAATTATTGGATAACTGCTGAAAATACTATGTTAATTTTTTTAAATTACTAGGCAGTTAAAAACCAAAAACAAAACATTCATTTGTGCTACATAAATTTATGTCAGTTCTGGTCAACCATACTTAGCTTCTCACCATATCTGGTTGTCAGTAATCAATCAACATGTCAGAAAAACAAGACCTCCATCATTAAGAAATACTTGTATACTACATTCCATGCTATATGCAAGCAATACTTGTTTAAAATCAGATTAATTTCACTTTAAATTTGCTAATTTTCCTCAACATGACAAAAATGTATATTTTATTTTTGCAAGACTTTTAAAACCAAGAATTAACTTTTGTTTACAAACCTGTCAATGTGTGAAAAATGGCAGAGAAACTGAAAACTCTCAAAAAGTTGAAATTCCAATCAATATTATTTCAAATTGAAATGCACCAGAATATTTTACTTACTGGAAATAGAAAATTTAATCATTTAGCTTTTAATTAAAGCTAAAATGAAAGCTTCAAGAAAGCTTTTCCATGTTAAAAAATTCATTTTAAAACTTAGGTATTGAAAATTAGTGGAGGTACCTAATACTAAGTTATACTGACTTATACTAAGTTAAAACTTGGTAATTTTATTTTATTTTTTTTCAATAGGAGTAGATAGGCTATCTTTTCGCCCTGTCCATACTTCTCCCTCTCTCTTGAACAGGAGTAGAGGCTCATCCCAGTCATAGTTTCTTTTCTCTCTCAAGGCCTTAATAGTAGTGCTGTCAAGTTTTTTGTGATGTGTGTAGATGGTGGCAACATCTCTTCATACTGAGGGTACAGGGCTGGCAGTTTTCTGGTTGCTGCTTCTGATTAGTAGTTAGGAACCCAAGTGTCTTGAGAGGCTGCTCTGATCAATAGTTGAATAATATCAAGGTTCTTGAAAATTAAATTGGATAAAAGAGTAATGTTCATTTTAAAATTAATGCTTATTATTGATAAAATTAAAAATGTTCTTTAAAGGGCACAGTGAAAGTTTTCCGGAAGTTGTTAAATTTACAGTTGGGATCAAAGAAAGGGTCAGTTTTGGAAAAATGATGTGACTGAAAGCCTGATTTCTTTGAAGTTGATTTCAGAACAAACAGATAGTTTTTAGCTCTTCTTACTGCAAAGGTTTATTTTTTAAAACTGTCATCTCTTCCAAAGTACAAAGGAATAACTGATCTTCGCCAGCAAATGATCTTGTTTATATTTGGGTCCCTAGGCTCAAATCAAGACATACCGAGAAAAGACCATCCTAATCCCTTATTGGTTATTAAATTATTCCCTTTTAAGTTTAGTATTAAGGGGCAGAGAATTGCAAATCTTTTCACATAACTTTTTATACTGTTACTTTTTGTTACAACTCTCATGCCATCATTTACAAACCTTTATACAGAATCAACTTCTTATGTGTTTCATTGGGAAGCCAGCCTTGTTTTTTTTTATCTATGTTATTTTTCAACTGTAGAATGAAAGTCTGAGAGTGATAACAAAATAAGAAACATTTGTCTAGCACTCCATATTACTGCTTCCCATATTGTATACATTTATATGCTTGGTTGGCTCAGGAGATTTTTGTGGCCTATCATATATGCTGATTCATTAAGTTTTAGTAATTTCCAGTAGCGTTCTCTATTATTTCAGCTTCATCCCACAATGATCCCATTTCTCCCTTCATATGTGGTCAGCTATGCCTGATTTTTTCGTTTCTCCTTGTGTGACAGCCTTGCAATGTTCTTGCAGCCTTACCTTAAGAGGGCAGCCTGTTTCTCCTTTATATTTCTTTCCTCAGCTACATGGAATGAAGTACACACAGTCCTTAGTCATGTTCTGCTCTGTTGAAGGTCTTACTCAGGAGAAGTATCTGTGAAATTTAGAACCACTTTTCAAGGTTGTTTTGATGTGATATGGACCACAGATCCTTTATATTTTTTCTGATAATCTCTTCACATAGGGTAGGCAAAATAATTAACAGTGTTTCATTCAAGAAATTCAAAGAACATTCGATAAAATAAGTGTCTTCCAGTAACTAAGCAAAGTATTAAGAAATAAGAGAATTTTGTTATAAACAAAGGAAAGAGTGTTGAACTGCTATGACATATCTATTCTCCTATATGCTAGTGAATGCTGGATAATTTATTTACAGATAAAAAACAGGTTTGAAACAATAAAAATATAATTCTCAAAATGCCATGGGCTAAATATGTGAGCAAGAAATGTTTTCAAGGAATGAGAACTTAAATAATACTTATACTTAAAATTAGAAAAAAGACAGTTGGAATTATGAGGAAAGAAGGCATAGAACATGTAACACTCACAGGACTTATTGAAAAAAATAGGTATAAGGAATCAGCAAGTAATCTATCTAGTGTGTTTGTGTTCCAGCCCTTTGCTACATTATCATTTTTATCGACTTTTGTTTTGTTTTGTTTTTGTTTTTTTTTTTAATCATATCACCCCAAGCAAGGCGATAGCGCCACTGATGCGCAGGGGGCTATGTAAGGGTAAAAAGATGGGAAAAGAGAAAACCGGAAACCGCATCCTAAACAGGAAACAAGAGATGAGCCTCTTCACCTGTTCAATAGATGTTGGTGGAGTGTGAACCAGGCGATAGTATAGTCTATCTACTCCAATTGGAAAAAAAATAAAAGAGTGAAAAGATTGGAAAAGAGAAAACCGGAAACCGCATCCTAAGTGGTATGATTATATATCAAATAACAAAGCCCAGTGACCCACTTTTTGAGTGTAATGTTTTATAACCAGTTGAGACATATGCTGTTTGAGGTTAACTTTAGAGGTTATTTGAGGTCACTAGAGGTCATCAGTCTGTAGTACACTATTTCTAGTCAAATGAAAGAATTTTTATCAAAACAGAGTGAGAAATTTAATGTCCTATGCAGGTACAAAAATGTTTGTAATCTCAGAGATGGTCAAGTAGATAATGTCAAATTTAACCCCGAGATCAATGAAAGTCATTGGAGATGATCTCTGTTGCAGCCAAATTAGTACATGAGGTATAATTTGAATAGAAAAAAACAAAATAGGTGGTGCTAATGTTCAAATGTTAGTTGTTTCTCTTGGCTCCCATCTGTCACTCTTGACTGACACTAAGGTCATTTATATAGTCCTTTTGAATTTCACACTGGATCGCCAAGTCCTTCCAAGTCTTACAAGTCATTCCCATTGGTCAAAAATTATTTTAGCATTGACTTGCGAAATCTGGTTTGGACTTTTTTGTTAAGCAGATGGTCAATCTTTTTTCTATTTGGGAAAACCAGGATTTCACATGTGAATTTTTGTAAAAGTGAAGAGAGTTGATTTATTTAATTTATTATCAGCTACAAATTCATTGCATTGACTTATGCCCAAATATCCTTGGAAAAGGTATTAATCTGTCTCTTCCCTCCAGTTATGGGTTAAATAACAGGACAGATTGGTTTCCTTTAAACTTGGTTGACAACCAATCTCCCACAGAAAGTAATGGCAATCTACTGCAGGAAAATTTTCTGCCCAGTCAGTCATGTCTCTTTCAAGACATGATTGCCCAAGTGTGTATTACGTATGGTACTTACTTGATTGACTGATACTATTTCTAATTTATTGTAAAAGTAAAAACTAATTATCAGAATAAAAAATACAATTAATAATTATACAATTATTAATAAGGTTAATAAACAGTTTCTTATAACTCAAATGGAAATTTTGCTATATCTTTTATTTGTCTACTTCATTTAATCTTTAATTTTTTAGAAATATCTGGGAAAAAACTTGTTTTTATTCTTACTAAATCATTTTGAAAGAGATGAAAAGGTTTAAAAGATAGAGACCTAAGTATGTGTTTGTTAATTAAATTGAAATGACTGATCCTGTATCATGTTTTAACTTATCTGTCTGTCTGTCTCTCTGCAGTTATCCTGGAAATACCAAGGGAAATGAAATATATTTCATCTGGAGACTTAATACATGTGGGAACAGCTATATCTCTAGATACAAGTGATAGAAAATGAAGGGACATTAGTTGATATTAAGAAGAAAGGCTTGAAACTGACTGTGATTGGTTAAATGGTTTACATTACCACACAGTGAAACATTGAATTTAAAAGATCACACACAAACATACTTACATAATATATATAGACACATAAAGGGTGTGTTAAACTGGAGAAAGAGAAAAAGAAAAGACGAAGGGAAAGAGAAAGGAAGAAGAAATACAAGAAAGAAAGAAAAAATTCTTCAAATTCTTTCAAAGTCTTGGTTTGGTTAGACTTGTATCTTTAATAACCTCAAAGAAAAAAAAATTACAGGTTGTTATGTTAGAACTCCTGGCTGGCCACTCATACATAAAATAGGGAGTTAATTTTCAATCACCATATATATATATATATATATATATATATATATATATATATATATATATATATATATATTTAGTATATCGAGGCAGCAAGTAATTTTCTAAACATATACTGTTAAATATAAGAGACAATGAATGTCTATTATGTTTAATCATGAGCCGTTCTAAACGTTGTATTTTTGCTTTAATTTCAGTTGAAAATAAAGACAAAAATTCTCCAACATTTGGATAATTATTTATTGGTTTTCTTCTAAGCTTTCAGCTCACATGAGCCATCTTCAGAGAGGTAGTTTAAACTGAAATATTATAAAATCCACCATCACCGACGATTTTATTTTGTGTTGACATAAAATTCTGCTTGGCAACGGCAATAGTTACCAAAAATAATAAACGCAGTTCTTAAGTTTGCGATGCGGTTTTATGACGTCACACCGCGGGATAGTGCGAAATGACAACAAAACCATGTAGTCAAATGCAATGTAATATGTTATTTCCTGTTTAAACAACCAACACTCAATAAAATCAACTTTAAAACAGGAAATAACATATTACATTGCATTTGACTACATGGTTTTGTTGTCATTTCGCGCTATCCCGCGGTGTGACGTCATAAAACCGCATTGCAAACTTAAGAACTGCATTTATTATTTTTGGTAACTATTGCCGTTGCCAAGCAGAGTTTTATGTCAACACAAAATAAAATCGTCGGTGATGGTGGATTTTATAATATTTCAGTTTAAACTACCTCTCTGAAGATGGCTCATGTGAGCCGAAAGCTTAGAAGAAAACCAATAAATAATTATCCAAATGTTGGAGAATTTTTGTCTTTATTTTCAACTGAAATTAAAGCAAAAATATGATGTTTAGAACGGCTCATGATTAAACATAATAGACATTCATTGTCTCTTATATTTAACAGCGTATATATATATATATATATATAACAAAAAGTGAAAGAATACGTAAATTAAAACTCATTATTCAAGCATTTACTTTAGTGCTCAATACAAAGTAGAGTATAATTTCACTATACAAAAATTTTCATGTTTCAGAACAAAAGTGTTCCTCTTCAGATGATATGTTAAAATAAATGGTGAAAACGGCTTATTTTTTAAAATATAAGATGAATTTCTGGTTATTTATAGAGGTTGAAATGTTTATGTTATGAATATGATTAATTAACCCTTTTACTCTTGAAGTAATTCTTTAAAAAATCCAACTTGCTATTAAAAATTATTTTCCTATTTAAGTATTATGTGGTCCCACTAGGTATCTTTCTCAGACAAGATAATATTCTTTAAATTTAATTAATTATTATGTTTCATCTATAATTTACACTCTAGCATAAATTAAAAAAAAATGAATATTATTTTAATAAAATAAATGGCCCACACAATACTAAATTGTTGTTCTTAATATAATATAACTAAGTATACCACAATTATTTAATCCCAATTCTGATTATACTCATAGATAGTAGCAAAAGAAATTTATTGTTCAATAAAAAAAAAACCTAAAATCCAACCTCTTGATTAAAATTATTGTCTGCTCTTTTCAAAAAATCTAAGGTCCCACTATGTTTCTTACCTGGACAAGATTAAAAAGTGACATACCTAGATCTAAGCCCACTTTCATAACCAAAATATTTAAATGTAAATATGGTTACATAATTTTAAATTTTGATTGAATCAATTTTGACGCACCTAAATGCATTTCCTCCAACTACTACTCCCTAATTTTCTAAATATCCAGAAATTCATTTTATATTTTCAAAAATAAATCGTTTTCACCATTTGTTTTAACATATCACCTGAAGAGGAACAGTTTTGTTCTGAAACATGAAGTTTTTTGTGTAGTGATATTATGCTTTTATAAACCATTGTATTAACAAAATTACGATATATACATATATATGTGTGTGTGTGCGTGTGTGTGTGTGCGTGTGTGTGTGTGCATGTGTGTGTGTGTGTGTAATGATGTCAAATCCATAAATGGAAAGGATAATCCCCAAAAAATATGAATATGAAATATCGAAGAGATAGATCTATACTGAGAGCTCAATGGATATTAACCAGAGCAATATGATATACATAAAGGAAAGTCAAAGAACCCGTGGCAACTCCCTCATGCCATTTGCTTCATCCTCGATTATATTGTCGGTATGTGGATGATACATTTTGTTTATTTAATGATGAAGCCAAGGTGGGTCAGTTTCTCTCCTTTCTCAATGGTCTTCATCCAGCTTTAAGGTTTACAGCTGAGAAAGAGTTGAATTCTCAACTTGCCTTTTTAGATGTATTTGTGCTTCATAGGCCAACATTGATTTTAACCTCATTATCTCAGAAACCTTGCTGGGATTCCTTTTGTCCAGGGAAATGAAAGATAAACCTCATCAAAACTCTGACTAATAAGGCCTTGATGATCTATTCTGAGGCTTTCCTTGATATTGAGATTGATTTTGTGGTGAGAACTATGTAGCACTAATATTGTTCATTCTGTCATTCATTGCAAGATTGCTAATTCTAAAAAAATGAATCCCGTTACAGGAGAAAGATTTCTTGTTTATTTGCAACTTTCTTAGATTGGAGCTAAATGTGAAAGCCTCTCTAGCTAAATTTTTTCTAGTGTCCATGTTTGTTATTTTTTGGATGAGGTTCATGTCATGTTCAATGATTTTTTGATCTATTCGTAAGGATGTTCTCCTCCTTCATCAAATGAATTTGATTATATATCAATATAATTGTGGTTGTGGTGTTAACTACATAGGGGGAATACCCAGCAACTAGATATGAGAATAAAACAACTTGTGCCAAATAAAATCAGGAATCACACCTTGCTTTCAAATGAACTGATCCCAAATACTTATGGATCTTCAGTTTGTGAGCACCTAATAAAGAAGGTGTGCAGTTGAATTCAGTGTCAACTGGTTTACAGTTTTGTCCCAGTTACACTATTTAATTCATCTAAAAGTACTAGAATCACTTTATATTAAATCTTGAAAACCTCTTTGTAAACAATTTGATTGTTGCTATCAGTAGTCTCTGTTACTTCTTCCACCCAATTAATTTCTTTTTCTTCAATAATCATTCACTAATTTGAATTTATTATATTTTACACTTTTCTCTTAATTAAAAACTTTTAAGACCAGGAGTAAAACCGGTTGTTTCCTCTTTTCGTTTTTTTTATTATGACAAAATATATTCAGCTATACATCTTTACAGAAATACTGAAGTTCTGTACTACCAAGAATGTTTTTAAAAATATATCCATAAAAGAAATTAATTTTGTTTCTAACAATGATGACAATATTAAAGAATATGAACAACATTTATACAACATTTATTAATGTATTATTATATTCATTTATGATGAAATAGTCATTTTTCAAGCAATTCTGCTAAAGAATAGAAAAGGAAGTCTGTTTTAAACATCTTGATGTTGGAAGACAAGATAGGCTGATGTGCATAAACTTAACTTTTCCCATTCCTTTTCAAATACTACTTGGGAAGTGAAGGACATTGTGCATTGGACTATAATCAATAGGTAAATACAAATAGTTGGCTCAGATTCAGTGGCATGGAAGGGTGGGCTAAACTGAAGAAATTGAAAAACAAAAGCAGGATGGAAAGAGAAAGGAACAAGAAATACAAGAAAGAAAAATAAAGAAGAGTGGGTCAAACTGGAGAAAGAAAAAAGAAAGGAAGGAAGGAAAAAGAAAGAAGAAGAAATACAAGAAAGAAAAATAAAGAAGGGTGGGTCAAACTGGAGAAAGAAAAAAGAAAGGAAGGAAGGAAAAAGAAAGAAGAAGAAATACAAGAAAGAAAAATAAAGAAGGGTGGGTTAAACTGGAGAAAGAAAAAAGAAAGGAAGGAAGGAAAAAGAAAGAAGAAGAAATACAAGAAAAAAATAAAGAAGGGTGGGTTAAACTGGAGAAAGAAAAAAGAAAGGAAGGAAGGAAAAAGAAAGAAGAAGAAATACAAGTAAGAAAAATAAAGAAGGGTGGGTTAAACTGGAGAAAGAAAAAAGAAAGGAAGGAAGGAAAAAGAAAGAAGAAGAAATACAAGAAAGAAAAATAAAGAAGGGTGGGTCAAACTGGAGAAAGAAAAAAGAAAGGAAGGAAGGAAAAAGAAAGAAGAAGAAATACAAGAAAGAAAAATAAAGAAGGGTGGGTCAAACTGGAGAAAGAAAAAAGAAAGGAAGGAAGGAAAAAGAAAGAAGAAGAAATACAAGAAAGAAAAATAAAGAAGGGTGGGTCAAACTGGAAAGAAAGAAAAAAGAAAGGAAGGAAGGAAAAAGAAAGAAGAAGAAATAACAAGAAAAAGAAAAATAAAGAAGGGTGGGTTAAACTGGAGAAAGAAAAAAGAAAGGAAGGAAGGAAAAAGAAAGAAGAAGAAATACAAGAAAGAAAAATAAAGAAGGGTGGGTCAAACTGGAGAAAGAAAAAAGAAAGGAAGGAAGGAAAAAGAAAGAAGAAATACAAGAAAGAAAAATAAAGAAGGGTGAGTTAAACTGGAGAAAGAAAAAAGAAAGGAAGGAAGGAAAAAGAAAGAAGAAGAAATACAAGAAAGAAAAATAAAGAAGGGTGGGTTAAACTGGAGAAAGAAAAAAGAAAGGAAGGAAGGAAAAAGAAAGAAGAAGAAATACAAGAAAGAAAAATAAAGAAGGGTGGGTTAAACTGGAGAAAGAAAAAAGAAAGGAAGGAAGGAAAAAGAAAGAAGAAGAAATACAAGAAAGAAAAATAAAGAAGGGTGGGTCAAACTGGAGAAAGAAAAAAGAAAGGAAGGAAGGAAAAAGAAAGAAGAAGAAATACAAGAAAGAAAAATAAAGAAGGGTGGGTCAAACTGGAGAAAGAAAAAAGAAAGGAAGGAAGGAAAAAGAAAGAAGAAGAAATACAAGAAAGAAAAATAAAGAAGGGTGGGTCAAACTGGAGAAAGAAAAAAGAAAGGAAGGAAGGAAAAAGAAAGAAGAAGAAATACAAGAAAGAAAAATAAAGAAGGGTGGGTCAAACTGGAGAAAGAAAAAAGAAAGGAAGGAAGGAAAAAGAAAGAAGAAGAAATACAAGAAAGAAAAATAAAGAAGGGTGGGTCAAACTGGAGAAAGAAAAAAGAAAGGAAGGAAGGAAAAAGAAAGAAGAAGAAATACAAGAAAGAAAAATAAAGAAGGGTGGGTCAAACTGGAGAAAGAAAAAAGAAAGGAAGGAAGGAAAAAGAAAGAAGAAGAAATACAAGAAAGAAAAATAAAGAAGGGTGGGTTAAACTGGAGAAAGAAAAAAGAAAGGAAGGAAGGAAAAGGAAAGAAGAAGAAATACAAGAAAGAAAAATAAAGAAGGGTGGGTCAAACTGGAGAAAGAAAAAAGAAAGGAAGGAAGGAAAAAGAAAGAAGAAGAAATACAAGAAAGAAAAATAAAGAAGGGTGGGTCAAACTGGAGAAAGAAAAAAGAAAGGAAGGAAGGAAAAAGAAAGAAGAAGAAATACAAGAAAGAAAAATAAAGAAGGGTGGGTTAAACTGGAGAAAGAAAAAAGAAAGGAAGGAAGGAAAAAGAAAGAAGAAGAAATACAAGAAATATAATAAAGAAGGGTGGGTAAACGGAGAAAGAAAAAAGAAAGGAAGGAAGGAAAAAGAAAGAAGAAGAAATAAACAAGAAAGAAAAATAAAGAAGGGTGGGTTAAACTGGAGAAAGAAAAAAGAAAGGAAGGAAGGAAAAAGAAAGAAGAAGAAATACAAGAAAGAAAAATAAAGAAAGGGTGGGTTAAACTGGAGAAAGAAAAAAGAAAGGAAGGAAGGAAAAAGAAAGAAGAAGAAATACAAGAAAGAAAAATAAAGAAAGGGTGGGTTAAACTGGAGAAAGAAAAAAGAAAGGAAGGAAGGAAAAAGAAAGAAGAAGAAATACAAGAAAGAAAAATAAAGAAGGGTGGGTCAAACTGGAGAAAGAAAAAAGAAAGGAAGGAAGGAAAAAGAAAGAAGAAGAAATACAAGAAAGAAAAATAAAGAAGGGTGGGTCAAACTGGAGAAAGAAAAAAGAAAGGAAGGAAGGAAAAAGAAAGAAGAAGAAATACAAGAAAGAAAAATAAAGAAGGGTGGGTCAAACTGGAGAAAGAAAAAAGAAAGGAAGGAAGGAAAAAGAAAGAAGAAGAAATACAAGAAAGAAAAATAAAGAAGGGTGGGTTAAACTGGAGAAAGAAAAAAGAAAGGAAGGAAGGAAAAAGAAAGAAGAAGAAATACAAGAAAGAAAAATAAAGAAGGGTGGGTCAAACTGGAGAAAGAAAAAAGAAAGGAAGGAAGGAAAAAGAAAGAAGAAGAAATACAAGAAAGAAAAATAAAGAAGGGTGGGTCAAACTGGAGAAAGAAAAAAGAAAGGAAGGAAGGAAAAAGAAAGAAGAAGAAATACAAGAAAGAAAAATAAAGAAGGGTGGGTCAAACTGGAGAAAGAAAAAAGAAAGGAAGGAAGGAAAAAGAAAGAAGAAGAAATACAAGAAAGAAAAATAAAGAAGGGTGGGTTAAACTGGAGAAAGAAAAAAAGAAAGGAAGGAAGGAAAAAGAAAGAAGAAGAAATACAAGAAAAAAATAAAGAAGGGTGGGTCAAACTGGAGAAAGAAAAAAGAAAGGAAGGAAGGAGAAAGAAAGAAGAAGAAATACAAGAAAGAAAAATAAAGAAGGGTGGGTCAAACTGGAGAAAGGGAAAAACAATGGATGGAAGAAAAGAGAAAGAAGAAAAAACAAAAGAAACAAACATAAAAAAAGGTTAGTGTAAAATGGAGAAAGAGAAAGGAAGAAAAAATATGAGAAAGAAAAAAATGGTGGGGTTAAACAGGAGAAAGGGAAAAACACTGGAAAAAGAAAGAAAGAAAGAAAGAAAGAAAGAAAAATAAAGAAGGAAGGGTTAAACTGGAGAAAGAGAAAAACAAAGGAGAAAAGAAAGACAAAGGAAGAAAATATAGAAGAAAGAAAAATAAAGAAGAGTGGGTTAAACTTGAGAAAGGGAAAAACAAATGAAAGGAATGAAAAAGAAAGAAGAAAAACTGCAAGGTGGTTTAAATTGGAGAAAAAGAAAAACAAAAGGAGGAAGGAAAGAGAAAGGAAGAAGAAATACCAAAGATAAAAATAAAAGGTGTGTTAAACTGGAGAAAGAGAAAAAGAAAAAATGGAAGGAAAGAGAAAGGAAGAAGAAATACAAGAAAAAAAAAGAGTGGGTTAAACTGGAGAAAGAGAAAAAGAAAGGAAGGAAGGAAAGACAAAGGAAAAAAGAAAAATAAAGAAGGGCGGGTTAAACTGAAGAAAGGAAAAACAAATGAAGAAAGAAAGAAAAACGAAAAGAATACAAGAAAGAAAAATAAAGAGAGGTGGGTTAAACTAGAGAGAGGAAAAATCAAAGGAAAGGAGGAAAGTGAAAGAAGAAGAAATACAAGAAAGAAAAATAAAGAAGGATGGGTTAAACTGGAGAAAGAGAAAGGAAGAAAAAATATGAGAAAGAAAAAAAAATGAGTGGGTTAAACAGGAGAAAGGGAAAAACACCGGAAGGCTGGAAAGAGAAAGGAAGAAAGAAAAGAAAGAAAAATAAAGAAGGATGGGTTAAACTGGAGAAAGAGAAAAACAAAGGAAGGAAAGAAAGAGAAAGAAGAAGAAATACAAAAAAGAAAATAAAGATTGAATAAAAAAAAAACATGTAAAAAAAGAAAGGACAAATGAATAAATTGAATTTTATATATTTTACATATGGTGACCTTCTTCTGCAAGACATGCATGATCATGGCTCTCCCTAACATTTTATCCTTTGTAACGTTTAGTAATTTTTGTCTTTTCATTACCTTTACTAATCTCTGTTCTGACATCTGTTTACACAAACTCATTAGGTAGGTTATTCGCTACTTTCCTGTTTCTCCTGCCTTCAATATTTCCTGAGGGTGTCAGATTCAACAGGCCCTCTTTCTTCATTAATGTCCTAAAATTTTTAAAATCACTGTTTTCTTTTAGTTTAATTACATACATGATAAATTTATCTTATTCTCAGCATCCTTCTGTAGAACTACATTTCTGTTGCTTCAAGTCTCTTCTTCATCTGTGAGGGGATTGTCCAATATTCACTGTCATAGAGGAGAACTGACATTATATAACAGTATTATTTCCTTTCTTTCTAATGAAATTTTTCTTATTTGCTCATACTTTGCTTAACAATTTAAGGTATTTTTCCTATAAATATATCTAAAAAGATATATCTTAAAACTGAAAAAAGTGCAAAAAAAAAAAGAAATATGAAGATATAAATAAATAAATAATATAAAAAAAGAAAAAAGTAAAATGAAAAAAATGTAATTATTATCATTTGAGCAGTAGTGATGAAAAGGTTAAAGGTTATAAAAAGCTACTATGGCAAAATGCTATCAGTTTGTTTGCCATGTGTTATCCTTCATGGGTGTCAGCATTAATAACTTCCATCTCTTATCTCCTTTCAGTAACAGAAAAAAGAGGACATTTTGCCAGAGCAAGAAGGTAGATCAGATAAACACATTGCCTTAACACATGAGAAGTTATCCTTAACAGGAGAAGAAAAAACTGCATCAGTAGCACTTACAGTTTTTAAAGTTACTGACTTAATATTATGACTTATTTTCACTCACCCAAATTTGTCAGTTTAAAAAATATCCTTTTTAAAATCATTTCACAGCACAATTACATATAAAAATTCATATACATAGGCCAGTAGATGTAAATTTATACTGTTTAAAAATGGATGTCTACTCAAACACATGCATCCACTGAATTTTTATGTAATTTAAAGCAATAATAGATTTATAGATAAAATATTGTGCTTTTCAAATTCATTGAAAACCTAAAAACTAACTTTTATATCTTACATATTATTTTCAACATCCTATTCCTTTATTTGAAAATTTAATGATTCAGAATTTTTTTTATATAACCACACTAAAAATCATAATGTTTGTAACTTCATACCACAGTTAATTGTTAACTCCATAATTTTGCAATTGCTACATAATATGTCCCTTGGTAGGCTTTTTTTAATTAAGTTCTTCCTTTCCTAGACTGGTTACCAACCATGGCTAGAGGGACCAATCTGCCCTATTATTTAACCCATAAAAGACAAAAAATAGGCAAAAAATAAAAAGTAAAAACATAAAAAGATGGAAAACAAATAAGAAAATATGAATAAATAAAATATAGTTGTGAATTTTATAGCTGTTGTCAAGTAAGAGGAGATCAATTCATAAATTTCCCCAAGTGTATTTGTGTGAAAGTGACTGCAACACACTTGGCTGAAAATTTTGAGCCAGTGACCCACTAACCATTTCACTACATAAAATTCAGAAATAGTGGTTTGCTTGCTTGTTCTCTCAACTCAACCAATGACCAGGTCAAATCTAGGCAAAAATTCAGTATGCTAATTTTTAAGGCATTTACATTGTCCCCACTGGTGTAATACAATCTTCTTTTATGTAGGTATGTGCAAAACTAAACAAATTTCAGCAATTATCTAAAAACATTACACACCAGTTAATATTTTGAAATATTGTTCCCCCACCAAAAAAATTTCAGCTAATGTTGTAGAGTGGCTGACACCTCTGGAGCACTCTCAATCATAGAATGACCCATGGTCTGAAATGGTCTATTTAAGTAAAGAATAGTAACATTTGAGGTGTAATATTTGAGTGTCATTCAAGCAATATTTGGATTGATTATTTCTGTTTTGTAAGTTCTGTCTTGTCTGTCATTGTAACTATTGTACTATTCTGTGTATATCTGTTTAGCACTGGATATTGTGCTGAATAATACCATAGCACACTTACTCTGTGTATTGTAGCCACCTTGGTAATACAACAGCTGATTATTTAATCATATCCACAGATTAGTTCTTAATTTTTTTTTTTTAATCATATCACCCCAAGCAAGGCGATAATGCCATTGATGCACAGGAGGCTACGTAAAGGTAAAAAGAATGGAAAAGAGAAAGCCGGAAACCACATCCTAAACAGGGAACAAAGGATAAGCCTCTTCACCTGTTCAACAGACATGGGTGGAGTGTGAACCGGGCGATAGTTTAGTCTATCTACTCCAATTGAAAAAAAAAACAAAGAAAAGAGTGAAAAGATTGGAAAAGAGAAAACTGGAAACCGCATCCTAAACCGGAAACAAGGGATGAGCCTCTTCATCTGTTCAATTTATTATTACTGAATTATTATTTTTTGGTAAACATGGTTGTATAGATATCAGTATTACAAGATTTAGAATCAATGAAATTAACATTTAAAGATAATAATAATGGTAGTATTAGCCGTTTCTTTGTAAGGAAACATTCAGCATTCATTGACCAAACAGCTAATTAAGTTATACTTTTCTTTTGGCCATCAATTTGGGAACAATTGAACAAAGATTGGCATTTGTTCTCATCTCTAATGGTAATGGTGATATCAACACTTTCATTACAAGGAAGCATTTGTTTTTTTTATTGACCAAATATCCTTTACTAAATCAAGTTACATTTTCTTCAAACCCTGGTCATCAGACTTGGATCAAAATGTAATATCTGCCCTTGGACAGACAAACTAGATTCTTATTTCTCAACTGTGCTTCTGTCCTCAGACACAGCACAATGCAGTTGTCTTTGTCTTCAGGGAGAACACAACTAACAATATTTTCAAAGGTGCCTTATATCAGAGAAACAGCTGCCCATGGTAATACCTCCTTTATTGCAATAAAAACTGGGGATCAATATTATCATTGATGCTAGCACAGTTGACAGTTGCAGGGACTGGGCTATTTTTACACCTGGCTTGGGTGTACGTGCTCAGGTTTCTCACATTAGACTGACTTTGTGTGTTATGCTGCCATCATGTGGTAGCAAATAAATACAAAGTATCTGTTCTCTATTCTAATGTTAATATCAATATTAGCCGTTTCCTTATTCGGAAACATTTGGCATTCATTGATGGAGAAGCTGGTGTTGTAATGAAAAGTATTATTAAAAAGTGTAGCTTAACATAAAGTGCAGGAAAACATAATGCATGGTTGTTCCAAAAAAGTTAAGCCTAAAATGCAAATTACAAATCAGAAATACCAAAATCAAACAAGTACAAAAATTTAAATATCTGGGAAGTGTTCTAACTGTGGATGGAAACTGTGACACTGAAATCTGAAGACATATTCAGATAGTCAAAGGTGGATTCCAAAAGCTAAGAAAAGTATTACGACACTCTCCTCATCAATGAAGATGAGACTTGAAAGTCCTGGGTATGATGATAAACTGCATCTGGCAGCAAGGCCTCTGATTGGGAGGTTGTGAGGAGCATAGAACCACCTCTTAATTGCTGTTGTTCTTAGGTTTATCCTGACCCAGGGTTGTAGCACCTGTTCAGGTCCCAGCTATTGGCAAATAGTTAATCCCCCCACAAACTGGGGTCAAAATACTATGAAATTATAAAAAAAGACTTTTATAATAAAAATTCTAGAAATACATTTTTGAAGAAAAAAATATTACCAACAAACACTATGAACTTATCCTAAAAATCTTATCAGCATTAAATAACCCATTGAGGCTGATATGCTGTAAAACAAAAACAACAAGACTTGAAACAACGGAAATGTTGTTCTATAGAAAGATGCTGAGGATATCATGGCCCAAACAGCACCTCAGTTTAGAGAAAATAAAAACAAAAAGGAAACTTATACTTAGCAGCTGGGAGAGACAGTAAGGAAGGAAGACTTGGAACATCTGACACTCACAGGAGCAGATTAAAGGAAAGAGGGCAGAGAAGACAGCATGATAGGCTTTAGTAAATGGATGGCAGAACAATGTTTCAGAGAAATAATGTGAAGACAAAATTTAAGAGCTATAAAGGACAGGAAAATGTGAAGAGCAATGATTATAGCCTGAGGATACATGGTACATGAAGAAGACCTACTATAATAATGTTTATAGCAATAAAAGAATATTGTTATACTGAAATCCATTAATTGTTTAAATTAATATCAAAATAATTTTAAAAAAAAGCCTAAAGGCAAAAACACTAATTTGGAATATGTTTGGGGAGGAAAAAA
This sequence comes from Ascarosepion bandense, assembly GCA_037127315.1. Lineage (NCBI taxonomy): Eukaryota > Metazoa > Mollusca > Cephalopoda > Sepiida > Sepiidae > Ascarosepion > Ascarosepion bandense. The sequence goes on from JBBBDQ010002245.1 coordinate 1,948,323, forward strand.
AATTATTCGGATGCTTGTATTTCATATTAATTATTAACACATCACTCAATAAATCCCTGGCCTGACATAGAGGTGGTACCACAAAAAAAATCCATATGATTTTTATAAAGTACTAACCTTCAAATGGCTCATGACAAAATTTGGGCCTAATCGGATTATTAGTGTACAAATTACAGTTATTTAAGTGAAGCTACTGTTGCAAATTTTCAAAACAATGGAAAAATTTAAATTTTGTGTGTTCATAAATCATTGCTTTCTGATGGGAAAAAATATTGTTCACACAAAGCAATGGCTTGATAAGTGTTATTCGGACTCTGCTCTGTGAGAAAGAACTGTTAAGAGGTAGTATGCTAACATTAAATTCAGTTGTACAGACACAAATGATGCTGAACACTCAGATTGCCCCAAATCAGCAGTTGTCCTGGAAAAAATTCACAAACTTAAAATTGCATGAGATAGCAGAGGAGTTGAACATATCAGAAGGCAGTGTATTCACCATTTTGCATAAACATTTGTCAATAAGACAGTCGATCAAAAACAATGATAAAAAACAACATGTCAATGATTCATAACATTGTTTGTAACTGCTTCAATGCAACAAGAAGAAGTTTTTGCATAAATATGTGACAATGGATGAAACATGGATCTACTACTTCACTCTGGAGTTTAAATCAGCAGTCAGCTGAGTGGATAGCAGCAGGTGACAGCCGTCCAAAGCAACCAAAGATACAAATATCAGTAGGCAAGGTTTTGGTCTCCATATTTTGTGATGCACAAGGTAATTTATTCAACAATTACCTTGAGAAAGAAAGAACCATTAATAGCAAATATTATTTAGCATTACTGGTGCATTTGAAGGAAGAAATCACCAAAAAATGGTCACAAATGATGAAGAGAAAAGTGATCTTTCATGAAGACAACACACCATGTCACAATTTGATCGCAACAATGACAAGTCTACATTAATTGCATTTCAAATTGCTTCCGCATCCACCTTATTCTCCAGATCTGGCCTGCAGTTACTACTGGATGTTTGCAGACCTCAAAAGAATGTTCCAGGAAAAGAGATTTGGCTCCAATGATGAAGTGATGTTGAAAACTGAAGCATATTTTAAAGCCAAAGACACACCATTCTACAAAAAAGGCATTAAATTGTTAGAGAAGCGTTGGAATCAGTGTATCACCCCAGAAGGAGACTATGTTGATGAATAAAATTTAATTTTGCCTAAAAGTTTTTGTTTTATTTGTTAGCTCTGAGATTTATTGAATGATGTGTTAAATAGCTTGGAAAATATTCAGTTGTCATATTCTGTGCAGAATTATATATTCTATTGTATATCTTGCCCTAATTTTTTTTTTTTTTTTTTTTATAAGCGTTTCACCTCGAGCAAGGCATGTCACTGCCGCTACTGCGCAGGGGGCTACGTAGAGTGGAGAAAGGATGATTAAATATAGGAAATGTCAGAGGGTGGGTGATAGGCGGGTAAGGATACCGAGAATGATGGTTGGGTAGATGAGAGTGTTCTGAGAATAGTTGGGAGTTAGTGTGATAGGAGGTGTCTATTGACCCTACATTTAAACACCTGGAGATTGTAATTGTCGGGAAAGCAGACTTGTGGAAGGGAGTTCCACAGGCGGGAAGCGCGAGAAAAGAAGCTGTTGGAGTAGAATTTACGGTTACATCTTATTTGTTTAACTGTAAAAGGGTGGGACCTAGTTGCTAATCTAGTATCTCGTGTAAATTCGTGCTTAGGCGGCACCAGTGATCTAAGTTCATCGGAGCAGAAGCCATGAAAGTACTTGTAGAAGAGGCACAGGGAAGCCACATCACGCCGGTGAGAGAGTGGCTGCAGTCGGTCTGCTATACAAAATCTTTTGGAAAAGAAATACCACAAGGAAATATAATTATTCTGATTTTATATAAAAAAAAATTCATACATGGGTATGCTGAAAAGCTTTCAGTATGACTAAAAATCCCTCTGAAAAGAAATTCTGTGTAGTTAAATTTTACTGAGTGGGTTGAACTGAGAATATTTTAGAACACCTACCTAGAATTTCATTGCAAAAAGAAATGTTATAATATCTCACAAAAGTAGCCATCCCAGATAAAAACAGACAGGTCTCTTACTTTTTTACCTTATTTTCTGTCAGTCAGGCAGTGAGTATAAACATACTGACAGAATTGCATATCAGTTTCATCCTACAAGTAATTTATACTAAATTTATTTAAAATACTTGTTATTTTTTCAAGCCTTTTTTATGTTTATTTGCAGGACATAAACTCATAAAATGATAACCTCTTCCCTGAAATTAAAAAATGAAAAAAACATTTAAAAACTTTAAATGTTTGGCAGTAGAGCATAAACAAAATATTTACTTCAAACAAAACTGAAAGGAATTTGTGATGGCCTACATCTTTATATCAAGCATTAAACACCATTGGATCTTGGTTTCTGGTTGCTGTTGCTCTAGTTTAAGTGCTTTTTGACTTTGTATTACAAATAATATAGAATACTATTTATAGGATCATTTGAATTAAATATTCAAATGAATATATAGACTGTATATACGAATGCATTATTATGACTTCATCTCCAGAATTCAACTTGTCCTAATATGACATAATTTATGCATCATTTTACTATTCAAATATGTAAAATATTCCAGAATTGAAGCTTCAGAAATTTAAATAACTATAAAGCATTTTATGCTAAAGATGAATTACAAAGTTGTTGTGTTCGGTTTTGCACAAAAACCCTTGGGAAAGGTATGACTGTTTCTTCTTTTTTAGCTATGGGCTAATTAACAGAACAAACTGAGCTCTCCAGCCTTGGTTGGCAACTAGTCCAGAAGAAGAACAACACAGAATATAAAAACTGGCTGAGAACAGGGATGGCAGCTAAACCCTATAAAAAAGCCTTCTTGCTATGAATACCTCAATAGTAATAGCCATAGTATAGTGAGGCCGTAGCCTTCTACTCCACATTGGATACGAAGAAATCTTCTCTCTCTCTCTCTCTCTCTCTCTCTCTCTCTCTCTCAGAGTAACTCCATTATTTTTGTGCTGTTATAAGAGAACTCGACATGATCAAACTTGGTACCAATTATATTAGAAAATATACTGATTTGAAATTCCTGTTAATTTTGCTATCCATAAAAATAATGATGTAACATTCATAGTAATTATTCTCTTCCAAAAACATGTTATTAACAGTATTGTGTATTTTATTTAGAATTAATGAGGTAAAACAAAATGCTCTACAGAAGGAAGCTGAGGATGCCATGGACCAAACATGTGATTAATGACAAAGTTCTAGAAAAAATGGAAACAAAAAAGAAGACATGTAATGTGGAAAGAGGGCTTGGAAAATCTGATACTCACATGAAATATTGAAGCAAGAGAGACAAAGGAGAACAATGCATAACATGTTTAGTGAGTTTGACTAAATGGATGGTGAAACAATGTTTTGGAGAAATAACAAACAAATAAATTCATTAAGAGCTACAGATAACAAGAAATTGTGGAGAGCCATAATCACCTACATCTTGAGAGGACATGGTACATGAAGAAGAAAATGCTTCAATATTAAAAAAGCTAGTCTTACCATTATTTCTTCGTTAAATTTTTAAATAAAATTTAGGGCATTTAAGAAAGGCAGTAAAAATAAATTCACTCCCAAGGTGATCATACACAGGGATTAACTGGTTGACTTTCTATAAAAGCATGCTGATTAATTTTTACAGATTATTTTAAAATTATTTTTTCTGAATATTTTATTGCTATAATCAATCAGCAAAAACAGATTCTTCTAAAACTACTGAATAAAACCTGACCCTGTATACAAGAGTTCCAGTACAAATATCTAAACTTATTTATTAATGGAACTTTGTCTGTGTGTGTGTGTGTGTGTGTGTGTGTGTGTGTCCATTACCTATAGACTCTAAAACAGCTGAACTGATTTTCTTGAAAATTTACGCAGTTGTATTATAAGCGTCTGTGAGTGTTCTTAGCTAGGTTTTGTGTTGAGGTACCCTCGATAAATATCAAAAATCGCTAATCAAAAAAATATATGCCTATATGTCTGTATTTTTTCCAGCCCTTTTATTTTAGTTTTTGGTTCGGGTTTGGCTCTAAGTAGATATAATTGTAGTTCTTAGTCTCAGCCATGATACCATTTACTCAGAGGACTTACTTAGCCTTCAAAATTCAGTTTAACAAATCAATATTTAACTTACATCCATTCATTTTTCTTTCAGTCTACGGTTTTTCTTTAACTGGAAACAACTATTGCTTTTTAGTCTTTCATGCCAACATCCAAAGAGTCTGAGCTCCAGGACCATGGATTAGTTTTAAAGCTTTCATTACACCTGAGCAACGCCGGGCTATACTGCTAGTTTATAAATAATTATTGACCAATTTTATCATTACATTATATCAGCTATTAAGAATATAGTAACTAGGGTCGGTAAATTAGAGGAAATATTATATTTATTTTTAATGTTACTTTCTTCTTCTATTCAGTAGGTAAGTTGTCATGGCTCTCCACGATTTCCTATCCTTTGTAGTTTTAAGCAATTTTTGTCCCCTTATTATCACTCCCACTCTCTGTTCTACAATTTGCACATGTTCATTTGAATAGATAAATCATTTTCCCTTGTCCTGCTTGCCTTCAATATGTTATGTGAGTGTCAAATTTTTCCATCCTTCTTTCTTCATTGTCCAAGAAATTTCAACTGTCACATTCCAATTCTAAGCATAAGTATTTTTTTCCATTTTCCTTAAAATTTTCTCAATGCTTTCATGTCCCATCCATGATATTCTCAACATCTTACTGTAGAACCTGACTCCCACCCAAGCTTTCCATGCATGCCCACTAAGTATCAAGATTTCCCATATTATATGTAGGTGTTATATTCGGGGTTTCCCCTGCTCAGCAGAGTAGTTAGGTGACACTGGACAACTTCTGTGGATCAGCTCTTCCCCTTACCAACTCTTTACCTACCTACCCATTTCAATGTGTGGTTAACAATATGAATGGCTGGGATTGAAGCTATACAAGGAATAAGTTCACCTCCTGCCAAGCACAGACCTGAACTAACTCCAGTTTTAAGCATAACTGTTAAAATCTTTGTTGTCTCAAGTTTCCTCTTCACCTGTGAAAAAAATGTTCAGCATTCATTCTTTTAGGGAGGCCTAAAAGGGGAGCCACTTTACTTAATAGTTGTAAAATGTAAAAACAAACAAGCACTTTGCTAATAAGCAACAAATAAAAAATGAACAAGAAGTAATTCAAAAACTGATAATGATTTTTGCAAATGCAATAAGAGTGTTTTATAAACAAAAGCAATATCATATAAGTTTTGTAAATATTTTATTAATGTTGAGATCAAATGTTAACAAGAAACTGGCAAATTTTTAAGAACCCTTCTTGTTTCTAATGTAATGTTTTTAATCTAATTTTCTAACTTGTTCCTAAATAGTGTAGTGTCTTGTTTTTTGTGATTTGCAATAAAAATCTCATGTGAATTAAGATTTTATTATTTGCTAGTTCTTAAATATTTCAGATTGTTCCTTGTCCAGTTGTTTAAATGGGACAATATCTTTTCGAAAATTATGAAAGTCAAAAATCTCTGAAAAATGGAATTTTTTATGAGGTCATCTGTAGACCAAAATTTGCATTTAGCATTTTGACTTGTTGAATTAATTGCGTTTTAACATTCCTACGAGTCAGACACACCCTTTTTGTTTTTTCTTTTACTCATAACATCCAATGCAAGGCACTAAAGCCACTAAGACACAAGGAGTTACTGAGTGTGAAAGAATAAAAAAAAGGAGAAAAATTATTAAGGAAAGATAACAATAAAAGAGTAATCAAGAAGACAGAAGATAATGATTTACATTGCATTTAAATTTTTTAAGGTAAAAGTTGACTGGAAAGCCTAAAGCCAGAAGTGTGACAAAAGAAATTGTTACCATAGAATTTATGGTTATATCTAACCAATTTAACTGGGAATTGATGTAACCTTGCCTCCAATCTAATTGCTGATGGTTTATTGCACAAAGTGCCAATCCATTGTTTGTCTCTTCAGTCTTGTTTATAGATGAGGTAACATTTCAAAGAGATTGAATAACAAATTGACACAACCACCATTTGTGGGTGGATCAGAATTCTCATCGTACATCACAGGCTTGACATCTACATCAGTTTATGATTAATGTATGGCCTGGAATTGTAGGTGACTGTCGGGTAGGTCTATATGTTCTCCCAGCATGTCTTGCGGGAACTGTCTACAGGGACTATTTTGAAAACACTTTCCAACCTGCTAGAAGATTTATCCCTGCTAATATGGAGATGCATGTGGTTCATGCACATGTGGCTCTAGTACATGTGGTTCATGCACATGTGGCTCTAGTACATGTGGTTCATGCACATGTGGCTCTAGTACATGTGGTTCATGCACATGTGGTTCTAGCACATGTGGTTCCTGCACATGTGGTTCTAGCACATTTTAGTCACATTATTTGTGATGTATTGGCTGGCATTTACCATAAAATATGGTTTGGTAGAGGAAGACTGATTTCATGGAATGCATATTCCTCGACCCTCATTTTTTGTCATGCCACTTAAAACAACTGACTTATGCAGCAGACATTTATAATTCAGGCATGATTCATCAGTGTGTCATGGGGGCCTGCAAAATCATTCAACACCATGTGGGAGTTTTTGAAAGGGTTCACCAGTCAATGACCTGACAGGTATATGTGTGTAGGAGCAAGCAAAGGACATGATGATTTTTGTAGGAGTTGTCTTGTTTAAGATTGGTTGATTTGTTTATTTTTCCTTTTTATCGTTATTGTGTAAGTGTCTGATTTATTTTTATTGCTTGTTTTTTTTTATGTACACATGAGTGGGTGTTTATTTAATTGCTTTATATTCGGTTAGGCTCTTTTTTTGTATTGACCTCTTTTATTATTTTCCTAACTTGTTGGTATGTTTTACTGCATAAAAGCTTATTTTTTCTGGGTTATGGTTGGATGTTTTTGTGTACAGTTGTGTTTGTGGGATTTATGTGTGTTTTTTCATTTGAAGGTTGTCATGTTATTTTTTGTTTTTTATGATTGAGTGTTTGTATATTTGTATTTGTATTTATATCTATATTTTTTACTTTTTATTTTTATATTGTATGCCTATATTGTTTGTATATTTCGTTTTTGTTTGATTTTGTTGTTATTTATTGTTGTTTGTGTTTGCTTCTGTTTGTAAATATTTAAATGATTTTATTTCTGTAAATAATTATTTACAAACAGAAACAAACACAAACATAAATAACAACAAAATCAAACAAAAATGAAACATGCAAACAATATCAATAGACACAAAAACACACAACTATGACCCAGAAAAAATAAACCATCATGCAGCAAAACTTACCAACACGTAAAAAAAAGGTCAAACCAATAAAAGAAAATCAGAGGTAGAATAGCCGACTGACGCCAATTCGGTCAGGTTTCAATCCTGGGTTAAAAAGCAATTGGAGTCTAACTGTACTGATGAGCTGCAATACAGCAAAACAGATCTGTCTGCGGATGACTATTTAGGCTCTCACACCCTGATTGAGCACTCTGGAAGAATGGTAGATTTTGAAAAACAGTAGCTACTCTGACATGTACGCATTGCTCATTCCATAATGAATTAGAGCACTCTGGCTATTGGGCATGTATAATGATAATGTATACACTAAAAAGTCTGCCTTCTTCTACCCAACATCCATAGCCCAGAGGTAGAATTGCCAACTGGCGCCAATTCGGTTGGGTTTCAATCCTGGGTTAAAAAGCAATCGGAGTCTAACTGTACTGATGAGCTGTGATACAGCAAAACAGATCTGTCTGCGGGTGACTATATATATTTACGTGTTGGTACAAAAAGGTAAATAAACCTATGAGTTCAACAACTTAGTTACAATATATATATATATATATATATTGTAACTAAGTTGTTGAACTCATAGGTTTATTTACCTTTTTGTTCATGCATTTACTTTTATAAAGAGTGCTCGATACAAATGTAGAGAGTTATAATGTAATGGTTGTTACAACGTTTTTAAATTCTGCCAAAAACAAACACTTAACCCCAACACCAGTAAAAAGGTCAACGAAACTCAAAATACAGACCAACCCCTCTTACACCTGAAAATAACAAATCCAACACAAATAAACGGTCTTTTCAACTGGATAATTCTTATTTCTAAAAAAATCACCTGAGGATGAAGCCAAAACATAATGGGTTGGCTTTGAAACATGAGAAATTTTTTGTGTAGTGATACTATGAATTTAAAAACATTATAACAACCATTACAGTATATATATATATATATATATATAAAGACAGAACAAGAGTATGATGGACAAATTCTCATCTAAATTACAAAAATTGAAAATAATACTAACATTTCATTTTTAGCATAATTATACAAAAATATCTTGAAATACTAAAGACTAAATTTGTACTATAAAATAAAATCACCACTGGCACTTCAATCACACAACCCCAACCAGAGAACTTTGGAATCTACTGCATCTCTTCTGAAGAGTTTCCTTGTTTAAGTTAAAGAATACTGCCATGATTTTTGCCTTTAGTTTATCTTTGCTGCTACAAGGAGTTTTGTTGGTCTCTCTCTTAAATACCTCATTCCCTCACAGACACATAATAATCAAGAGGGTTGCAGTTTGGAGAGTTAGGTGGCCAGAAGTAAGGGTTAATGTGGTCACAGAACTTGTTTGACAGCCATTACTGAGTTCTTCTGCTTGTGTGGCATGGTACAGAGTCCTGTGGGTAGACGTAGGGTCTTCCAGCAGCCACCCACTTGATCCAGGGCAGCACTAATTTCTCAAGGCATTTGATTAAAGCCTCCATGTTGATTCTTGGGCCCTGTGGGAAGAATAATGGAGATATAATTTTGCCATCACTAGTGATGATCACTTCAAACACCATGACATCAACTGAATGTTTGGTTTTTATCACTCTCAGTACATCTTTTAGGGACACAGAATCCTCTGCACTGTCCTCAGATTAGCATCAAAACCCTGAGATTCTTTGTTTTGGAGTTTCCAGCATAAATGCCAAGCAGTACAGCAAGCTGTTTCCAAATTTTAGTCAGAGTGAATTACACCATGGTGCTCATTTTCTTATAGATGGTGCTCAACTGACCCTACTATACTGTGCAGTTGACAAAATAAAAAAAATGTGCATTAATAAAATTAAAAATATAAAATGGTAACAATTTACTGATCTCGCCCTGTATATTTTATTTCAGGACATAGGCAATCATGACTCCCTACAGATTTCTTTATTATCTGTGAATTGCCGTAATTTCTTGAGAAAAATAGTACAAAGTTTTCCTATTACTTTCTCAATAGTTTGCAATTCAGAGTGACTCTTCTTCTTGATCATTTTCTAGCCTTGAGTAACAGCCAGTTTGCCTTGCTATTTAATCCAAAGCTGGGGATGTCAAACAATACATGAATTCATGCCTTCTCCCAGGGCATTAGTGTGAAAGGCTGGAATTTGGACTTGGCTTACTGATTCCACTATCCCCACATCATCATCATTATCATTATTACTATCTCAAAAATTTTGAATTCCAAAATATGTTTAGTATCAAGATTTTTAGCTAATGTTGCACACCTGAAGAAGGTTGTAGAATGGATAAGCCAAAATATTTTGATAACAACAAGAGCAATATAAAAAACGTGTTCAGTAGTCCAAGGAACTTTTTCTATGTTCTTCTATTGTCATTTCTCTGCCTTTCAGCAAAAGTGATTATTTTGTCTGGTTTTGTTACACTGTAATTGTTGAGAAAAATACTTTCATGTTTATTTGAGCAAGTTTATTTGTTTCAAGATACTTTTTGATGATAAGCAGGCTATGAATGGCAGGGTTAGGGTACAAATGCATAGAGTGATGGTTGGTTTTATGAGAAGTAACTGCAATGTATTAGTCATCTAACCTGAATGATTTCAGATCTAAAGTTGGATGTTATTACACTGGTCAGTGAGTCTGTTTACTTGATCAAAATCCTATTTGTAGCATTCTGCAAAGTGGAAGGGAAGAAAATGGGGACATATGTTAACAGGAAGGATATGAAAGTTAACTCAATATAAACAAACAGGACTGTGAATGTCATTTATAAAACCAGTCTAAATTGAAACTGTAGACATGGATAATTGAAATTTAATAATGGTATGTGTTATTATGAAGGTACTCTTATAATGGCTGGCACCACTGTCACCCTTATTTTATGGTATTTCTTCAGCTCTCTGACAATTATCAAGATATTTTTCTAGCATTTCACTTGGCTCAATGAAATTATTATGATTGTTGTGTTTTGCATTGCTTTTTGATGTATAAACTCATGTCTCAATAAAAGACTTCAAAAGACAGCATTGTTTTTTTTTTTCAGAAGATACCACAAAATGAGGGACCATATAATCAAAGAGAAAAAAAAATGTAACTGTGGTCACTGCATGGAGAGAAATCAATACAAGATATGAGAAGTGTCCATGGTTATGTTTTTTGCAATTTTCATATTTTAGGGCTACCAAGAATTTGTTCCATATATTTGTTTACTCTTTTTGATATGATACCAAAAACTCTAATAATAACAGTTGTATTCGGATGGCACATTCTACTGATTTCTATCCTGAGGTCATTCTATTTATTTAGGTCCTTCTTCTTATTCTTATTATTATTATTTGTAGTGAAAAGTTTATAGGATTATAGTTTCTTCTGGTTTGTAAACAATTCCTGTACACATTATGACTTCCAGTTTGATAAGTACATGTATTGCTACCAAAATATCCATAATATAGTGACAGGTTTTAATAAAGGCAGTGCATAACCTTCCTTCTGTGTATAGAACTGGCATGGAAATGGTTTAAAGAATCAATGACCTTTTCTGATTATCCTTCTCTACTAAATAAATGCATTTTCAGAACTTATCCAAAGAAATGAGACTTTAAAAATGATCATAGCTGCAAGTAGAATAGTAAATATTATCAATAATTCGTTTTTTATTTCCCCCAAATTACTTATCCTGAAAAATATTTAATGCATGCAATGCACATGTTGCATTTATGGACTTTTCACTCCTTGTGGAAATATAATTTTACTTTGAATTTTTTAATCATTTCACTGTGTACAGGGGATTACAGTGAGAGAAAAGACTGGGTACAGAAAATATTGAAGAAAGGAAAAGAGATAAACAGAATTTAGGAAGATAGAAGATAACAACTGATGATGCATTTAAATGTTTGGAGTTTGTAATTATCAAGGAAGCTAGTAAATAGAAAGGAGTTCTACAGACAGGAAGTGTGAGAAAAGAAACTGTTAGAGTAGAAGTGGTGGTTACATTTAACTATTGCAATGGTAAAATTGTGGGACCTAAATGCCAGTCTTGTAGCATGTTTAAATTTACATGGACAGGGCACCAGGAAAAAAGCTCCTTAGAGCAGTTACCATGAAAATATTTGTAAGAAAGACGTGCCATGTCAAAAAAAAGTAACTGAAGTCAAGATGCCAAAACAGGGCTAATTACATTGCAGATCCTTCTTTGGATTTTGTTGAGAACCTCAGACAAGTAGAAAGAATAAAACATCATGGTCGGGGAGAGGAGAAGAAGTGGCAGTGACAGGTGATTTCTTTTAAAGAGAGACGTGTTATGGTAAACTGGAAAAAACAAATTATGTGAAGGAGGAAAGAAACTATAAAACTAGAAGTGAAAAAAAGAGTTGGCCATTTTTTTAGTTTCACTAAACTTGACGAGGCAACATGCTAGTCAAGGAGGGAAAAAAGCATGTACAAGAAAGGTTGTAAGAGACCAAAAGGAACAAAAAGATTTGAGAATAAGAGAGGAATAGAGAGATCCTGGGAGAAGCAAGGGAGATTTGAACTACCCCACTTACCTCACACTGATACACCCACTCTTGGCTAATATTTTTATTCTAAGCTTTCAAACCACAAGAATTTATCAAATAAAATACAACTGAATAAATGAAACAGCAAAGATAACAACTGATGATGCATTTAAATGTTTGGAGTTTGTAATTATCAGGGAAGCTAGTAAATAGAAAGGAGTTCTACAGACAGGAAGTGTGAGAAAAGAAACTGTTAGAGTAGAAGTGGTGGTTACATTTAAGTATTGAAGTATGTTTGGAGTTTGTAATTATCAGGGAAGCTAGTAAATAGAAAGGAGTTCTACAGACAGGAAGTGTGAGAAAAGAAACTGTTAGAGTAGAAGTGGTGGTTACATTTAAGTATTGCAATGGTAAAATTGTGGGACCTAAATGCCAGTCATGTAGCATGTTTAAATTTACATGGACAGGGCACCAGGAAAAAAGCTCCTTAGAGCAGATTAGAAAAGATTTGAGAATAAGAGAGGAATAGAGAGATCCTGGGAGAAGCAAGGGAGATTTGAACTACCCCACTTACCTCACACTGATACACCCACTCTTGGCTAATATTTTTATTCTAAGCTTTCAAACCACAAGAATTTATCAAATAAAATACAACTGAATAAATGAAACAGCAAATAAAATATTTAAATTATCATTGCTTTTGATTTTGTCGGTTTTATCTTACATAATGGTTGAGTTATTTGATACTAACAAGTCAGAATACTTTATACTATTTTAATAAATGTCTCATGTTAAGCCAATTCCAGCCTAATGTGATGCATTTATTTTTCTACCAATTTCTTCTAGAAAACCTGAATCTATTTTTCTCTCTGGGCAAAATAGTAGAGCAAACTGAGTTCTGTAGCCTTGGATAGCTGCCAGTCTAGGCGAAGGAACAGACCATTTTGAATTCAAAACTCTACAGAAGGCTTCTATTACACTATCTTTCCCAAGAAACCATGTTAATTCACAGATATATTAAATGGAAAAGAAGTTATGAAGGCGAATGAATGCCTTTGTCATTAAAAAATGAAAGCAAATTTAATGCAGACATGTTGCATAAATTTATCAGTCATCATAAAGATCATATAGCCATTCCAACACAATGTTATAAAAGTTTATAAAATAAATGAACACAAAGCTTATTGTTAAAAACATCAACATCTGTATTGACAGAATTTGATATTTTCTTTAAGTGACTATATTTAACTAAACTATTTCTATACTAAATATTTTTTTGAAATGTGTTTATATCTTTCCTAAAAGCTATGAGTATACAATATACAGAAGTCATTTATATTGAATCACTGATGGTATTCAAATTTAGAATAATTTCAGTCTGCATGGTTAATTAACCTAAAAATTCTGTGTCTGCAGAATTATAGTTGCTTAAGAGATTAAATGCACTTTTACAGAGTGGGACACAAAAAAAAGGGACAAAATAAAATATTGCGTGGTCAAACACATAGCGCTTGGTCTGGTTGGCTTGAGTTTACTCTTAAAGAATTTGCACTTTGTAGGGAAATGGTTTCAAATCATTGTGGGTAATTCAGCGCACAGATCTGGAAATACCTACTTGCTGTGACAGCCGTCTAGTGAATCTGCAGGATGACTGTTCTAATTGGTTTCTGACGTTTTGAACATGAACCAGTGTACTTGCTGTGAACCTTGGGCCACCTTGTCCTTTGTTAATGTTAACCACACTTCCAGTATTTCTAAACTTTTCTACCAAATGTGTCATTGTATGGCAATGAGGAATTATCCTCCCAGGATATTTGCATCAAAATTGTCTCAGAACAAGAGTAGATGACTTAGTTGTAAAATACAGTTCCATAATCTTTGTCTTCTCTTCAACTGAAAACTGCTCATAGTGGTCCATCTTGGTATCAGATCAAACCTACTGGTATACTCTGCAACTCACCTGAAAAATAAGAAGGAAAAATTGTTTCTTTAGAAAATATGAGCCTTTAATTTTATTGCTCTTTTTATGACCCACCCTGTAGATAAATTGCTTTATAGATGCATACACATAAATGAATGCACATATATTTATATACACACATATAAGCACACACACACACACACACACACACACACACACACACACACACACACAATAATAATAATAATAACAAAAGTCCTTATAAAACCAAAGATAAACAGAAGGCAAGGATTATGGCAGCATTCACCAACTTAAAGAAGGAAACCATCCAGAAGAGTTGTAGGAGATTCCAAAATCAACTAAAGGGCATGGTTTAAGGCAAGGGTGATTTTATTGAATAAATTTACTCTTTAGTATTTCAAGATATTTTTGTATAATTTTGGTAAAAGAAGATGCCCCCGTTGTTTGTGTAAGTTAGACAACACTTTCTCTATCACATGGTGGCTTTTTTTTAATCACATCACCCCGAGCAAGGCGGTAAGGCCACTGGTGTGCAGGGTGCTATGTAAGAGTGAATAGATTGGAAAAGAGAAAGCTGGAAACACGTCCTAAACAGGGGACAAGAGATGAGCCTCTACACCTATTCAATAAACGAGGGTGGAATGTGAACCGGGTGATAGTTCAGTCTATCTACTCCAATTGAAAAAAAAATAAACAAAAAAGAAAGTGAAAAGATTGGAAAAGAGAAAGCCAGAAACCACATCCTAAACAGGGAACAAGGGATGAGCCTCTACACCTGTTGTGTGTGTGTGTGTGTGTGCAATAAAAAAGTAGTATTAAGGCCTGCTATATTTATGGGTTAAAGTGCTCAATATCAGAAAATTAGAAAAGCAACACCAGCCTACAACAATAACTCTAAAAACTGTAAACTTTGCCTCAAGAAGAAATTAGCTATAACAACCTTCCCAAACCAAATTATTAAATAAAAATCCAAAAGATTCAGGAGAAAGAAAATGACTTGCCACGTAAGTCTTTCTATTCTACTATTTCTGGTGAGAGAAGAGTCATGCCTTTTTCAAGGATATTTATCTGAAAGTGAAGGCAACAGACTAGTATAGAGATTTCACTTTCCAGAACAATATCTGGTAGACTATATTTACATTCATCTTGCAGATGAATGTAAATATAGTCTACTTGCCACCAATATTCATCAAACTTTAGAGTAGGAGATAAAACAATGGCCCTCTGTAAATGAATAAAAAGAAAACCATTTTCAAGTAACTACTTTATTTTTTATTTCTAACATTTTTTCTTTTCATTTTTTCAATTATTCCTGAAAGATAAAACAATGACAATGAATTTTCAGCTTTTTACTGTGCATCCTTTAGTTAAGAAAAAGTGATGTAGAGTATACCCATAATGCATCAGTTAAATACAACCCCAAACATTTTTTTAATCTTTTCACTCCAAGCAAGATGATAATGCCACTAAGATGCAGAGTATTGCAGAGAGTGAAAGAGAATGGGAAGACTTTAGTGAGGAGAATTGGGGAAAAAGGATAATCAAGGAAGAGGATTCAGGAAAACAGAAGATAGTGATTGATCTTGCATTTGAGGTTTTGGAGATTGTAGATGGCAAGGAAACAAGAAATAGGAAGGGAGTTTCACATATGAGAAGCACAAGAAAAAAATTAGAATAGAACTGATGGTTGCGTCAAGCTAGTTCATCAATAAAATGGTGAAACTTAGTTGTCAGTCTAATCAGTCAGTCAGTTAAGTGCCATATGCAAATACATGCTTGGGTAATCATAGCTGGGCAGAAGATTTTCCCACAATAGGTTGCCATTATTTTCTGCGGTAGACTGGTTGCCAATCAGTATATAGAATCTAATCCGTCCTGTTATTTAAGCCATAGAGGAGAGAGATGAATTAATACCGTTTCCAAGGTATTTGTGCATAAGTGAATGCAAAGAATTCAATTGGAATTTGAACTCAGCTCTCTGATTTCTCGTTCTGAGTTGATATCCACTCCACCTAAATGCCAATTAAACAAAAAGCTTGTTTAAATTCATTGAATTGGGACACTAAGGAGAACAACTGTCATGAAAATATTTTTACAAAAGGCAGAAGGAAGCCTTTTTTTGTGAGAAAGATGTTAGATCATGACTAATAACATTGCAGACCCTTCTTTGAATATCCTCGAGAATCTCGAAATATACAGTAGGAGCACCAGATGAGGTATGGCAGCCATATTCAATGCACGGACGAGTGGTAGATTTGTAATTGAGCAAAATAAATTCTAACGAGAAGAATATTCTGGCACAAAACAATGAACCAACTTTTCTAGCAGTAGACATAGCAGTCGATTCAATATAATTACTCTGTCAGTGGAAAACATGATTCCATCTGTTCTATTTTTATATTGTCCAATGCCTTCAAGTCATTTTACTGCTTTGAAAATATTTGGGGAAACTAGAAAAGGAAAAAACAATTTATAGATTAATACAAAAAGTAAGACATTAATTTTCCAAAAATAGACCATACAATATTACAAATGAAACTTAATTCATGAAAATAAACCTGATCACAACAGGTGCTTAGCCAATCTGATAATATTTGTATGGCTTTGATTTTACAACTGCATATCTCGAATAATCAAGATAAAATGACATGGAAAAGAATTAAAAAAGTACTAAATTTGTTTTTTTAATTACAAGCAGGTTATTTTCTTTCTTTTTTTTTAATGTTGTAGAATGATGGTAAAGTTAGATCTCTATAATACTTGTCTGTTTGGCTTGAGTATTACCGAAAAGAATTTTAATTTCCGTTTGAATTTCTTGGATGAAGAGTTATCATTTTTCACATGATGTCTAATGTCTTCATCTTTGATTTTATTATCACACATTTTGGCTGTTCTGCCCTCTGACTTTCATCAGGTGTCAGTTGATATGAGCAGTTCATGTGAGCAAAATTCAAAGAGTTTTCAAATGAACCTTTTGTTTAATCTATAGTGTTTTCTCATTCCACTGTCCATGTCTAGGGATATATTGCCTTGTTCTTATTTATTATTACTCAGTTATTGCTTGCTATGTTTCCACTGAGTCTAAATATGTACTAACCATCCTAAGGATTGAATTCATAATTACTATGTCAAATACCTGAACTAACAACAGATTATTTTTTAAGTTATTAAAAGATGGTATTCAGTTGAAATTTATTAAAATCTTTATTAAAAATGATCAGACTTCGCAAGTTCACTGTTATTGCTCTTTCCAGTATTGAGTGGGTGTTTCCTTCCTAACTGTTTTTTTGAAGTGGTGTGGTAAGTCAAACATCTTGATTATGTCTTTGATTTACATGTGCTATTCCTTTTAGTTGTTGCTGCTGTTAAAAATCCTTAAGTAATGTGGTTTCTGTTATTTGGTACAATTCTTTGTAATTTGATAGCACCAGTTGACAAGCTTCAGAGAAGAACAAAGACCTCACTCGGACCTACTGGCTTCATTTGCTGAAAACAATTTTTATTAATTGATTTGCAAAAACAGTTGTATACAGTTGACATTTCAGATATTTCTGAACAAGTTTTCTGAAATCACCAAAATGGTTTCCTTATCATAAAAACTAATTTTTTTAAAATTTTGAATTACTTTAACTGGAAAGAATACTGTTACTTGATTTTCAAATCTTTGCAATGTAATCATGTTTGCTAAACATTAAGTCGTTTCAAATAAATTTAGGTAAATCATTGAGAATGCTTCAAACTTGGAGTTCTCCACTCATCATAATTTCTGGTTGACATTTTGACACACATTTTGGGAGCTTCAGTATATCTGACTGCTTATTAATTATAATATCTCTTATGTCTCAGTAATTTTTTGTTGATCAACCAAAATTAGGTTATGAACATGATCAACAACTTCAGTTGACACATTATTGAAGAGCCACCCAGACTGTATTTGGGGTCTTAAAATCTTATTCACCTATTCACATTTTTATTCCAAACAGCTAAATACTTCCAAATTTAACTGTAGCTTAATAAATATATTGATGCACTATATTTTGCATAATGTTAGAGAAATCGTTGAAGTGTGTTTAAGGATTAATCAGATCTTTATTGCTTGCACAATCTTAAACCAGGCAATGACATCATAACATTTATGTTTTAGTCCAGGAAACACTGGTCAATTTATACATATTATCTTTGATTGAAAAAAGTCAGATCATGGTTATATCCAGAACAACCTGCAAATTTTCAACCAAAATGAAATCTACTAGAGTAAAGTATGAAGAAATGGAGATCTTTTGAAAATTGTTATCAAAAAAAAGAAAAAGTCCTTTTCAGCAGTCAAGTTTTTGATTAAGTGGATTTTTGAAGTTAAAAGATTAAACAGTTAAATGAAATTACAAATGAAAACAATGTAAACTGTTCTAAAAGTAATCCTTATCTGTTTTCTTACAGAAAAATACAAGAAACATACATGAAATACAAATAGTAAGCCATCTTGAATAATATGTTGTGTCCCTCACATCATACCAACAGGGATAACCTTGTGTTCACAGGAATAAAAACATACAAATAACACTAAAAATCATTTTTATATTGTAAATTAAAATCTTCTCCAAGTCAAACCACTTCTGATGTTTTCATCTTGTTGGCTCTCCTTGGTCATGCACACATGGCCATTGGTTCCATCAGGAGAACCCTTTGTCCAGCAAACCATGTGTACATAGCTATGGGACCCAATCCACCTCATTTTGATAGATGGTCATTCACCTTATAAAAATGTTCACCAATTTTTTAATACTGCTGAATATCTAGCTACCCACCTCTCCAAGAAAAACGCCTGGTGAGAGAATCGGTTTTAAATCAAAGTAAAAAAAGTCACTTTGTCTAATGACAAGCAAGGTGCTAGGAGAGAAAATGGATGCCTTGATCCTTTGAAGGTCTGTTGCAAAGAGAGCTAGTTATGTTTTTAGACACAAAGAATCTGTTTCTTGGGCAGGAAAGTTTTCTGTTGTATTTTGGGAGAACTTTATTATCAGAGTTTTATTTATTTTATTTTAAACAAAGTTTTTATCGCTATTATTTGTTTTATTATTCTTATTATTTTATATTTTTATTTTTATTTACTACTACTAATAATAATAATGTCCTTATAAATACCAGACAGTTTTAAAAAATAGAGAAACTCGTTGCTTACAAAGAGTTGATTGTCATCTAGAAATAAAAAGAGATTCAAGAATGATCAAATGAAAAGATGACCAAATGAAAAAATGACCGTGCAACACTTAGAATCATCTTTTTCATGTGCTGTGTCCTTTCAGGATGTTGGCAATCATAGACTTCCACTTATTCCCATCCCTTGTCACTCTAAACACTTTTTCTCTTGGTATCCCTCCCCAAATCCCATTCTGCCATCATGCCTATCAACTCTCTTTCCCTCTATCTATCCTGTAAGTATTAGATTCTCCAAACCCTCCTTCCTCATTACATATCCCAGAAACTTCAGCTGTCAACCTCTTATTTATTGACCAATTAAGAGCAAGGCAAAAAATCTGAAAAGTTGATCCATCTTATTTTCCAAAATCATATAAATACGTGTGGTTTTGTCTTTCTCTGCAGAGAGACACTGGTTGTCGACCAGACATATTTTTCACACTCTCACTCTCATCTTGCACTAATTATTTTTGCCTTTCCTCATTGACTTGTCACTAACAAAAGACAGAGACACAGCAACATCAGATTTGTCTTTTCTCATGAAAGAAAGATGAACAAGAACTTCATCCGTGAGATCATTTTGTTGTTTCTTCCAAAATTCCTTTAATCTGACCTTAAGTGAACGTGAACTCTTAAATACACATTCAAAAAAAGAAAAAAACTTTATACAGGACTTTCCAACATATGTGTTACTTCAAAACAGCAAAAATTGATATCATTCTTCTTGTTAAATAAAATTAAACTTATTTATACAAATGAGACCCTTTTGTCCTTGCACAACCTTCTGATACTTTCAAATGTGGTGGGCTCGGTTATGCTTGACACAGTGCCAATTTGCAAACATAGTGGGTGCTCCCTACAATAGTTTGTCCTATGTATTTCACATATTCAACTTCAGTTTTTGCTAGATAGCAATCATAGAAAATATCCTTTTCTCAAAAAATCCTATGTTCAACACTTTTACTTTTGCATGTTAATGTATATGAATAAGAAAATTTGCTATAAGCATGCTGGAAACTTTTGTGTCAGATATATAATCCTCTCTATATGTATTCAATATTGCTATCATATCCGGTTTGGCAATTTTACTATATATTTAGAGATTCTTGATAAAATCCAAAGAATAATCTGCAATGTTACCACTCCTGACATTGGAATATATTTCTGTGACCCGACAAAAATATGATTGACATCAAAAGCAGGACCAACAGAAATGTGATTGATGTTGAAAGCAAAAAATATAAATAAGATCGATAGAAGTGTGATTACATCAAAGGCAGCCAGCTTCAAAGGCAATAAATGGCAAAAATGATTGATAGATGTGCCAAGCCATAGATGACACAATTAAACACTTCTTTTTTCTTCTTTTATGTGCCATGTCCTTTCAGGACGTAGGCGATCATGGCTTTCCACATCTCCCTGTCCCTGGTGGCTCTTAGCACGCTTTCTCCTGTTGCACCATGCAACCCTCATTCCGTCATCCTCCTGATCAGGTCCTTCAAATATGTTTTTCGCTGCTTTCCTCTGTCTCTTTTATCCTCTATCTGGCCTGTTAGTATCAGGTTCTCCAAGCCCTCTTTCCTCATTACATGTCCAAGGAACTTTAGTTGTCTCTTCCTGTTGCTCAGTACTAATTTCCTTTTCATCTCCATCTTTTCCAAAACATTGTCATTGCTCACATGTTCGGTCCATGATATTCACAGCATCCTTCTGTAGAACTACATTTCAGCTGCTTCAAGTTTTTCCTTCATCTTTGAAGATATTGTCCCACATTCACTGCCATATTCAAGAACTGACATCGCATAGCAATTCAGTACTCTCCTTTTTGTTTCTAGTAAAATTGTCCTGTTTCTTAATACTTTACTCAAGTTCTAGAATGCCTCTTTTGCCATGCCAATTTGCCTTTGGATCTCAATGTCACACTTTCTGTCTTCTGTTAGAACACTTCCTAGGTATTTAAAATTCTGTACCTGCTTGATTTTAGAGTCCCTCACCCGTAATTGACATTTGGGGCTGCCCTTTTTTGCTGATGATTATACATTCGGTTTTCTTGCAATTTATTTGTAGTCCGTCCTTGTCACTCTCTTCAGCTACCTTCTGTAAGATGTCTTGTAGTTTTCTTTCTGTGTCTGCTATCAGCACTGTATCATCTGTATACCTTTTATTGTTTAAATTGTGGCCTCTGATGACGAATCTTGGCATAACTTCTAGGGTTCTCAGAATAGTCTCACTGTATAAGTTGAATAGATCCAGTGAAAAGATGCATCCTTGTCTTACACTCCTTTCAATCTTAGTATAATTGCTGAATTCATTACCTGTCTGTATGCGGCAGTTTGCTGCCAGTAGAGATTCTTGATTACTCTTAGGTATTTCCCAAATATGTCAAGTATTGACATATTTGTATTGGGACATATATTACAGTAACTCTTTGCATCTTAGTGGCTTTATTTCCTTGCTTGGGATGGAATGATTAAAAAAATATATAAATATTTCTTGTTTTTATAGTATTTTATGGAATCCATAAACATTCAGTTTTTCTATTTTAACAGCAAATGTACATTGTGGTGCAGTGGATATCAGCTCAGAATGAGAAATCAGTGAGCCAAGTTCGAATTCCAGCTGAATTCCTTGTATTCACTTAGGAACAAATACCCTTGATAAAGGTATTAATCCAATACTTCTCCCTCAAGCTATGGATTAAATGGCAGGGTAGATTGGGTTCTATAGCCTTGGTTGGCAACCAGTCTACCACAGAAAATAATGGCAACCTACTGCAGGAAAATCTTCTACCCAGTCATGTCTCGAAAGAGACATGATCACCCAAGCGTGTAACATGTATGGCACTTAACTGACTGATATTAACAGCATTTTATTGAAAATCATCATAAAAGTTAAACAATTCTAGTGCTACAAAGTAGATTCAGTAAAACAATGCAGACATACAGTCAAAATTTTACTAACAATTACAACGATTATCAAATTACTCTTGAAAGAAATTTAGAAAGTGCAACTACAATGAGTAAAAACAAAAGTCAAGTTTGACATTAAATAAAAATTCAATCCTTTTTCTGAAAGTCTCTCAGTAACTTTGATTTCTACCATTGATCTTTTTTTTTTGTCTCACTGAAAAGTCTTTTGTGAATTCTGACAACTTATTCGAGAAGAAAGAACAACAACAGATTTTTTTGTATAATTGACACTTCTTCCATGGAAAATACAATAACTAAAATGCAAGTGCAAAGTTTTCCTTTCTCTCTTTCTGTCTCCAAGCTTGTTGACAGGGAGAGCTAGGTGGCTTACCCCCACCAGAAAATCATTAGCCCCCTCTTATCCCCAGAGAAAATGATGTGAACTAATTTTAGATTAAAAATTCTTACTTACAGCCTCACTAACTTAAAGCCTAGCTGACAACTAAACACATCCTGTCTTTCTCTCTCACTATCTTTTGCTTTTCTAAGTCAAAGACATTTTTTTCTTTCTGTTTTAATTTCAGTGGTTTAATTCTTGTTTTTGCTTTATTCACATATGATTTGAAAAATGTTGTGATCATTTTGTTGTTCTTTTTTGTAATAATTTATGGACAAATCTAACAGGAGTTATAACTTTCATATCATTCTTATGTAAATGACTGGCAGAACAAGGATTAAGAACAATAGCAAAAATACAAAATTTGCTACGTGGTACAGGCACCCTGGTTGTTTTTTATTCTGGTTAAATCTATCATACATTTTCGATGTCAGGTTTTGTTTTCAATTGAGTTATTGAAACAATCTCACTGTTGTGAGAAAGTCTTAAACAAGTCTATTTCTACACTTAATTTGTTCAGAGATTTCTCTTTTTTACTGATCTTCATCAATGATCCTTCTGATGTAACCCGTTTCCATGTAGGCTGCTATGCAGATGACATCACCATTTCCTTCCATCTCACTAAGAAACCTTCCAAGGCTGACAAAGTAAACCTGGCTGCTGCCCTTCAAAAGGACCAACATTCTGTGATTGAATGAGGTAAGAAATGGCTTGTAAATTTGAATTCCTCCAAAATGAAACTGCTCTCCTTTAACCACCATAGAGAAACTTTCCTGCTTACCATCAGAATGGATGACGCTAATCTCCTTGGGAGCAACACACTTTGCCTTCTTGGTTTTACTCTCTCAAATGATCTCAAATTGAATGATGACATCAAATCCATAGCTGCATCTACTGCTAGGAAAGTTGGGTCACTGAGCCAGAAAGTTTTTCTCATTAGAATCCATTTTGCACATTTATGAATCTACCATTCGTCCATGCATTGAATACTTTTGTCATATCTGGTTGGGTGCACCTGCTACTCATCTTGAGATCCTCGACAAAATCCAAAAGAGGATCTGCAATATTATTAATATAAACTTAGCAGCTAGCCTTCGGTCACTTTCTCACCAATGTGATGTGGCTTCCCTCTGTCTTTTCTACAAGTATTTTCATAGCAACTGCATTGATGAGCGTTTTTCCCTGGTTCCCTGACCACATGTACTTACGCATGCTACAAGATTTGCATCAAGTTTGCGACCATTCACTGTCAAAATAGTTCATTTCAATTGCCTTTTGTACTCAAACAGTTTCTTTTCTTGCACTTCCTACTTGTGGATCTTCTACCATTTGCTTGCTTCTGTGATAGCAGCAATCTCCAGAAGAATAAATGCAGCATCAATTACCTTCTTCTGTGCTACTTGATTTCCATCCATCTCATCTTTTCTTTGACATCCCTTGTACCTCATTTTTTTCTCACTCTGTAAACCCCTGTGCACCAGCGGTGGTCCTGCCTTGCTCTTGGGGTGAAATGATTATATATAAAGAGTCAAAATAAAAAAAACACTTAATTTGTCCTGAGATTTCTCTTAAATAATTAACAAATAGTAAGCACAAAAAAGAGATTGAAAATATTGCTCAGTTTGAGTAGGTTATTGATCATCAGTCCTGCAGTATTTGCAGATATTTGTTAGTCTACCACTTGTGCTTAGGTCATGTTAGAGAATTCAATGTTAGCGGCCATATTGATCTAGCTCATTGGCAACAATTAAGCCAACACTACTTATTTGTCTGCTAAAAGTATTACTTTTCTTTCATTTCCCTTACAAATGTTTCCATTAATTTGAGGATAAAATTATGATGGCATCTTGCATTCTTTGAAATGCTTCACAGTAATTCAGTGACTAAGATGCAAGTGAGACGGACTTTTGTTGTTTTTCTTGGATTTTTTATTTCTTTGCAGCAACAGCAGAAATTCTAATCCACTGTCATAGCAAAGGAATTACTGAAACTATCACCAGTTACAATTAATTTAAATTACTTCAAATAACCCAACTATCAGAAAGTCTGATTGAATAGCTAAAATTAAAGCTTAGTTTAAAAATAGAAATAACAAAATTATTTTAAGCTGCAGTTGCCAAACAAGTAAACTGCAAATTATCATTTGGTCAGTGAAAATAAATCAGAAACTATATCTGTTAGTTCCAGTTCATAAAAAAATGATTGCAAAAAATATCATACAAAAAAAAAATTATCGACAAAACATACGTATGTTGGGATTTTTTCCTCACCAATAAAATAAGCTATTTCTCAGTTTCATCTGCCATATTTCTGTTATTTCTTGTCTTGAAATCACAACAATGATCACTTAACACATCACTCAATAAAACCTGGGCTAATAAAGCAACAACTTTTAAGCAAAATCCAACTATATTTATCAACATAGTCTCCTTCTAGGGTGATACACTGATTCCAACACTTCTCTAACAATTCAATGCCTTTTTTGTAGAACAATGTGTCTTTGGCCTCAAAATATGTCTCAGTTTCCGATATTACTTCTTTTTTGAAGCCAAATCTCTTTCCCTGGAGCATTCTTTTGAGGTCTGCAAATAGCCAGTAGTTGCTAGGGGCCAGATCTGGAGAATAGGGTGGATGTGGAAGCGATTCAAAGTGCAATTCATGTAGTTTTGCCATCATTGTGATCGACTTGTGACACGGTGCATTGTCTTGGTAAAAGATTACTTTTTCTTCTTCATTTGTAGCTGTTTTTTAATGATTTCTTCCTCTAGACAAACCAATAATGCTATATAATATTTGCTATTGAGGGTTCTTCCTTTCTCAAGGTAATCGATGTACAAAATACTTTACACATCCCAAAAAACTGAGGCCAAAACTTTGCTTGCTGATATTTGTGTCTTTAAACGCTTTGGACAGCTTTCACTTCCGCTGTCCACTCAGCTGACTGCTGATTTAACTCCAGAATGAAGTGGTGGATCTATGTTTTATCCATTGTTATATATTTATGCAAAACCCCTTCTTGTTGCCTTGAAACAACGCTCTGAATTGTCAAGGTGTTGTTGTTTTTGATTGGCTGTGAGCAAACGTGGCACCCACTTTGAACACAGCTTTCTCATTGACAAATATTCATGCAAAATAGTGAATACACTGCCTTCTGATATGTTCAACTCCTCTGCTATCTCATGCAACTTCAATTTATGATCCAAAATGAGTCTGTGGATTTGTTTGGTGTTTCCCAGGACAACTGCTGATTTGGGGCAACCTGAGCTGTCAGCATCATTTGTGTCTGTACAACTGTGTTTGAAGTCAGTATACCATCTCTTAACTGCTGTTGCCAACAGAGCAGAATCCAAATAAAACTTATTAAGTCATTGCTTTGCTTGAGCAGTATTTTTCCCATAAGAAAACAATGCTTTATGAACACACCAAATTCATATTTTTCTATTGTTTTGAAAATTTGCAGCAGTAGCTTCACTTAAATAGCTGTAATTTGTAAACTAATAATCTGATTGGGCCCAAATTTTGTCACATGCCATTTGAAGGTTAGTACGTCATAAAAATTACATGGGGATTTTTATTAGTGGCACCATCTATATGTCAGGCCTGGGACTTATTGAGTGATGTGTTATATGTATCCATTTTGTATGTTAACACTTTGTTTTGCATAAATTTTTTTATTACTTCTTTTATTTCTTTTTTAAATGTTAATTGCAAACCTTGTCAATTCTATTTGTTGAGTATTTTTGTCAATTACATTTAACCATGATCAAATACCCTACAGTACTAATGACTGAAGTAAATATAATTTTGTACTTCACAAAATGCTTATACACTGGTACCCTGACTACATAAATTTAAGCATGCTACTAGATTGGCATTTAGGTCCCACCCATTTACTGTTGGAATAACTAAATGTAACTGTCACTTCTATTTCATGGTTTCTTTTCTCATACTTCCCACCATTTGAAACTCTTCAGCTGCTTCCTTGATTACTACAATCTTTAAAAATTTAAATGCAATGTCAGATGCCATATTCTGTCTTCTTGAATCTGATTCTACTTTTGTGTTTTCCTCAGTTCTCATTATACTCAGTATTTTTTTCACTTTCACACCCCGTAACCTCCTGCATTTCCACCTTGCTTGGAGTGATAATATATATATATATATATATATATATATATTATTCATTATTTATTAATTCTTATGAAAAGTATTTAAAAGTATTTAAAAGTTTTACATTTAAATGAAATTAATATAAACAAGACAAATTTGAAGCCATAAAAAACATTTTTTAATTCTTCAATTTATTTTTATACTTTTTAAAGATTTATCAGATGTTTCAGATCTGGCTCACATGACAGAAAAATTGTGTATATATAAAGTTCATAGTATTTACATTATTCGGACTGTTGTCCTCATCTTTGTTGCCATTTGTATGACGTTTCAGCCATTGTATCCTCTGGCCTTCTTCACGTACTAGGAATTTCAAACCAAACCCTTTATTACAATCACTGGGGTATATCATTCTCATTCCTTGCATAGTAGTAATGCCACGATTGGAAGTCATGAGTTATCTCCCTCTAATCCTGCAAGTTACTTGTTCACCACTGCTGTAACCTGGTATTGATATACCCCAGTGTTTGTAATAAAGGGTTCAGTTTGAAATTATTAGCACCTGAAAAAGGCTGGAGCGTACAACAGCCATTGTACAAAGATGAGGACATTAATCCGAATAATTTAAATACTGTAAATACTACCTCATCTCAGAAATACAGACAAATATAAAGTTCATTCTTTATTATTTGTGAGAGTTTAAATTGCAAAACAAGATGGTTTACCTTATTTTTAGAATTCAAGGTTAGATCAACAATTACAACAAATATAACTGATAACCCTTCTCTATACTTCATCTTTGATATTTATATCTCCCAATTCATAACTTGCATCTTGGGCTTTTTCTCGTGATGATCACAATACTTTCTGTCTTCTTGCAGTCGATGGTTAGACCATATTTCTCACTTTATTCAATCACTTTTCAAGTTGGCCATCAACACAGTATTATTTGTATATCTTATATTGTTAAGACTATGCTCACCAAGACTAAATCCTAATAAGGTCTCCAGTTCCTTTTAGAATAGCATAATTGTAGAGAGTAAATAAATCTGGCAAGAACATCTCTTTCTATATTTGTATAGCTACTCAATTTATTTTCTATAATTGCAATATCAGTTTTACAGAAATCACTTTCATACATTGCAAAATATTTTTCTTCTTGAACATATAGATTCTGAGTGAAGTAAAGGTCCACAGCTTTACTACACTAGGTGTTTCGGTCACTACTTGCCCCACGCCCCAAGTGGCTATGAATTCAGTTGTCCTCTTGTTTACTAGACATTAACTTTGTGCTTTATTTAAGGGGATCAGTCAGTTAAGTGTCATACGTGAAACACGCTTGGGCGATCATGTCTCAAAAGAGACATGACTGACTGGACAGAAGATTATCCCACAGTAGGTTGCCATTGCTTTCTGCGGTAGACTGGTTGCCAACCAAGGCTATAGAACCCAATCTGTCCTGTTATTTAACCCATAACTGGAAGGAAGAGACGGGTTAATACCTTTCCCAAGGGTATTTGCGCGTAAGTGAATGCAATGATTTCAACTGGAATTCGAACTTGGCTCCCCGATTTCTCATTCCAAGCCGATATCTACTGCACCACAGTGCACATAAGGGGATACATATACTTAATAATAATTAGATTAAAAATAATATTCATTGCGATGTATGCCTAAAACTGTGCTTAAATTTAAGACAGAAATGGTCTGAACATCAGCTAGAAGCAGTGGTAGAAAAATGACAATCACAAGAAATTATTGGATTTCTTAGTCCAGACAGATCCTTACATTGAAGCACAAAAACCCAACTTTATTGTAAGGAGAATAGCAAGTGACGATATGATTGGCTTGGTAAGAGATTTTATTGGGAAGTATGCTGTAAATTTGGCTTCATTATGAAAGAGAAATGGTCTGAACATAAGCCAGAGGCAGTGGTAGAAAAATGACTGTCACAAGATATTATGGGATTTCTCAGTTTAGACAGATCTTGTCATTGAAGCACACAAATCTGAACTTATTTTGATAGATAATGAAAGTAGCAATTTTAAAATTATTGACTTTGCCTTTATGTATGATACAAGAGTGGACACTAAAGAAACTGAAAAGATTAAAATATTCCAGGGTCTGTCTAGAGAATTGAAGAAGCTAAGGAACATGACTGTCAAAGAAATTCTTTTAGTAATCGGTGTCATTCAGAGAGCAACTAGAAACTCAAAAGTACACTTTGGGAAAGCTTATTATAGACTAACAGAAAACTTCTATCCTTTACTCTGTGGTGATTCTCTGAAAACTTCTTGAGTTGTGAGGAGTCATATTGACACCATACTTCAAGAACAGAATTTACATGGATTATACTGATATGTGCAACACCAACATAATAATAAAACAAAAACAAATAATTAAACAAAAAAATGAAAGAAAAACAAGTAAAAATGGGATGGGAAAGATGGCTGGGTAGATTTAAATCAGTCAATTAAGTACCATACATGATACATGACTGGGCAGAAAATTTTCTTGCAGTAGGTTGCCATTACTTTCTGTGGTAGACTGGTTGCCGACCAAGGCTATAGAACCCAATCTGTCTTGCAATTTAACTCATAACTAAAGGGAGAAACAACAGATTAATACCTTTCCCAAGAGTATTTGTGCATAAATGAATTAAATGAATTCAACTGGAATTTGAACTCAGCTCTCCAATGTTTCATTCTGAGCTGATATCCACTGCACCACAAGGTAAAGAATTATAAAGCAGACTTAAGATGAAAAAAGAGATAGTCAAGAATGAATATATCCTGTCAATATAAAGGGTTATCATTTATTTTTAATTATCTATTATATTGTCTGTATATGAATTTGAAGAGAATAATTTATTTAGGGATCAGGAAATGAATAAAAAAGATCTCTTAACTAGTAAGCAGCTTCTAGCAAAGTGTTTCTGAATTACAATCTATAAATAAATGATACTTTGGAGGTCATAAGATTCACCAGCATGAAAGTAACAATAAACAAATAAATGATATAGGGTCAGCTGATAGTCACGTTTGCATGCCATGTTGCAAGTCCAAATTCACATATTGTCATCGGCCATCATGAAAAAGAAGATGAAGGTATTACAAAATGTTTATGCAATGATAGTTTTTTCAGCTAGTGAAATAGAAACTCCTATTAAAAGATAGAGAAAAGAGAAATGTATTAAGAGAAAGGCGGATACGCGTTGTGGTACAGTGGATATCGGCTCAGAACGAGAAGCCAGGGAGCCGAGTTCGAATTCCAGTTGAATCCATTGTATTCACTTATGCGCAAATACCCTTGGGAAAAGTATTAATCCATCCCTTCCTTCCAGTTATGGGTTAAATAGCAGGACAGATTGGGTCTATAGCCTTGGTCGGCAACCAGTCTACCGCAGAAAGCAATGGCAACCTACTGCGGGATAATCTTCTGCCCAGTCAGTCATGTCTCTTTCGAGACATGATTGCCCAAGCGTGTATCACGTATGGCACTTAACTGACTGACAATATAATAGTTGGAATCATGATCAAGGCTGCTACTGGACATAAAGTGAGGGATCAATTTTCAATTGTTATGAAGTAATAAACTGAGCGCCCATTAACTACTACGTAATAATATAATACGTCCCTTCTTCCTCTAGCTATGAATCAAATAACAGGACAGATTGGGTTCTATAGCCTTGGTTGGCAACCTACTGCAGGATAATCTTCTGTCCAGTCAGTCATGTCTCTTTCGAGACATGATTGCCCAAGCGTGTATCACGTATGGCACTTAACTGACTGATTAAGAGAAATGTATTAAATGAATTATTATGTATTAAATGTATTAAGTGAAATAGCAACTCCTATTAAAAGATAAAGAAAAGAGAACTGTATTAAGAGCTTACTTGGTAGATGTCTGGCATCATTGACTATTTCCCTGCCATATCAAGCATGAAAAGACAAAGGTTTAGAGGTAGATGTATGTTCTGTTGCTCTCATGGATGCTCTCCAACTGATGAGTTGACTTAATTCTCATACCTTGCCACAGACAGACATAAGAAATATTTATTACACCTTGACATGTGCACAAATTGAAGCTGAGTCAAGTGCAAACATTCAAGATTTCTAATGCTATATAAGTATTAAGATTGGGTCATTTAACAGGTATTTAAGCTGTGTTTCACAGTCAATGAAGTTGCTGGAGAAATTTGTAAAATCAGTGAAGTTGCTTGAAAGATTTTTAAAGTCAGTGAAGTTCCTTGCATTTTAGTTTAAGCATTTTATAGGTCATGGCTTGTCCCTTGAAATAAAGCCCTTGCAAGATCAAGGAAAACCTAACCCACCAACACTTGAAAAGCTTCAGAAGGTCCTGATTTATTAAAAGATAGCATAGTATTACATAAGGTTAAAAAAATAAAAAGTTGATTAAAAAATGAAAATACTTTTGATACATCCCAATAATTTTGATAAGTGCCTTAATGAGTTTTATTAATTATGTTGATTTTAAATGGAAAAGTAAATTGTTTCAATAGTTTCTAATTTGAAAATTGATGAGTATATAAAAAACTCAATTAAATCAAAATAAAATTAAAACAAAAGTTTATATGCAGAAACAATTTTGTAATTGATCTCATGTTTCAAAAACACAAAGGAAATATTTCTTTATGAAAAATTGTCAAAAATAGTCTTGTTATAATTTCATCAAGAATAATTTTATTTTTATGTTTCAGTAAATTGAAAATATATTTTAATAAAATTGGAAATTTTTCTTTTGAAAGAACCAAATAATGAAAACAGGTGCACACAGCAAGACATTTTTTTAATCAATTAACTACCACTAATTATTATGAAGATATTTAATTCTGTATTGATTAATTAAGTGTAGACACAACAAACTCAAGATTCAAAAAAATAAAAATAAAAATTTTTAAGATTGCTACATAGCCCAGATGACTAGGAACAAAGTGTAGTATCTGTTACAACCAGTCATCATCTGCAGCTCCAGGTTGCTATTGGTTGCCCTTCCATCCACACTGGTCAATAAGCTGTCTTTTTCAAGACAATGCTGCCCAACAACTACAAAGCTGTCTTTCTCTGAACAGTGCTATTCTCACCCCTGACATGAACATGAATAGATATTTTTGCCTTCTGCACAAGAAACTTCTTTCTGCAAAACAAAAGAAAGAAACAAAAACAAACATTTGCACTAAATATGGACGCACTTGATGCTTTCAACTGAGCCAAATCTGCATTGTCAAATTTCACCAAACTAATATACCTCACTGACAATGTGGATGCTAAACTGATTTTGACCACTGATGCAAATACATCAGCAGTAGGCACAGTCTTACACCAAGAGATTGATAACACCAAATTAACCATGCCATTCTTCTCTGCAAAACTCATAAGACCTTCTGGCAATCCATCTTGCAATAAAACATTTCAGGTACATAACACATGACTCAATAAGTCCTTGACCTAACATATAAATGTCGCCACTAATCAAAAAAATCCATATGATTTTTATGAAATACTAACCTTCAAATGGCATGTGACAAAATTTGGGCCCAATCGGATTATTAGTTTACAAATTGCAGCTATTTAAGTGAAGCTACTGCTGCAAATTTTCAAAACAATAGAAAAATCTGAATTTTGTGTGTTTATAAAGCATTGCTTTCTTATGGGAAAAAATACTGTTCAAGCAAAGCAATGGCTTGATAAGTGTTATTTGGACTCTGCTCTGTTGGCAACAACAGTTAAGAGGTGGTATACTGACTTTAAATGCGGCTGTAAAGATACAAACAATGCTGAATGCTCAGGTTGCCCAAAATCGGTAGCTGTCCTGAAAAACACCAAACAAATCCACAGATTCGTTTTTACCAATCGTAAATTGAAGTTGAATATATCAGAAGGCAGTGTATTCACTATTTTGCATGAACCTTTGTCAATGAGAAAGCTGTGTTCAAAGTGGTTGCCGCGTTTGCTCACGGTCAATCAAAACAACAACTGTCAACAATTCAGAGCCTTGTTTGCAACTGTTTCAACACAACAAAAAGGAGTTTTTGCATAAATATGCATGTGATGATAGATAAAACATGGATCCATCACACTATTCTGGAGTCAAACTGGCTGTCAGCTGAGAAGACAGCAGCAGGTGAAAGCCATCTAAACTGACCAACGATGCAAACATCAGCAGGCAAGGTTTTATTCTCCATATTTTAGGATGCACAAGGTATTTTGTTCATCTACTACCTTGAGAAAGGAAGAACCATCAATAGCAAATATTATATAGCATCATTGATGTGCTTAAAAGATAAAATTGCCACAAAAAAAGGCCACAAATGAAGAAGAAAAATGTGATCATTCACTAAAACAATGCACCGGGTCACAAGTCGATCGAAATGATGTCAAAATTACATGAATTGCACTTCGAATTGCTTCTGCATCCACCTGATTCTCCAGATCTGGCCCCCATCAACTACTGGCTGTTTTCAAACTTCAAAAGAATGTAAGAGATTTGGCTCTAGTGAAGAAGTGATATATCAGAAACTGAGGCGTATTTTGAGGCCAAAGACAAATCGTTTTACAAAAAAGACATCAAATTGTTAGCGAAGTGAATCACCCTAGACGACTATGTTGATGAATAAAGTCAAATTTTGAGTAAAAGTTTTTGTTTTATTAGTTAGGCCCAAGTCTTTTTTGAGTGATGTGTTACTTGAAGGCAGAATATTCACAATCTACACAGATCACAAGCCGTTAACATATGCATTATCATCACATCCTGACAGGTACACACCCAGAGACACTTGTCATGAAAGTGACCAAAACATAGTTGCTGATGTACTTTCCAGATCAAATACAAACTCTGGACTTCTTGGTCACAACTTATCTGCTCAAGAGCAAGAATCAGACTCAACTCTACAAAAGACACTTCAAAACACTCCTATGCAAATCAAACTGGTGCCAACCCCAATTTAATGATAAACAGTTATATTGTGACAACTGAACACCCATCCCTAAGCCTTATGTCCCACCTTTATTGTAGCTTCACATATTTGATCATTTTAACTCACTTGCTCCTATCCAAGCAAGAGAGCTACTTTGAAAATAATCAATGAAAGGTCTGTATAGCCTGAAATGAACAAAGACATTAGACTTTGGACCAACAACTACATCCACATGCACACAAAGAGACCCATCAGAACTTTTAGCAAACCTGATGCTAGATTCTCACGGCTACACATAGACATCACTGAACCTGTATCACTTTGCTAAAACTACTGCTATTTGCTAAAAGTTGTTGACCGATTGTCTCATTGGCCCACTGCAATTCCATTAAGGGACATCTCAGCAGACACAGTAGCAACCCCTACTCAAAGATTGGATAAACCATTTAAGGTATACCAATGGTCATCACACTGACAGAGGTACACAGTTCCACTCAAAACTCTTCAGCAAGTTCAACCTCCTGCTAGACACTCAGCATATTCAAACTACAGCATACCACATATTCATACACTAACAACCTAGTAGAATAATTCCACAGACAGTTGGTAAGCATCACTCACATTGAGATCCAATGCAATTAACTGGGTAGATAATCAATTATTAACAGGATTTAGGTTTTACCCGAGTTGAAATCATTTTCAACACAATATTATCTCTACCAAGTAAATACTTCAATAACAAAAATGACGTACATCCTACAACTACCTTTGGGCAGAATCTAAAAATGCCGATGTCCAAATTACAGTTTACTCCCATGTGACCAACATCAAGGCACGCCTACATAATCAAAATATTTATTGATAGCGAATATGTGTTTGTTTGCAATGATGCAATAAAAAAGTCTTTATGCCAACATTACCAGGGTTTTTACCAAGTAATCAGAAAGACAGAAAATTTTTCACAACTGTGAAAAATCGCAAAAACAAAACACTGTTTTCTTCTTCTTCTTCTTCTTCTTCTTCTTCTTCTTCTTCTTCTATGTGCTCTTTCCTTTCAGGGAATAGGCGATCATGGTTTTCCATGTCTCCCTATCTCTGGTGGCTCTTAGTATCCTGTTACACCTGGCAACCCCCGTTCCGTCATTCACCTGATCAGGCCCCTCAAATATGTTATCCACTGCCTTTCTCTATCTCTTTTTCCTTCTATCTGACCTATGAGTATTAAGTTCTCCAAGCCCTCCTTCCTCATTGCATACCCCAGGAACTTCAGTTGTCTCTTCCTGATGCTCAGTATTAATTTTCTTTTGGTTGCCATTCTTTCCAACATCTCATCATTGCTCACATGCTCGGTCCATGATATCTGCAGCATCCTTCTGTAGAACCACATTTTCGCTGCTTCAAGTTTTTTCCTCATCTTCGATGATATTGTCCAGCAATCGCTGCCATATTGAAGAACTGACATCACATAGCAATCTAGCACTCTCTTCTTTGTTTCTAGTGAAATTTTCCTGTGTCTTAGTACTTTATTCAGCTTCTAGAATGGGTCCTTCGCCATGCCAATTTGCCTTCGGATCTCTGTGTTGCACTTTTCATCTCCTGTTAGAACACTTCCTAGGTATCATAGACAGACTAAAACTAGCTTCAATGGAAAAATCACACCCAAGCCAACAGACAAACAATAATAAGTGCACTCTACCAGAAGAATTCAAAAGTGCAGACCCAATCTGGTCAAAAAGTAATATTTCCACACAATTTCAAATCATTCATATACTGCTAGAACATATTGCCAAAAAGATTTTTGCAATCGGAGCGGGAGTATTTGTAGCAGGTTAAAAAAATGAAAGATTGAAATACGTTTTTCTTTCTCCTAAAACTATCACACATTTTCCTTGATGAAAACATTTAACTCAAATTGCCAAGTAGGTGTGAAGTTTTGCTCTCAACTATGTCCACACACTACATTATAAATAGTTTATCAAAAATAACCAGGAGAAGATTTTTATCCTGCCATCTGAAGTGAACAGATGCTCAAGGCAGCACACCCCATGAAATGTGCATGAGCAGATAATTTTGTGGGATGACATTTTTGAGAACCTATATACTCATATTTGTTCATTTTTGTTGTCAGGCATTAAGGTTACTTAATGTTGAATACCTTACATTCACTTACACACAAATATCCTTGGAAAAGGTATTAATACATCTCTTCCCTCCAGTTATAGATTAAATAATAGGACAGATTGGGTTCTATAGTCTAGACAACCAGTCTACAGCAAAAAGCAATGGCAACCTACTTTGAGATAATCTTCTGCCCAGTCAGTCATATCTCTTTTGAGACATGATCACCCAAAGCATGTATCACGTATAGCACTAAACTGAACGTAAATGCTCTTGATTAGGATGTAAACCCAGTAATTTACATGTTTTCAATGAAGCAATTGGTGGTGTATGTCACCCCAGCTGCAAATTAGGGGGTTGCTACTAATATGAGTATGGGGTTTTGTTGTGGTTTTAAAAGAAAAAGTATAACAAATTACTGTAAATTTAACTATCTAGCTGCAAATTGTAACAGGAATCTGCCGGGGTTACTGCTGAAAAGGAATTATGGGAAAAAACAAGGAACAGAAATCACAACAGGATATTGAGCTGAGACATTATTCCTTTTTATATAACTATATGTTGGTAATAAATTAACAGATGTGCTTTGTTTGGTGTATAAAATTGTGATATGTGACACAGTATATAAATGTTTTTAGTATCATAATTATTTATTTTCATTATATATTCTCTCTTTCTGTTTAACTTGAATCTATCAGTACTAAATACTTTTGAGGATTAAACTGAATAATTGGTAGTGAGATTTGAAGACAGGCTTTCTCTTGGTTTTGTAGTAGTCAAATTTTTATGTCTTTTTGCCTTTGGGAATCGATAGTCCTACTGATTGCTCTAGTGAGTAAGTCAATACTAATTCTTAATTTTGGCAGTAAAAGAAGAAAAATTTTTTCTAATTTTATCTGTGATGAAATATCATCACTTAAAAACCACTAGAGAGGCATGAACTTTTACCTTTTATCTTTTTTTATTTTCATTTCTATTCATTATTGCTTTTGGTAGCATTAGTAAATTTACAGCAAGATTATCTCCCTCAGCAGAATCTTTTTCTTTACCTACATATCTACATGATATGATAATTGCCACTTTTTTGCAGAAGAAAGCCATCAGTTCAATGTTGACCTGAGCAGCCATGGACCCATAGATGACTTTGCAAGCCTGTTTCACCCTGCATTACTTTTTACATATGTAATACACAAACGATTTTTGGAGGGGTCTTGAAAGTGACTTTTCTCCTCATACACTCTCACATATATACATACATACATACATACATGCATACATACATACATACATGCATACATACATGCATACATACATACATACATGCATACATACATACATGCATACATACATACATACATGCATACATGCATGCATACATGCATACATACATACATGCATACATACATACATACATGCATACATACATACATACATACATGCATACATGCATACATACATGCATACATACATACATACATACATACATACATGCATACATACATGCATACATACATACATACATGCATACATACACATACATGCATACATGCATACATACATGCATACATGCATGCATACATGCATACATACATACATACATACATACATACATACATACATACATGCATACATGCATACATACATGCATACATGCATGCATACATGCATACATACATACATGCATACATACATACATACATACATACATGCATACATACATACATACATAAGTGAGAGGAGGGGGTGTTTGTTTGTATTTTTATATCAATGCTCTACAAACAAATGACATCTCCTGGGAACATCTAAATGTTTAGAAAATATTAGTATCAGCTACATTTATAAATTGATAAAATGTTATCTGATTAACTCATCCAAATGTTCTCTTGTCTGGATTCCAGAAGACATTACTAGTTACAAAACATTATTGGCCATGAGCCAGACATGACTGATACTTGCCAAAAGCCCCCAGGGAAAATTGATTTGTGTTTTTTAAAAATGCATATACTTCAGAGCATTCACAAACAGTTGATGTTCAATAACAAACAAATTTAAATGTAAAGTGAAAAATCTTTGAACCAAAATGTTCGATGATCGATTGGTAAGGTTGATTAAATTAAAAAGGAAAAATTCTTATTTCTTTTAGACAAACATAGGCCTTAGTTCAAACCATCACATGGTGAGCAAATCATATGTGCATGAATCATAAAATTAAAACTTAATGATTATAAACAGTTAAGTAATATCCGTTGTGTTTTACATTATAGTAGCAACGTTTGTTCTGGGTTTTTTGAAAAGCTATTTCCAAAACTTCCTCTCTGCAAGTTTCTTATTTTGAAAATAGTATAGAGCAAAACCAATACAAAAAATTATAATTTCATCTCTGTATTTATGCATGAAACAAAAAATGAAATGTGATAATTAGATTATGGAATATTTCATACTGAAAAAAATGGAACTCTGTATTGACTTGAGAAAATATTGATAGAAAAATCCAATTCAATTACTGAAGTCTTTTGATCAATAAATTCTCAGAATTTTGTTATAACCTCTGCATAATTTCAGAAATCTAGATTAAGATAGTAAATCATAGCAAGTAAAATATTAATTTAAGCCAGAAAATTTCTTGTTAGAATCAATCTTGCACATTTAAGAATATAGCCTATGGAATCATTGAATCCTACTTCCATATCTGGTACTCTTGCTGTGTATCTTGATATTCTTGACGAAACTTTAAAAAGTGTTTGTAATTTAACTGATCTGGACATGGTATCTTAGCTTTAGTCACTTTCAAACCAACATACCATGGTTTCTCTTTGCCTTTTTACTAGTATTTTCATGGCAACTGTTCTGATAAGCTTTTTTCTCAACTGCATTGATTTCATCATGCTACTAGATTAACAACTAGATCTCACCATTTTAATGTTGAAATATCTAAATGCAACTGCCACTTCTTTTCTAACAATTTCTTTTCCTGCACTTTCCATCTGTGGAACTCCCATCCAATTTCTTTCTTACCTGTCAATTATAGTCCATAAAAAATGAAATTCAATGTCAGTTGCCACGTCTTCCTGAATTCGATTCCTTTATTGTCTTTTCCTCATTTTTGCTCACTAAAGTCTTATTCTCTTTCACTCCTTGTAACACACTGCATCCTAGTGATATTATCACTTCTCTTAAAGTGAAATGATTAAAAAAAGATTTCAAGCAACTCAATTGTACTTTTCATATTTTCTATATTCATATAACGTCCATAACAAACAATGTAAAACAGTTTACATTTTCTGATACAAAAATCATGTAGTCAGTATGTCAAAAAACATTTTCATATTCAGAATAATCATCCATTTAACATTTACAATGTACAATGCTACTTGGTAATCCTTCACTTGAGTAGCATAAGATAAATTGCTCTTCCCTGAACAGCATAAAAACAAAAAGACCAGGGTATACATGTGTATTACAATTAAACATTATTTAAATGCATAATGGTGAACAGTGCAGCAAATAAATGTTGAAAGCCTGCAAGAAAAAACTGACTCATGTCTGACACAATGGATAATTGTTATATAGCGACAAATAACAAACACGGGTGTATATAAAAATATATCAGTGATATTTTTATTAATGAACGATGGACCGTGTGGCCTAGTGAACAGAGAGTTGAGGGAGCGCGCCTCTAAGGGTTGACAGGGTGACGGGGGGTTGTCGTCGTATCTGTTCTCCTCTACGTCTCTCTGCCTAGACTGCCTGTCGAGACTGACTGACTGCTGAATCCGTGTTTTCGCAGTCTTTATATATCTTCCAAAACCGGGACTTGTTTCTTCCGGCTTTGCCTTGATCACGCGACGCCCACGCGACGCCTACGTAAATTCTCAGAGAGACCTGTTCTGTCTGCCTCTTGTAGCCATTTCCGCTACTGCCGGAAATAGGGTCAAACAAACATCCGTTCCTTTCAACGGCCGGAAAACGCCCCCGCTTGCATCAGCTTCCTTCTTCGGGTGGGGCCAGATTATTATATTACATAATGACAGACAATACAATAACTTTCTCCATTCAGTTATTCCTTGTATCTCATTTAATGTTTTTGATATTAGCATACTGTTGTTTGTAAACCATAGATGGTCCTGATATTCCCTGTTTTGTTATACTCTTCTTCAAATTAGATCTCTTTCTGATTCATGTTGGTTGGATGTAAACATTAAGAATGTAAAACCAAAAATAAAAATGTTGTCTTCTGCAAAGAGGCTATACACATCACATCCAGCCCACAATACAAATTCACTCAAAAAATATAAAGAAGTCAATCATGAATGTCACCACCAAACAAAAAACATAAAAAAGAGATGAATTCATAGCCACCATATTTTCTTTTAAGAATGCCACTCACAACGGTTGAAACGGAATTGCAGCAAATGGGTAAACTTCAAAATATCCACCACTGGTAAACTCTTACATTGCCACAAGTTCCCTTGGTCAATACACATCAACTCCAGTTTCTACCAACTCTACCCTTCCTCCAAATCACTTCCCTTGCCCACAAAGAGATTTCTACACACATCCTCTGTATTAGCAATACAAAAATTTTTTTTTATTAACAATTATTGTTCTTTTTTCATTTTATCTCACTGATGTTGTTTTGTTTGTTCTCCCATGCTATTATGCACATGTTTATAACAGTTTCTATTTACTTTCATGCCTTCTCACTTCATTATCCGGAAGATTCTTTTGATTCATATGCTGAAGACAAACAATCAGCTTTATTATATCAACATTAGAAAGAAGTATGTCTGTCACACTGAAACCATTGTCAATAATGAGAAGGGAAGATCAATAAGTATGACCGAGTCATTAGAGAATTGATATTCTGACCATGAAACCAATGTTTGAGCTTCACTGTGACTGATTAATCAAAAAAAATGACTTCTTGACAATATCAATCTAAGGAGATGATTCCAACATATTTTTATTTTTGGGGGAAGTACTTGAAAAATAAATTCCATACAATCTGTTGACCCAAGCCTTGTGAGTGAAATTGGGTAAAAAAAAAGCTGTTTGGAAAGCATCAATGTCTTTACTTGTACAAAGTCACAAGTTCTCGCCTAATGGGAAGATAGAAGTTTTTTATTTAGCCTAAGTTGATAATCTATCAAGAGATGGTGATTTGATAAAAACTTAAGGACATGAAAACTGAGGGTAGGATGCAGGAGAGCACAAACTCTTTGGATGGGTTCCCTATCAAGGAATCTGCATACTCCATTGAGGATTTTTTTTCCAACTTGTGGTTCTTGGACCAATGAAGCCAAATTAAATTAGTTTGGTAATTTTGAGTCATAGGGAAAGTGAAACGGAAAGAGATTGAGAGAGGAGGTGGCAGACCAGAAATATTTTGCACATATTCCAGCTGTTGATATTTATTAAGTACATTTTTAAAAAAAGCAAAACATATGTGTAATTTTTAAAAAGAATCATCAATTCTTGGAATGCAGACAATCCTATTCACATCTGTTACAAAATTCAAATATGTTCACTTAAAAGTTTGGTTCTCCAATGTCAATTTTCCTTTTCTTTGACATTGTTAACATTTTTTGTTTTACTTATATAATTTATTCTTGTAATTTGAGTTTTAACAATATTCTTTTAAACCTTTTTCTAACGTGATTTTCTGTTGTCTCTGTTATTTGGTTTTTAACTCATATATACCCTCCCCTCAGTATGAGATAAAATCTATTCCTCCTCTCGTTATGAACAAAAAAATCATTTTCTGTTATGTATGATGGCTATCTATTAATTCATGCACCCTCTCCACCCAAATTATAACATCTATTCCTTCTCTCACTTTTAAAAAATTAATTTTTGTTATGTCAGTGGTCTATCTGCAATCAAATGGTAATCATAATTTTTTAAAATTTGTTTCATAGACTACACAGAGACATTTGACAAAATATGTCACAAAGACTTGATAGAGAAGCCCAGCACCGTAGAAATATTCAGGAAAGACATGAAAGTAATCAAGAACCTCTACTGGCAGCAAAGCAGTGTTTGTGTTGCTTTGACTTTTCAGTGGCTAGTTCCATGTAATGTTTCTGTTTACCCTAAACCAAGTGGAAAATGATGTCAGAGAAGGATTTTTCCTCAAAGAAAATTACCAGGATACAATTAAAAAAAAGAAATATTCAAAAATAGAAAAATGTTCAAATTACACACCAGAGCTGTTTGATTTTACAAACCTGGAAATTGACAGAAATAGTTGCAGAGATTTCAGTGCTTTTGAGAAGAAAGATAACAAAACTCAAGTCATTACACTTTTATGGGAAGCAAAGCCGAAAATATATTCAGGACATTTTCTTTCTCACAATGAAATGTGTGTGACTCAGTTTTGTAAAAATGTAATGCCTACTTCATGCCTAAAATATATCATTCATGAAAGGTCAAAATTTTATATTTAAGTTCTATTACCAGGAGAATCAGTGGAAACCTTTATTCGTGTATTGCATGAATTAGCAGAAACGTGTGAGTTTTCAAAGAAAAATGACCAAATCAGAGACCATCTTGTGACAGGACTACAACAATACACAGAATACCTATCTGAAAGTAGAATTAATTCCTGATTTGAAACTCAAGAAAGCTATGGAGATGGCCAAAGGGAAGTGGGCAAATAAAATCTCAAAAGGAAGAAATCTATGAGTAAAATATACATGTACTAAAGCCCCATAGAAACGTATGAGATGCAAAATTAAAAAGAACGTGCAAGACAGCAACAATAACACTAACTACCCCAGGTGTAATAAAAAAAACTAGATTTCAAAACTGTTCTGTGAAAGGGAAACACTTCAAAAAATTTTGCTGTAGCATGCAGACTAAAAAAAAAACAAATATGATATAGACAGTAAAAATTTTCCTAGGAGAGATGAATAAGTCCACACTGATTTTTCATGAAAAGTAATGTTTTATTTACAAAAACTAGTAAGAAAC
Organism: Ascarosepion bandense; assembly: GCA_037127315.1. Classification (NCBI taxonomy): domain Eukaryota; kingdom Metazoa; phylum Mollusca; class Cephalopoda; order Sepiida; family Sepiidae; genus Ascarosepion; species Ascarosepion bandense. The sequence continues at coordinate 1,990,818 of JBBBDQ010002245.1, forward strand.
ATGTCACTGAAAGTATTGTCCGTCACTAGCTACTATTTTTCCCATCCTGCTGGCAGCATTTGAATTTCACGACAGAAAAACAACATGTCTTTTGAGTTTAATCGACCTATTTACTGGTATCTTCATAAGAATGAAAGTGCTGCTCAGTCAGGCCATGTGCCATCAATCAAAACAAGTGATAATCAGACAAGGCAATGTCTGGTAAATATGGCAGGTGGGGTAGAACTTCCCATTTAAGCATTTCCAAGTCTGTTTTGCATCATGTGGCCTAGTGTTTCCATGTTGCAAAATAACTTTGTTGTGTTTCTACCCATATAGCAGACATTTTTCTGTCAATGCTCGAATCAAACACATCACTTACAGTTGATGACAATCTTTTGTGATGTTTTGGCCACTTTGAGCAGCTTATAATTGTAGAATAACTTCTATATGCATGTACATGCTTATACACATATCGCCATGTACGCACATATACACGCATATATACACACATGCTTATACATTAGTACTGCATGTGAAACCTCTTTTTCCCGTGCTTCATTCAGAAATATATAAGCTGTTGTTCACACGTGTTTAGACCAGTTGGAAACTGTCTTTTGGAGCTAACAGTCCGAATGCCCTTAGTTCCTTTCCAACTCACATACTGCGCTAATTGCGTTTAGCAATTAGCTACACCAAAAATATTTCTCTCTCTTACAAGCATACTTCACTACATATATATAGTTATATTCAACTACTGATTAGTACGAACATCATATTTTCTTTTTTTAGGAACTCTTCCAATATGAACATTGATACATTTTCTTCAACATCCAAGAGAGAACTTTCTCCACTAAATCTTGCATGCACAAAATAATCAATCCTGTAACTATGTTTAATACATTGTTATTATTCTTGTTATATTGTTCTCTAAGTTATTTTTATTATTAATGTGGTGGATTGGACAACCAGTCTACTTTATAATGGTGACTCCACTTTCAAATTACGACCACGTCGTCCAGTCCACAACATAATAAACTACAGCTGATCCCACCAAATGCTTAGCAGAAGCTTCAAACGATGGATATTCAGCTTTGCCATTGATGTTGAGGCATGGCCAGGCTTACTCCATAATATTCTATGCTTAGAGCTATTATAGTTTATTCACTTTTCATCATCAGTCATAACACAATACTATAAACCTTTTCTCTTCTGCCATTGAAGCAGCTGCCATTTGACATCTCTTGGCTTCAACTTGTACAGCAGCCATTGATCTTGCTTTTGAATCATTCCTAATACTTTCAAACATTTCAAAACTGTTGTGGGATCAACTGCTAATGATTCTGAAAGTTCAGCTTGTGCCTGACATGAATCTTCATAAAGTAATGTCTCTAATTGTTTGCCTTCAAACTTTTTTGGTGTGCCAGAACATTCTTTATCAAGACATCAAAATCATTATCTTTGAAGTGTCTAAACCAATTTCTGCATGTTATTTTCAACAAAGCATGGTTACTGTAAGTCTCAACAAGAATTCTGTGTGCTTCAGTAAAATTCCTTGCAAATACACTTTCTTTGGCACTCAATCAAGAGTTGAATTAAAGGGAGATAACTAAAACATTCAGAAATGGCATGGCTCATGAATTGAGAACAATATACCTAAGTGATTAAAATAAAGTGTTTGGTTAAAAATTCTAATCACCTGAAGAAGGCCAGAGCATAGAATAGTCGAAATGCTGTGAATATGAATATAGCAATAAAGATGAGGACAACAGTTTGAACAATGTAAATAATGTATTTATCGATGATATCCTAACCTATGGCAGAACTATAGAAGAACACGATGAAAGACTAAAAACTATTCTTAAAATATTACAAAAAAGACGGACAAGGAAAAGTGTGAATTCAAACAGACATGACCAGAATATTTTGGACATATAATTTCTGGAGACAGAATTCAACCCAGCAAGGAAAGACTAAAAAACCTTTCAGGAGTAACCAGCATCTACAAATTTAACTGAATTACATGGGATAATCGGCATGATCGGATACTTAGTCAAATTCTTACCAAACTTTTCTGAAACAATACAACCAATGACAAAATAATTGTAAAGGGACACTGTATTTGAGTGGGATTACCCACAAGAGAATTATTAACTCAAGCACTAATTGAATTCAATCAGACCTACAGTAGTTAGTGCTGACACTAGCAGTGGTAGTCTTGGAGTAGCTGTATTTCAAGAAATAGATGGAAATTTAAAAATAATAGCATTTGTCTCATGCACACTCAATAGCACTGTATTTATGGAGTGGTATGTGCAGGAACAAAGTTCTTTCTTTCTTTCTTCTTCTTCTTAACATGCTAATGATCTGTCTTTTCAACAGCTGAAAGCAAAAACTGACGAATGTCAAATAGGGGCTCCATTTATCTCTCTTGGGCTGACCATGATTTGCATACATGTGAGCCTCATTTTCAGTTCTCCCATGCATGTGCAGTCTTTCCGGGCTTTGCCGCCATGTTATTTGCCTTGTCTAGCACCCGTTCAGCAGTTACAAAAGATGCAGGCACTGTAAGCCTCTTGCTTTGTCTAGGACCATGTTCACCGCTGAAAGGAAATATACAGAAAGTGAGAAAAAGTGTTTGAGTTGTGCATTGGCAGGTGAGAAGTTTGAGATATATCACAGGACTGAATCCTTTAAATTGTTAACAGACCATAAATTATTTATACCATTAATAAATGCATGTGATCTGTATAACACCTCATTAGGATGTCAAAGACTTTTGATAAGACTGGGAAGATATAACCCATTAGCAGAACACGTTTCAGGGAAAGCACTAGTTGGACCTGATACACTATCAAGAAGTCTTTTATCCAACACTGATAGTAATACCAGCAAAGATGTGGACGTATACACAGACTGCACTGCAAGAACCAGACCAGCATCGGATAGCAAATTAAATGAAATAAAAATAGCCACTCAACAGGAGGCTGTATTACAGGAAATGATATATTAAATGAATGGATACACAAAGGAAAAATAAAAGAAGGAATAAGGCCATATTTTCCAAGTCGAAATGGATTGCCAGTTCATATCATTTTACTATGGTTTCAGGACAGAACTGTCACACCTGATAAACTTAGACCAGAGATATTAAGTACACTTCATAATGGTCACTTGGGACTAAACAATTGTTGAGATAGAGAGCCAAAGAATTGGTGTGATGACCTAAAATATCTCAAGAGTTGTGGAAGTATCTGAAAAAAAAGCTTGTTTTGTAACATACATTGTCCAACAAATAAAAAGTAGAAACTAAAAGTAACCCCACTTCCTCAGGGTTCATGGAAAAGAATTGATACTGACATTTTTACTCACCAAGAACACCAATAGATTATTTTTCAAGGTATATAAAAATAGCAAAGTTTAATCCAATGGCATGATCAGTCAGTTGAATGCCATACATGAAACACACTTGGGCGATCATGTCTCAACAGAGACATGACTGACTGGGCAGAAGATTATCCTGCAGTAGGTTGCCATTGCTTTTTGCAGTAGACTGGTTGCCAACCAAAGCTATAGAACCCAATCTGTCCTGTTATTTAACCCATAACTGGAAGGAATAGGCGGATTAATACCTTTCCCAAGGGTATTTGCACGTAAGTGAATGCAATGAATTCAGCTGGAATTCAAACTCGGCTCCCCGATTTCTCGTTCCGAGCCGATATCCAATGCACCACAACGCACATCTAATGGCATGATAGGGAAGTCAAAATTTTTCTTCTCACATTGAGGAATTTCTATTGAACTTGTTAGTAATAATGGAAAACAATTCTCAAGTTATGATTTTGCAGATAGTTACACCAATTCAAGAGATAGGTGTCAGTCCCACTAAATTAATTATGGGAAGGGAAATAAAAACCAAAAACCTTTACATCCAAAAAAACTTATAACTAAAATGGCCAGATTTCACCAAAATCAGGAAGAAAGACAAACTGAATAAGAAAGAATTTAAACAGATTTCATGGCGCCAGAAATTTATGAACTCTAAAAAGTGAAGATAGAGTTAGAATGAAATTAGATAAAGAGAAATATTGGAACACTGAAGGAATGTTCCAGTCAGCACAGAACAGGTTGTATATTGTGATAAATAATCAATCCAAAGAAATAGGAAACATATTTCATTTTCAGGATTTGAAAATAAACATTTAAGAAAGAAACCATTTAGTGACCCTTACAAGGATCTTCAAACAAATAATACAAGAGAAAGTATTGGGAAAACAAGGTGAGGTCCAAAATTTCAGGATTTGAAAATAAACATTTAAGAAAGAAACCATTTAGTGACCCTTACAAGGATCTTCTTCAAAACAAATAATAAAACAAGAAGAAAGTTTATTGGGAAAACAAGGTGAAAGGTTCCAAAATTTCCAAAATTTGGATTTGAAAATAAACATTTAAGAAAGAAACCATTTAGTGACCCTTACAAGGATCTTCAAACAAATAATACAAGAGAAAGTATTGGAAAAACAAGGTGAGGTCCAAAATTTCAGGATTTGAAAATAAACATTTAAGAAAGAAACCATTTAGTGACCCTTACAAGGATCTTCAAACAAATAATACAAGAGAAAGTATTGGAAAAACAAGGTGAGGTCCAAAATTTCAGGATTTGAAAATAAACATTTAAGAAAGAAACCATTTAGTGACCCTTACAAGGATCTTCAAACAAATAATACAAGAGAAAGTATTGGAAAAACAAGGTGAGGTCCAAAACACAAACTTCAAAATATCTGTTTAATTATATAAAATGAGTGAGTTATTGCACTTGGACTGTAACCAAAACAAGCTTTGATTTGTAATTATCTATTTTATTGGAAAAGTTATAAATTAATAAAGAAAATAAACTACCTTAGGAGGTGGGATATGTCATGACAGCATCAGTAATGATAATGATTGTAAGGACTTCTGGTCCCATAAGGGAATGTTATAAATTAATAAAGAAAATAAACTACCTTAGGAGGTGGGATATGTCATGACAGCATCAGTAATGATAATGATTGTAAGGACTTCTGGATCCCATAAGGGAATGTTATAAATTAATAAAGAAAATAAACTACCTTAGGAGGTGGGATATGTCATGACAGCATCAGTAATGATAATGATTGTAAGGACTTCTGGTCCCATAAGGGAATGTTATAAATTAATAAAGAAAATAAACTACCTTAGGAGGTGGGATATGTCATGACAGCATCAGTAATGATAATGATTGTAAGGACTTCTGGTCCCATAAGGGAATGTTATAAATTAATAAAGAAAATAAACTACCTTAGGAGGTGGGATATGTCATGACAGCATCAGTAATGATAATGATTGTAAGGACTTCTGATCCCATAAGGGAATGTTATAAATTAATAAAGAAAATAAACTACCTTAGGAGGTGGGATATGTCATGACAGCATCAGTAATGATAATAATTGTAAGGATTCTGGTCCCATAAAGATATTGTGATAATAATAATACCTTAGGAGTGGGATATATGGCAATAACATCAATGTCATAAATGTACATTGTAAGGACTTCTGGTCCCATAAGGGAATGTTACCATTAATAAAGAAAATAAACTACCTCAGAATTGGGATATATCATATTCATAATAGTAATGATAATGATTGTAAGGACTTCTGAGCCACATTTAAGAGATAATGCCAATTAATAAAAGAAAATAAATACATACAGGAGGCCAGTGTATCATGACAGCATCAATGTGAAATATAATGATTATAAGACTTCTAGAACCCATGAGGAATGTTATAAATTAATAAAGAAAACCAACTACCAAAGTGGGATATGTCATGACAGCATCAGTAATGATAATGATTGTAAGGACTTCCTACATTCTAAGAGAATATTTTCAAATTAATAAAAAATAACTACCTTAGGAGGTGGGATACTGTCATGACAGCATCAAGTAATGATAATGATTGTAAGGACTTCTGGTCCCATAAGGAGATATTCTCAGTAATAAAGAAAATAAACTACCTTAAAGGAGGTACAGGATATGTCATGACAGCATCAGTAATGATAATAATTGTAAGGACTACAGTCCCATAAGGGAATGTTACAAATTATGAAAATAAACTACCTTAGGGAGGTGGGATATGTCATGACAGCATCAGTAATGATAATGATTGTAGGACTTCTAGATACATAAAGAGATATTATAAAATGTAAAGAAAATAAAACTACTTTTGAGGCAGATGTCATGACAGCATCAGTAATGATAATAATTGTAAGGACTTCTGATCCCATAAAGAGAATGTTATAAATTAATAAAAAAAACAGAAAAGCTACCTTAGGAGGTGGGATATATCATAACAGCACATCAGTAATGATAATGATTGTAAGGACTTCTGGTCCCATAAGGGAATATTTCAATTAATAAAGAAAAATAACCCTTCAGGAAGTGAATTATTAAATAATACATCAGTAATGATAATAGTGCAGGACTTCTGGTCCCATAAGGGAATGTTATAAATTCATAAAGAAAATAAACTACCTTGAAGTGGAGATATGTCATGGTAGCATCAGTAATGATAATGATTGTGAGACTTCTGGTCCCATAAGGGAATGTTATAAATGTCAAAAATAGCTATTGCAAAATTTAGGTCATGACAGCATCAGTAATGATAATGATTATGAGGACTTACAGAGCACTGAGATATATAAATTAATAAAGAAAATAAACTACCTTAGGAGGTGGGATATGTCATGACAGCATCAGTAATGATAATGAAAAATTGTAAGGACTTCTGGTCTGCCACTTAAGAAATGTTATAAATTAATAAAGAAAATAAACTACCTTAGGAGGTGGGATATGTCATGACAGCATCAGTAATGATAATGATTGTAAGGACTTCTGGTCACACAGAATGTTATAAATTCAGCAAAGAAAAATAAACTACCTTAGGAGGTGGGATATGTCCTTGTTGTGTAATCAGTGTGATGATTGTAAGGACTTCTAGGCCACAGAATGTTATAAATTAATAGAAAAATAAACTACCTTGGAGTGGATATGTCATGACAGCATCAGTAATGATAATAATGATTGCTGTAAGGACTTCTGAATACACATAAGGAATGTTATAAATTAATAAAAAATAAAACTACTTAGGAGGTGGGATATGTCATGACAGCATCAGTAATATTATTAGTTCTTAAGACTTCTGGTCCCATGAAAATCTTTATAAATTAATAAAGAAAATAAACTACCTTAGGAGGTGGGATATGTCATGACATCAGTAATGATAATAATTGTAAGGATACAGTTATAAGGGAATATTATGGAAGTGTCAAAAACTAAACTATAGGGAAGGTGGGATATCACTTCAGCATCAGTAATGATAATGATTGTAAGGACTTCTGAGCCCATAAGGGAATGTTATAAATTAATAAAGAAAATAAACTACCTTAGGAGGTGGGATATGTCATGACAGCACTCTGATGACAATGATAATACATTCATAAGGACTTCTGGTCCTAAGGGGGAATGTTATAAAAATCATCAGAAAATATAATACCTTGAAGTGGGATATCACTTGTGCCTCCAGTAATGATAATGATTGGGGCACTGGTCCCATGGGGAATGTTCTGCATTAAATAAAAAAATAAACTACATAGGAAATTTGGGATATGTCATAGCAGCATCAGTAATGATAGTAGCAATTGTAGGATTTCTGGTCCCACAGGGAATGTTATATTAATAGAAAAATAAACTACCTTAGGAGGTGGGATATGTCATGACAGCATCAGTAATGATAATGATTGTGAGACACAGTCCACATAAGAAATGTACAAAGTGTCAAAGAAAATAAACTACGCCGGGAGGTGGGGTATATACCATGACAGCATCAGTAATGATAATGATTGTAAGGACTTCTGAGCCCATAAGGGAATGTTATAAATTAATAAAGAAAATAAACTACCTTACGGGAGGTGAGGTCTATGCGTGGCATCAGTAATGATAATGATTGTAAAGGACTTCTAGGCCCATAAGAGATGTTATAAATTAATAAAGAAATAAACTACCTTAGGAGGTGGGATATGTCATGACAGCATCATTAATGATAATGATTGTAAGGACTTCTAGACTGCAAGGAATGTTATAAATTAATAAAGAAAATAAACTATACAGGGGAACAAGGATATGTCATGACAGCATCAGTAATGATAATGATTGTAAGGACTTCTATTATAAAGGAGATATTTATAATTAATAAAGAAAATAAACTACCTTAGGAGGTGGGATATGTCATAATAATATAGTAATGATAATGATTATGAGGCTTTAATTATAAAGATGTTATAAATTAATAAGAAAATAAACTTCTACCGGTGGATAATATTGCAGCAGCATCAGTAATGATAATGATTGTAAGGACTTCTGGTCCCATAAGAGATAATATAAATTAATAAAGAAAATAAACTACCGAGAGTGGAATATGTCATGACAGCATCAGTAATGATAATGACTGAGACTTCCATTATAAAAAGATATTATAATTAATAAGAAAATAACTCATAAGGTGGAGGATTATGATAATGACAGCATCAGTAATGATAATAATTGTAGGACTTCTGATGTCCCTTAGGGAGATATTATAAATTAATAAAGAAAATAAACTACACTGAAGTTGCGGTCTATCGCATTATCGACGTAATGATAATGATTGTAAGGACTTCTGTTCTAAGAGATATTCTAAATTAATAAAGAAAATGGCTACATATTTAGGAGAATTTAGGATGTATATCATAATAGCATCAGTAATGATAATGATTGTAGGACTTCTGATCCCATAAGGGAATGTTATAAATTAATACAAAGAAAATAAACTACCTTAGGAGGTGGGATATGTCATGAAGCAGCATCAGTAATGATAATGATTGTAAGATTTCGGCCAAAAGGGAATGTTATAAATTAATAGAAAATAAACTACCTTAGGAGGTGGATAATATCATGACAGCATCAGTAATGATAATGATTGTAAGGACTACAGGCCCATAAGGGAATGTTATAAATTAATAAAGAAAATAAACTACTTAGGAGGTGGGATATGTCATGACAGCATCATTAATGATAATGATTGTAAGGACTTCTAGTACCGAGAATAATATAAATTAACTAAAGAAAATAAACTACCTTAGGAGGTGGGATAACTCTTCATAGCAGCATCAGTAATGATAGCGGTGTAAGGACTTCTGGTCCCATAAGGGAATGTTATAAATTAATAAAGAAAAATAAACTACCTTAGAGTGGGATATGTCATGACAGCATCCAGTAATGATAATGATTGTAAGGACTTCTGGTCTACTAAGGGAATGTTATAAATTAATAAAGAAAATAACTACTTAGAGTGGATATGTCATGACAGCATCAGTAATGATAATGATTGTAAGGACTTCAGTGCAGGGAATATTTTCAAATTAATAAAGAAAATAAACTACCTTAGAAGTGGGATATGTCATGATAAGCATATTATTAAGATAATGATTGTAAAGACTTTAGTTACATAAGAATATTATAGTCTTATAAAGAAAATAAAACTGCAACAGGAGTGGGATATGTCATGACAGCATCAGTGGCAATGATAATAGATTGGCAGGACTTACTAAGTCCCATAAGGGAATGTTATAAATTAATAAAAAGAAAATACAACTACCGGGGGAGTGGATATATCATAACAGGCGCTCAGTAATGATAATGATTGCTAAGATTTGATTACAGAGATATTTCCTAAATTCATAAAGAAAATAAACTACCTTAGGAGGTGGGATATGTCATGACAGCATCAGTAATGATAATGATTGTAAGGACTTCACCGAGCCCATAAGGGAATGTTACTCATAAAATAGCAAAAATAAACTACAGGAGGTGGGATATGTCATGACAGCATCAGTAATGATAATGATTGTAAGGACTTCTGGTCCCACAGGGAATGTTATAATTAATAAAAAATAAACTACCGGGGGTGGGATATGTCATGACAACATCAGTAATGATAATGATTGTAAGGACTTCTGGTCCCATAAGGAATGTTATAAATTAATAAAGAAAATAAACTACCTTAGAGTGGGATATGTCATGACAGCATCAGTAATGATAATGATTGTAAGGACTTCTGAGCCCATAAGGGAATATTATAATTATATAAAAAAATAACTACCATGGAAGTACAGGATATGTCATAAGCATCAGTAATGATAATGATTGTAAGGACTTCTGGTCCCATAAGGGAATGTATAAATTAATGAAAATAAACTACCTTAGGAGGTGGGATATGTCATGACAGCATCAGTAATGATAATGATTGTAAGGATTTCTGGTCCCATAAGGAGATATTATGATAATAAAGAAAATAAACTACATAGAAAGGAGATTGGGATATATCATGACAATAATTAATAAATGCATGGTGTAAGGGTTTCGAGCCCATAAGGGAATGTTATAAATTAATAAAGAAAATAAACTACCTTAGGGTGGGATATATCTTTGACAACATCAGTAATGATAATGATTGTAAGGACTTCTGATTATAAAGGAATATTATAAATTAATAAAGAAAATAAACTACACGGAGACAGGATCTGTCCCTTTTGACAACATCATTATTAATGATTGTAGGACTTCTGGTCCCATGAGAATATTTATAAATTAATAAAAAATAACTACACCAAATTGGGATACTATCACAGTAGCATCCGTAATGATAATGATTGTAGATTCTGGTCCCATAGGGAATGTTATAAATTAATAAAGAAAATAAACTACACATAGGAGGTGGATCCTGTCATGACTTAATAGTAATAATCATGATTATAAGGACTTCTGGTCCCATAAGGAGTATTGATCAAGATGGATTCAAGGGGGCACTTTTAAATAAATGTGTTGTTAAGTTTACCATATGTCATGTAATCTTTGTGTTGCTTTGACTTTTCAGCAGCCAGTCTCATATAATGTTTCTGTTCACTGTCAGCCCAATTAAACAAAATGTTTATGTTTATATTTGCCCTAAAATAAAGCAAGTAAAGGTATTTAAATACTTAAGAAGCATTCTGAGAGAGGATGGAAAGTGCGATATTGAGATCCAAAGATGCATTGGCATGTCCAAGGATGCATTTCAAAAGCTAACCAGAGAACTGAGAGACAGGGAAATCTCATTGGTAAAAAAAAAAAAAAGAGTGTTCTGTATTGCTATGTGATAGCTGTTCTTCTTCATGGTAGTGAATGTTGAATGATGTCCTCAAGAATGAAGGAGAGGCTTGAGGCAACAGAAACGTGATTTTGCAGAAGGATGCTGAGGATACCATGGACTGAGCATGTGACTAATGACAAGGTATTGGAAAGGATGGAAACAAGGAGAAAACTAATACTTAATATAAGGAAGAGACAGATGAGGTTTCAGAGACATGTAATGAGGGAGGAAGGCCCGGAAAATTTAATACTCACAGGATAGAGGGAAAGAGAGATAGGGGAAAGCAGCACGAGACCTACTTGATATGCCTGTGCAAATGGATGATGAAGTGGGGTTTGGAAGAGATACCAAGAGGAGGAATTTTGAGAGCAACAAGAGACAGAGCCAAGTGGAAGTCCATGATTGCCTACATCCTGAAGGGACACAGCACATGAAGAAGAAGAATATAAGTCGTCAAAAATATTTCTTATAAAAGTTAAAAACTGGGACATTATTGCAAAGTACATTTTTATACTCTTTCATTGTTATCATTGAAGAGGAACTAGAATAGACTCTATTATATGTGGTATTACACAGTTGTAATAGAATATCATTGAAATCCTTAGTTTTCCAGACCTGTAGAGGCAAGACCTGCTGCTTTCTTATTTTTGGTGTTGTTTTAAAGTTGTTTCAAGTTTTGTATCTGTAAAGTTTCTAGGTTTAATGTTATTAGGATCAGCAAAAAACATTATACTCATTTGCATTGAAACCAAAATTTACAACTCAGTACTTTAACAAATTAAAACTGATAACACAAAACAAAAAATAAACTAGACTTACAGGATAGCTCACCTGTTCTATAAAGAAAGAAAAATTGCATCCTTACCGTTTCTTAGTTTTCAGGGGTTGCAACTGCAGCTTGTGCCTTGTGATTCTTTGTACTGTAAGAATTTACCAATTATAAGCAATTTTTCTGTAGAGTGGAAATCCTTACAACAGGAAACAACAGAACAAATAGAGAAGCAGAAAGCGGTGTGTAAACAAAAAGAATATCAAATATTTACAATGATAATATAGACCCAAACACTTGTCACATTCTAATTAGTCATATGCTAAGGAATGATGGTGATCGGTCAATGTAACATCTAAAAAGTTGGAAGAAGCACTACTTTGAATCTCTGATTATGAAATGACTAACATTTGTTATTTTTTAGTTTGAAAGTTTTTGTTATATTTTAATTTGTTTTTTGACTTCATTCCCTTTTCCCTTCATCATGAAAATTTTTATAGATTTTTATTGGACATTTTAAGCTTTTATCTCATGGGGTTTTATAGGTTCTCTGGTTTATCGGTGGTATTGTGGTGCATATTTTATGGAATGATGATAGATATCTTCTTGTGGAAAACGGATAAGTGTAATGCACGAAAGGGTCATGATTCTGGTTAGCTAGGTAAAGGATAATTAGTATAGACCAGCTTTTCCCCACACCCCATTAGGTCTTATGCCACATTTGATAATTTTTTAATGATAAATAACATCCCAATTATGAAAAAAACAGGACCAGGAAGTGATCCATTTGTAGCAATAGTAGTAAAAATGTATTGAAATATACTCTTTATCAATAGAATGACATATAAACTATCTCTCTCGTTTTCTATCTACACAATTTCCTTTTCTTTTTTTTCTATAATCTGGACATTGCAAACTTGGTTAGCTGACATTATGCAGAAGCCAACCAACCACTAATGCCAAAGTTAAAGCAGAAACGTGTAGGCGTTATGGCAGTGTAAAACAACAAAAGCCACATGTATAATCCTCTTTTTCATTTCTCTTTGCTTTTTGCCTTGACCTTCGCACACACATGTATGTGTGGGTGGGAACTACACTTCAAATTGTTGGAGATTTAACAAACATCAAACCCAGAAGGATGGCGTGTTAAAAATAATATCAACACAAGAAAAGTGATACAGAAAATCAAGGATTAGTTCAAAAGAATAATCTACACATGCAAATACCCAAACAATTTATATAAAACCTTTTATAATCTACAGACCAAAATACATGTAAAATGATGAACCTTCACTAAACAAATGAAAAATATGTACTAATGAAGTCAACCACAAAAATAATAAAGATGATGGTTAGGATCACTAACCCAATGTTAAAACTGTACACCACCTCAATACAACAAATGACTCGACCTTGTCAGTTAAAATAAATTCTTATACTCTCCCAACTCAGGAAAAAAACAATAAATTGTTATTCGATGTTTTTTATGCAGCTCAAACACCGTTTGTTAATTCTGACATATTTGACAGAACCACTGTTCCTCTACAGGAGGTTCAATATCTATTCCCACACAGTCTTAATGATACCATAGATCACAAGAGTCGCAACATCATCACTCTAAAATTTAAATAAAATTAAAATAACTTAGCACACGCATGTATTTGAGAAAGTAGTTATTACCACCAACATCAAAAATGACTAATAAAAAGGAAAGTTAAAAAAAAAAAAGAAACCAGCCATGATGATTCGATAAAATGCAACCACAACTTCTACTCCAACAGTTTCTTTACTCGCACTTCCTGACTGTGGAATTCCCTTCCACACGATTGCTTCCCCGACGGCTACAATCTCCAGGAGTTTAAATGTAAGGTCACTAGACACCTCCTAACACACTAACCTGCCCCCATTTTATCAAACACTCTTCCCATCTGCCCAACCCTCATCCTCAGTATCCTTACTCATCTGTCACCTTCCTCCTGACATTCCCTATGTCTAACCACTCCTCTTTACCTTCCCCTATGTAGCCCCATGCGCAATAGTGGCAGTGGAATGCCTTGCTTGGGGTGAGATGATTAAAAAAAAAAAAAAAAAATTTTCTGTCTCATTACAAGCCATACATATCGACAATTCTACATCACCTTTAGTTGGAGAAGATTTGTCCACTTTATTAATTGGCTCAGTTCTGTAATCTGAGGTGAATGACGCTCTATCAGGTAAATGATGCTCTATCAGGTGAATGACGCTCTATCAGGTGAATGACGCTCTATCAGGTAAATGATGCTCTATCAGGTGAATGACGCTCTATCAGGTGAATGACGCTCTATCAGGTGAATGACAGTTCTATCAGGTGAATGACAGTTCTATCAGGTGAATGACAGTTCTATCAGGTGAATGACGCTCTATCAGGTGAATGACGCTCTATCAGGTGAATGACAGTTCTATCAGGTGAATGACAGTTCTATCAGGTGAATGACGCTCTATCAGGTGAATGACGCTCTATCAGGTAGAAATATTTGAGGAAGTAGTTATTCACTGCACCACTCCCTTGGTCTTTACTCTTCTGACACATTGTGTGTTAAAAAACACTTATAAAAGACTTCTATCATCAAATGTATGAACCTCAAAAATGAGTTACCACCAACATCAAAAATGACTAATAAAAAGGAAAGTTCAAAAAAAAAAAAAAGAAACCAGCCATGATGATTCGGTTGTGGAAAGTCCAGACATTCACTTTCATCTGATTGTCCAGTTGGCACCAGTAGATGTAAAAACAATAGAGGAGAGTTTGTCAAATGCTGAGCCAAACTGTTCCGCTTTGATAATTCTGCTGAGTCCCTCCCTCTCCAGAAGGAATAGAGTGTATGCAAATATAAAAGTAAACACTGAGGTCAACAGTCTTTTATGCTTGAATACAATTATTTGTTGGGTTGACTAACATATATATATATATATATATATATATATTAGTAATATTATATAACCATACTAATGAGCTGTGATACAGTGAAACAGGATTGTCTGCGGATGACTATTTACACTCTCACTCATCGATTGAGCCCTCTGGCAGACTTTATAAACAGTAGCCAATCACTGCTATTTATGCATCATTCATTCAGTAATGAATTTGAACACTCTCGGTTACTGGAGTGTGTTTACAATGTGTATATTACATGCTAAAATCTGCCTTCCTCCATTGAGTGCTCATAGCTTAGAGGTAGAATTGCCGACTGATGTCAATTCAGTCGGGTTTCAATCTTGGCTAAAAGTAATTGGATGTCTAACTGTACTGATGAGCTGTGATACTGTGAAACAGAACTGTCTGTGAATGAGAATGAATATATATATATATAACATAGTGATGATCCACGTATACTGTCTTAATATGTATAGGAAAAACTACTAAAAAGTTGTAAGTTTTAAAATGTATTTTTTTGACAGTATTTATTTATTTCTGTTATTATATTTGATATTTCAGACCGTCCTCGGCCTTTCATCAGAAACAAATGATTTTAAAATTTAAATTAGAAACGTTTTCGTGAGGAGTGTTCGTCCGAGAGATTGTTTACATCACGTGAAGCAGAAAGCGACAGATTTTTTTAATATTTGTAAACGTAAACCTATCTTTAATAATACTTATAAATGTTGTTTTAAAGAAAAATTTTTTTAGTGTATCTAAAAATGTTTAACTATTGAAATATTTATAAAGATTCAAAACACCTAAGTCCCTATTTAACCCTAGCCTGTATGTATTTAATTTTAAAATCCAATATTTTTCTTTCTTTCTGCGTGAGTATGTAGAACTAAAATCAGAATCTATTAGTAAACATTTGCAGTTTTCTAATGTGTGTCCCGGTTGATTGAAGTGTACTGCTATGGGGGAATAAATAAATACTGTCAAAAAAATACATTTTTAAACTTACAACTACTAACCAGCAATTCTTCAGAAACTACTCAAACACCACACAAACTCCAGTTTTGGATCATAATGTTAACATCTATATACAAACTATTGGTGTCAGTATGGGAAACCCATTAGGTTCTACCTTCTCAAATTTTTACATGTTCTTTATCGAAAACAAAGTGTTTAAACAAACTGACAAACCGAAGATTTACACAAGGTACATCGATGACATTTGTGTTTTGATAAACAATATGGAAAAAATTGTAAACCTAAAATTAAATTTTGAAAATAACTGTTTGCTGAAATTTGTTCATGAACTCATGGACAAAATCCCATTTCTTGATATCAATGTAGAGCTAAAAACCAACAAATTTATCACTTATCACTTATGACAAAGAAAACACCAGTAAGAACTCTTGTCTTCTTAACTATAATAGCCAATTTCCAGAAGATATAAAAATATAAAATAGCAGCAATAGCGAACTTAAACAGAGAACATCAAAATTCATCCTCACAAAGAATTTTTGATCAAACAAAAACACATAAAACAAACATAAGTCAACAATAATTTTTCCAACGACATCATTGATTAACAAATAAAATTATTTTTACAAAATATGTATGACACTATTATTAAAAAAAATACATAAGAAAACATCAACATATTTTATTGCAGCCAAATGCACATCTAAATCTAATCTAAACTTATTTATAAATGGAACTTTGTCTGTGTGTGTATGTGTGTGTGTACGTGTGTGTGTGTACATGTGTGTGTGTGTCCATTACCTATAGACTCCAAAATGGCTGAACTGATTTTCTTGAAAATTTACACAGTTGTACTATGAGCCTTTGCAGGTGTTCTTAGCTAGGTTTTGTGTCAAGGTACTCCTGATAAATATCGAAAATCGATAATTAAAAAAATCAGGTTATAGAAAGAGTGGTCCGATTTTAATCAAATTTGATATGCTCATAGACAAAGACAAATGATATTCAGAAGTTTCAAGGTTGCAGTTCTTACAATAGTGCCGAAAATTGATAATATATATATATAAAAGGCAACATGTTTGCGTGTGTGTGTTTGTTTATCTGCCTGTATATCTGTATTTTTTTCAGCCCTTTTATTTTAGTTTTTGCTTCGGGTTTGGCTCTAAGTAGGTATAATTGTAGTTCTTAGTCTCAGCCATGATCCCATTTAATCAGAGGATTTATTTAACCTTCAAAATTCAGTTTACGACAAAAAAACTTATTTGCTATCAATACCAGGAAATCAAAATTTGACTTACATCCATTCATTTTTCTTTCAGTCTACAGTTTTGCTTTAACTGGAAACAACTATTGCTTTTTAGTCTTTCATGCCAACGTCCAAAGAGTCTGAGTTCCAGGACCATGGATTAGCTTTCATTACACCTGAGCAACGCCAGGCTATACTGCTAGTTAATTATAAACAGGACAAATTTTCTATACGAAAAATAATTAAAC
This sequence comes from Ascarosepion bandense, assembly GCA_037127315.1. Classification (NCBI taxonomy): domain Eukaryota; kingdom Metazoa; phylum Mollusca; class Cephalopoda; order Sepiida; family Sepiidae; genus Ascarosepion; species Ascarosepion bandense. The sequence continues at coordinate 2,008,186 of JBBBDQ010002245.1, forward strand.
ACCATTTCTTTAGTAATTCCTCAAAAATTTTAATTTTTTAATATATTATAGAAAATGGAAGACAGCAAACCTTGTTGTTTCTAGTAATAATAACCTCATCAAATATAGTGTATGAATTTCAGTGTCCTGTTCAAGTTTATGTTTCTTGTCATAAATCAATTACCTATATTGGCCATACTACCACTTCCCTGAGTAGATGACTTACATGTCACCTCTCTGGTAATAACAGTGCAATAAAAAGCATTTATCAACCCATAACTTATAAGAACCCATAAGAAAAATGTTGGTTAAAAATACAAAAATACTATCTAAATCACAATATCAAAGGTACCTTGCTATAAAAGAAGCACTATATATCAAATAATTTTCTCCTACCATCAACCTTATATTATTTAACAGTGGAAATGGAGTTTTGAAAGTTTTTTAAAAGAGAAACAGATCTTCACAGTCCCAGCCACATACATTACATGATAGCTTTAAAGAACTGTCCCTTTCAAAAAATACTAAAACAAAAAAATTACATTACAGTCATACATAAAGACAAAACAACATTGGAAAAATAACATCCATGAAAATGGCCTGTGAAGAGGCTGAAAGTGCTTAGAAGTCGAAAATTATGGAACGTTTTTTTACATTTCTTATCTCCAGTAAAAAGGAAACAAGTAAGAACACTGGAAAAATCAAAAATTAATAAAATCTTTCTTATCGGTTGTTTTTAATGAAACATATTTAAATAAAAAATTGCTGCTCAAATATATATATATATATATATATATAATCATTTCACTCCAAGCAAGGGAGTAAGAGGAGAGCAAAAGGTTACCACATCAATATAGAATGGGTAAGAGAAGGATAAGGATACTGGTATGAAGAGATTTATGTGAGAGTAAAATGAGAGGGACAAGATATATATATATAATCATTTCACTCCAAGCAAGGCAGTAAGAGGAGAGCAAAAGGTTACATCAATATAGAATGGGTAAGAGAAGGATAAGGATATTGGTATGAAGAGATTTATGTGAGAGTAAAATGAGAGGGACAAGATTCAGTGGGATGTCAGGGAATGGATAAGAAATGATGGAATTCAAGGAGATATCAGATGGCGATTGACATTGCATTTAAATCTTTAGAGATTACAGCCATAAGGAAAGCAAGTATATGGAAGGGAGTTCCACAAACAGGAAGTGCGAGAAAAATACATATATTTGTGCATGTGTGTGTATTCATGAGTTTATCAATCCACTATGTTTGCAACAAAAATTCACAGAAAATCAATCCAACCTCTAAAGAGCATTTTCTAACAACAACAAAAATCAATATTACAGTAACATATTAGATAAATAGGGTCCTAGTATCTCATAAGACCCAACATTAGGTGAAGAAAACCATAAAAAGGGTGTTTTTAAAGCCTGCGCCAAAACGTAAAGAAACCACAGAGATCTTATAGGAACATAGAATAAGCCATAATGAAACGTTTTCTAACAATGCTATGGTCACATATTCAATATATTTCATAGTTTAAAAGTCTTAGTATCCCATAAGTCAGTCAGTCAGTTAATTGCCATACAGGATACATGCTTGGGCAATCATGTCTCTTTCAGTTCATGACTGACTAGGCAGAAGATTTTCCTGCAGTAGGTTGTTACTTCTTTCTGTGGTAGACTGGTTGCCAACCAAGGATATAGAACCTAATTTGTTCTGGTATGTAACTCATAGCTGGAAAGAGAAGAGGTGGATTAATACCTTTTTCAAGGATATTTGCGAATAAGAAAATGCCACAAATTCAACTGGAATTTGAACTTGGCTCTTTAATTTTTCATTCCGAGCTCATACCAATTGCACTGCAACACACATCCACTATACACATAAGATCAGACCAGAATGTGAAGAAAGTTTGAATTTGACATTAAAATTTGAATTAAAAGTTCCTTGAAGTTTCAATTTATTTCTGGGACTGTCTGTTAAACTTGTCATTATTTCTTTTTTTCCTACTGGAAATAGTGCATCATCATGAGATCAATAAATACGTAGCCTGATACACAGTAAGTTAATTTTGATTTTAAATTTTCATTGTGATTTTTTTATGTATATGATTAATATTCATTTCTGAATTAAGTACATTGACAAAGAAGGAGATTATGCTGGACATTCCATATATTGAAGTGTCAAATAAATACACTTTTTTCATCATGAGACAACAATGATTTGCCTAAATATAAGTCTGATTATTTGAGCTACGTTACCTGTAATTTACATTACCTGTCCAATAAATAAATAAAATGTTGGTCTCTGAAATTTTCTCCTGGGTGAAAACTGGCATTGATGCTTTCATCCCACCTAGGAAATTCAGACTTAAACCTTGTTCATCTCTTTTGTTCTCTCCTGTTTGTTCAGCTGCAATTGCCCACAGGAATCACTTTTTTTTTTAGCTATACTGAAGTGAGATGTCTGATCCCAATAGTTGTCTTTTTATCTCTGCTCATAATGAATGTATGTCTTGAATGATTCTAAACTGTTATTTGCTGATAGGATGAAGCCGTGTATAGCATCTTACAAGTTTGGTTCCAAAGATTACTGGTGGCTTTGCAAAAGTGTTCTGAACAACAGAAAATTCTTGATCCTTCCTCTGTTCAATCAATTTCAAGTCCTCACATCCACAGCAGACAAGGTCAAGTGCTTTGCTCACAAATTCTCATCCAACTCCACACTCAACTCGTCTAGAGTACCCACACCCAATTTCCCACATAGAACAGAGGTTCAACCAAGTAATATATATATATATATATATATATTTATATAATCTTATCTCTGGTCTCTAACATAATTTCTAAGCTTGACTCTCATGAGGCAAGCAGATGTGATGGAATTCCAGTCATCATCCTGAAAAATTGTACCTCTAAGCTGGGTCCAGTCCTCTCCAAACTCTATAACTATTGCCTCACTGCTTCCTGCTTTCTTGCTCGTTGGAAGTCCTCCTCTGTAGTTCCTGTTTTTAAGAACTCCGGGGTGCCCTCTGGCCCCTCAAATTATCAATGTATTACCTCTTACTTCTTCTTGGCAAGGTATTCGAGGTTATTATCAATGCTTAAATAGTTGGACATCACACATCTCACAACCTTCACTCTCACAAACAATATGGTTTCCACTTCACCAGGTCTACCACTAATATGCTAACAACCATCACTGAATATATATACCAGACTCTTGATGAGAACAGCAAAACTTGAGCTGTTGCTCTTGATATCTCAAAAGCATTTGATAGAGTTTGGCATGCTAGCCTCCTGTGCAAGCTCCAGAGCTTTGGTATTTATGGATCCCATTTTTAATCGAATCATTCCTATCAAATCATGGAATGAAGGTTGTTTTGAACAGGCAAACTCAAGAGTCTTTCATACAATCCCTCAAGGCTTTATTCTAGGTCCTGTGCTTTTCTTCATCAATGATCTTCCTGATGTAATCAGTTCCTAAGTAGGCATCTAAGCAGATAACATCACCATTTACTCCCATCTTAATAAGAAATCTGCCAAGGCTGACAAAGTTAACCAGGCTGCTACCCTTCAAAAGGATCTTTAATCTGTGATTGAATAGGGTAGGGAATGGCTTGAAAATTTAAATACCTTCAAAACAAAGCTGCTCTCATTTAAGCACACTAGAGAAACTTTCCTGTCTACCATCAGAATAAATGATGCTAGTCTCTTTGAGAGCAACACACTTTGCCTCCTTGGCCTCACTCTCTCAAATGATCTCCGATGGAATGACTACATCAAATCCATAGTTGCATCTACTACTAGGAAAGTTGAATCACTATTTTGGTCCAGGAATTTTTCTCATGAAAATCCATTTTGTACATTGATAAATCTCTCATTTATATTGAAAACTATTGCCATATCTGATCAGGTGTTCCTGATATTCATCTTAAGGTTCTCAACAAAATCCAAAGGAAGATCTGCAATGTAATCAAGCCCCACTTAGCAGCTCAACTTTAGTCACTTTCTCACCAAAGTGATGTGGCTTCCCTCTGTCTTTTCTACAAGTATTTTCATGGCAACTGCAGTGACGAGCTTTTTTTCTGCTTCCCCAACCACATGTATTTACTTGTGCTACTAGATTGGCATCTAGGTCCCACCCTTTCACTGTTAAAATAGTTAAATGTAACTGCCTGCAATGGCCACCTAATGTGGGATAACTTTTTACCCAGTCAGTCATGTCCCTTTCAAAACATGATCGCCCAAAGCGTGTATCACATATGTCACTTAACTGAACTGAGTTCTTCTTCTAGACTGGCTGCTACCCAAGGCTACCTTAGATCCCAGTTTACCAGTTTAACCCATATTTAGAGGGTAGAAGATATATTATGCAAAAGTGAATTCAGTAGACTAGGCTAGGATTTGAACTTTAACCACTTGTTCTATTCTCTGCTCTGATAACCATTACACTACGTGTACCTCCACTACATGATATTAATATTATGTTGCATTTTCTTTCTAAAGAAAAAGTCTTTATAAAAAGGGATTTCATAATTTTAGTTTTTCTCATGAATATTGATAATGTAGTTGTGTAAGTGCTGCTTTATTTAAGGAAAAAAATTAATTTTCATTTTTTAAAATTCCTTCAAGTGTAATAATGAATTTGAATTATTTGCTTTCAGTGATGGAATTAAAGTTATTTTATTTTATTTTTTGCATGTTTAAGATTCCAATTCCTATAACATGCATTAGATTTCACTCAGTTAAAATTTATTGAAAGAATGTCAGGAATGCAGAATATTCTTCAGTCAAAAGAGATTAAGAAAAAGTATTTCATTTCTAGATAGATTCAATAAAAGATCAGAGAATAGCCAAAAAGTATTCAGCCTTGTGTTGAGTTTATTTTAGAAAGGTTACATATTAAAAGTTTGTAGATCTCAGGAGAAATGAAGTTCAAGGTTACTGTAAAGCAAAATTGAATTTGGTGCATTTTTTAAATAAATTTTTGTTTTTTATCAAAGTCTGACTCGTTTTAATGAAACATGGTAAATTATTGTCATTTAAATAAATGTCTTCCAATGATTCTTTAATATGTGATGCAGTGTCAACAATTTTATTGGAGAGTTTCACTTATCTAATACTAGCAGTATAGCCCAGCGTTGCTTGGGTGTAATGAAAGCTTTAAAACTAATCCATGGTCATGGAACTCAGGCTTTTTGAACATTGGCACGAAAGACTAAAAAGCAATAGTTGTTTCCAGTTAAAGCAAAACTGTAGACTGAAAGAAAATGAATGGATGTAAGTCAAATTTTGATTTCCTGGTATCGATATCAAATAAATTTTTTTTGTTGTAAACTGAATTTTGAAGGCTAAATAAGTCCTCTGAGTAAATGGTATCATGGCTGAGACTAAGAACTACAATTATACCTACTTAGAGCCAAACCCGAAGCAAAAACTAAAATAAAAGGGCTGAAAAAAATACAGATATACAGGCAGATAAACAGACACACACACAAACATCTTGTCTTTTATATATATATCTATTATCAATTTTCTGCACTATTTTAAGAACTGCAACCTTGAAACTTCTGAATATAGTTTCTTATGTCTTTGTCTATGAGTGTATCAAATTTGATTAAAATCAGATCACTCCTTCTATAAACTGATTTTTTTGATTATCGATTTTTGATATTTATTGGGGGTACCTCGACACAAAACCTAGCTAAGAACACTCGCAGACGCTTATAATACAACTGTGTAAATTTTCAAGAAAATCGGTTCAGCCATTTCGGAGTCTATAGATCACGGACACACACACACACATGCACACACACAGACACACACACACAGAGACAAAGTTCCATTTATAAATAAGTTTAGATTAGATTCTCACAGCTTATTATTTTCTACTGATGGCTGAAGCTGAGCAAAGTTGGGCATGAGTAACATTTGTGGACAATAGTCTTATGGTATTTTTAATTATACAAGTTCCAAAAGAGTATATATGGGATAAAATAGGTAAAATATCAATATCATTTAAAGGCAATTAAATCAGATATGTTTATCCAATCAATGAAGAGAATTTCAATTAAAAAATATATGCCTATCCAATCAACAAAGAGAATTTCAAAATGCTTCTGTAAGTCCTTTCCACTACTCTGGTGCATACAAATTCATTTGTTTGTCAAATATTTCAATCTGAATTTTAACTAAAAGAACTGTTATTCCAGACTGGTTTGATACATTCCTAATTCTATGAAACTATACATAACAAACATTAACTTTTCATGTCTTCACTTAAACTCTTTAAAAAGGCTACAAGAAGCAAATAATTTGATAATTAAACACACATACATGCAGATATTATATATCAGAAATAAATAAACATAAAAACATAAAAAGGAATTATCCCTTTTAATTCTATATTAGTTAAAATAAATTATTTCCTTTCTCTTCTGTGAATGGACATATGTCTTAATGAAAATTTCTGCAATGTTTTCAAGACATGGTAAAATGTTAACACCTAGCATTTGTATTATAACTTAACTAGCACTTAGTACTATCTCCAAACCGACATGAAGATAGTAGTAGCAGACAATATGACCAGTTTTGACACATTTCTTTTCAAGCATTTTTATTTCAAGCAAGGAAATTATACCGCTAAGATGATTGTTGAGTGAGAAAGAATATAATAAAAGTAAAAAAACATTATTGAGGGGGGGGGGTAGAACAATAAAAGAACAGCAATTAAGAAAGAAGATAATGATTGTGACATTTAGTTTTGTACTGCAGAATGTCCAATCAAAACTAAAATGGTGGTGCACATTAGATTCTCTATAGTCAATTATTTCCAGTAAATGACAATTGTCTAGTTTTCTCTAAAACAGGCCAGTACAGCCAAACAACAATTCTATAACAATAGATCAGTGAATGTTTTGACATAGAAAAGCCTTATCTTTTGAAAAAAAAATAACACAAAGTCTTTTTACTCAACTCTATCAATTATAAAAAGTCTTCCAAATATTTAGAGGTGAAACTGTGTTGAACAAGATGCACCAGTTTGAAACAGACAAAAAATACGATTTTAATGAATGAGCATTTTATCATATTCACATGATTCACATGTCATGTGGTGTTTTTTTTTTGTGATTAAATCTAAAAAGTTGTAGCAAAAGCTAAAAGTTTTCTCATTCAATGTTTTTAAGTTCTCAGATAACTCCAGCCTTTAACAACCTTGACTAGTTTTATAAACTTGATATTATGCAACTTATAAATGAGAAATATCTTCCCACAGTGATCTACTTTTATTTCTGTTGAAAATTCCCTCCACCTGTTTCAAAAAGGACTGGTTTCTAGTTTCAACTTGAATTAGTAGTAGTTAGTCCCTAATGAGAAAGTGCCAAAATTTTCAAGTGAATTATTTTGTAATAATAACATCAAGCATATCAAAAAAATCAAAGTTTAAACAAATTTTTAAAAATTACAAAACAAAAAAGGAATGACTGAAAATGAAAATAATTCATAAGATTAATTCATAATTTTCAAAGAATTAAGTGAAGGCTAGAGAAAAATGGACATTTTAGTGCATCTTCTTACTAAACTAAAATTCACAAAACTAAAATATTTTTTAATGCAACATGAACAACACTAGAGAAAATAACCAAAATTAAAATAAAAGTTGGGAGAATGCAGGAAGGATTTTTAACTTCTTTTTTCATAATCTTAAAGAGTCATTGAAATTATTGGATGGATTTTAAAATCTTTCTGAAAGAATCTCTACCAGAGATTTGTCAATAACATTAATTTGCAGAAATGCATTTGCTATTATTACTGCAAATGTCTATTAAGATTAATTTAAGTTTTTTTGCCAAAAATTTAGTTTAATAAAATATTTCATTATGTAAAAAAATATATATTCAGTCTGGAATGATAGCTCCTATTAGTTTTCATATTTGTGTGAGCTGGGAAAAAGATGGAAAGAAATTTGCAAGTCTATGTGAAATTGCTTTTGGACCAATGAAAACCTTATCTTCACAGAAATTAGCTGTTGAGTCAAGGAGAAAGAAAAAAATCAGTGAGCCCATGTGAAATTAGTTTTGATATAAAATGAGGAGAAAAATTAAATTAATATGGGAAGAGTGTCTGGGGTTATGCAAAAGGTTTTACTTCTATTCATGCATCCAAAGTTCAAGTTTTTGCCAGTGTCAAAAGACTTGCCAACTATATTATTGGCTTTTAACCAAACCAGTGTCACTTCAAAGAATTTTCTCCCAACAATCCAATGAAGCTTAGCATTTCAAACTCTCTTTGTCTACTTTTGAATGTCTGCAACAATATATCCCTTCTGTAAACAACAGACTTTCCTATATTTGTTTTAAACATTTTTAATATTATTTTCTGTAAGATCATTTAATCTGGTGTATGAACATTTCCTCTTCATGTTAGTTCATTAAAACTAGAGACTTTAAAAATTTCAGATTTATTTTCCTGAAATGAGCTACTGAAACCACTACTTCAAATGTGCAAATTCATAAATAAATTCCTTATCTTGTTTTGTTAAAATAACTTGTGTTTCCTTGTTATTAATATTCTTCATTAATCTTCTTAACGTGGTTAAATCAAGTGTTTATTTTAACCCTGAAGCTCTACATCACAATAAATCATTAGAAACTTTGCAGATAGAATTCAATAATTATGAATAAAACATGAAATTTGGAATATAAAACTCTAAATATTTTATATTTTTATAAAATAAAACTGACATGTTTTTGCTATTAATAAAATTGACTAAAATTAATAATTTTTCTTGTTGATTTTATCTAAATTTCAGTATGCTTTATTTTAATTCTGAGTAGTTAGGCCTCAGGCCATATTGCCCTAGACACACCAATGCTGTGGTGGCTACAATAAATGTGGTGTATTTAAACCTCCAAGGAGTTATAGGTCAAAAAATAAAAATAAAAAACGTAGAAGAGGCTTCATTTTAAATCGTCCATTCATTCATTTAATATCAGTATCTACTGGATGTGAGTCATGGTGCAGTGGATATCGGCTCAGAATGAGAAATCGGGAAGCCGAGTTCGAATTCCAGTCGAACTCCTTGCATTCACTTCCGAGACATGATCGCCAAAGCGTGTATCACGTATGACACTTAACTGACTGACTGTAAAGTAAGTTTAGAATAGTGTACAGCTAAATACAAGAAAACAGAGATTTGAAGATTGATTAGTGCTAGTCTTCCAAGTAAGGAGGGCCTAACTGCCCTGTAGATATTTACTTATCTTAGAATAGAACAAGGTCAAACAGAAGAAAATAGAGTAAAGAAAATTAAGTTAGTCTTCCAAGTACAAAGGACACCAAGCAGATACTGATTCATTATTGATTCATTATGTCTCAGTATATAATCAGTGTCACTGACTACAACTATTTTGAGTCTTTATTAAACCTATAAAAACAAACATATTAAAGTTGCGTATGAAAAAAAAAACAGTACAAATGTGGTGGAAGGAGAGCAAGGATAATAAAATAAATTACTGTAAAATGGTGACTCAAAATAATAACAAGATAATAACTAAAAACAGTCTTAGATTAAGATCCAGCATCCATCTTTTCTGATTACAGTATAATGTAGGTACTGCCAAAGATTTCCTAAAAAATAAGCATACATAATAAAAAAATGCCCCAAACTTAATAAAAACAAAGTTTTATCATCAAAATCTTTGTTATTATTAAGAGGAAAAACCAAATGATTTTTTGATTATTAAATTATATTTTTTAATTCTTTTTAGAACCTTTGAAATTTTGGTTAGATGTTTGTTTTTCTTGTGTCAGTGAGTGACTATAATTAGTATGGAAAATTTTAGTGTTTTTTGTGGTGAAAAACATGTTGATTTGAAAATTTTTGCAAAAACCAAATAATTGACAGTTTTTAATGAAACATCCAGGAGTTGTTCACAAATAAATGCAATTATTTTTTGAATGTTTCATCTTTAGAAAATTTTGGTAAAAATATTTTCTTTTATATCTATGTACACCCACTTATTTAATTTCATGAAACATTGAGAAATTCATTTTTGTAGCGCTATAGTGTTTATATTAGTTATAAGCACAAGTATTTGGAGAATTTAAATCTAGAATTTTTTGTAAAACTGAACTCCCACTTACAAAAACTTTGCTCTGAATTGTAAAATAAAAAAATGCAATAAGATATTATTTAATTAGAAAATCTTTTGTTTTTGTGAATAAGGTTTATTGTGGATATTACTGTTTTAAGAAAAATATTAAATAATGAATTTTTGCAAGAATAGTTTTAAATTTCAAGAAATTTAATTATAGTAACTTATAAAATTTTAAATCTTTTGAAATTTTCTCTTAATTTGTAGCAGTTAGCTGATATTGTTATTAAGTAAAAACTATATTCTTAAATGGAAAAGCTTACCACAATTCAGTGACCCCCACCCAAGAATTTTAAAAAACATTTATAAAATTTTTTTTGTGTATAAATGCATTGATTTTTGTAAATACAGATGTCTATACATAACATTATTAAAAAATTAGTGATAAAATTTATTGGTAATTTTCTAACATTCAATAAAATATTAGATTACTTAAAATTTTATTCTAAGTTTTTAAGATTAATGTGCAATTAAAAAAATATATATAAAAAGTTGCTCACATTTTATTCAAGTAATCTTTCCTAAATACATTGCTGTCAAGATAGTTGTCAACACCTTATAAAAACACCTACCTCTGTGTTAAAAAGTGATTTTCTGTGACATTTTAAACTAAAATCAAGTAATATTTGTTTCAAACTAGATTAATTAAACTTTAAATTAGCTATTCTTCTTCAAAAATATATTTTATTTTTGAAAGATTTTTTATTAAATAGAATCATGTTGTTTTAGCAGTACATTGAATAATGTTGCCATATCTGATTGGCTGCTTTTGCTATTCATCTTGAGATACTTGACAAAATCAAAAAAATGATCTGCAATGTAATTGGTCCTGACTTGGCATCTTGACTTCAGTCACTTTCTCACAGATGTGATATGGCTTCCCTGTGTCTTTTCTACAAATATTTTTATAAGTTTTTTTTCCTGGTGCCCTTACCATATGTATTTAAGCGTGCTACTAGGTTGGCATCTAGGTCCCACCCTTTTACCATTGAAATAATTAAGTGTAACCACCATGTCTACTCCATCAGTTTTTCTTACATTTCCTGCCTGTGAAACGCCCTTCCATTTATTTGCTTCCCTGATAGCTACAATTTTCAAAAGTTAAAATGCAACATCAATTCTATCTTCTTGAATCCCGTTCATCTTTTATCCTTTCTTCAACACCCACTGTACCCAGTCTTTTCTTTCACTGTAACCCCCTGCACACTAGTGGTGGTCTTACCTCACTTGGGGTAAAATGATTAAAACAAGTTGTTATTATGGTTGAATTTTAGCAATTTTAATGTTTAAAAAAATAAAAAGTAATAATCATTCTAATCAATTTAAATTCAGTTTGAAATGCAGCAAAGTAATTAAATATTAAATTTATGAAATTTAATTTTTTACCTTAAAATTAAAACTAAAACAAAAGCTAGATGGTAATTGAAGTTGCATTTACATTTTTGAAGATAGAAAGAGACATGACTGACTGGGCAGAGGATTGTCCCGCAGTGGGTTGCCATTGCTTTCTGCAGTAGACTGGTTGCCAACCAAGGCTATAGAACGCAATCTGTTTTATTATTCAACCCATAACTGGAAGGAATAGATGGATTAATACCTTTCCCAAGGGTATTTGCGTGTAAGTGAATGCAGTGAATTCAGCTGGAATTCAAATTCAGCTCCTCGATTTCTCGTTCCGAGCCGATATCCAATGCACCACAATGCACATCAACGCACTAATCTAGTACTGCACTTGAATTAATAAAGTCTTGGCGCCATAGAAGGTTCATCAGAACAATTATCATTTGCTCAAATAACATCAGTTTTAATACTTCTGTTGAATTGATTTTGGCCATAGATTTAGTTTAGGCATTAATTCCTATCCAAATATTTTGGGAAATTAGAATTCTTTGCTCAAACTGTTCATCTTTCAGGTTATTTAATGTCTTGTGTGTCACATCCAACATTTTACAAATCTTGTCAACTTTCTCCCTTAATAAATAAAAGTCCTAAAGAAAATAACAAATATGTTATTGGAAGTAAATGAACTTGACGACTTAATAACTATTTAGACTATTGTCCTCCATTTTTATAATTACATTTCACTCATTGTGATCTCTAGCCTTCATCAGGGATATATCAATCTGGGTAACCTACAGGGAATTCCTTTATATAATCTACAGGGATAGACTGTTTTCGTTCCACTGCCCATGCCTAGGGATATCTCCTCTGGGTTCTTATTTTTAGTACAAATCAATTATTGCTCATCCGATTTCTACTTAATAATTGTTCATTTTCATTTATTTTCTTATCATTTACAATAATTGAAGTAGATAGACTAAACTATCACCTGGTTCACACTCCACCCTTATCTACTGAACAGGTGAAAAGGCTCCTCCCTTGTTTCCTGTTTAGGATGCGGTTTCCGGTTTTCTCTTTTCCAATCTCTTCACTCTTATGTAACCCCCTGCACATCAGTGGTGTTACCGCCTTGCTCGGGGTGATATGATTAAAAAAATAAATAAATAAAGTTAAATTAATCACAAAAATCTGATCCTAAATATGCAGGGATGAATCTAATAATGAAGCTGTAGTTCTTTGTGAGTGAATCTGTTGATAGTAGAGTCAGTGGATAGAATTGGTCAGGCAAATTCAAATTCTAGGTTGCTCCGTTATGTTTCTTTTGCACTAATTCCTTCTCCCACCTCATCTCTGAGTTAATTAGAAAGGTAGACTAGGCTCTCTCTAGCTTTGGATAGCAACCAGTCAAAGGAAAACTCTGAATTCAAACTACGAAGAAGGCAACGGGGGAAACCACTACATTATCTTTGTAATTCATAGCAAATCACAGCAAACAGAATTTGTGGAAAGTCCTCTTGTCTCATATCCTGAATGCACATGCCATTAAAAAATAAATGCTACAGGGTAGTCCAAAAGTAGGTGTACAGTAACTGATAACATTTATTTTAAGATCATACATACAGTTGCATTTACTAAAACAATTATTACGTTGACAATTAATTTTATTGTGTAAAATAATACAAAAGCGCTTAAATCTTCTCAATGCAGGAGTCCATTACATTTTATGAAGCTTTGAAGTCTACCCTTCACGCTTTGACAAACATTTTTACACAAGTCTCTTTGTGTATTAATTTCTTGAAATGCATCTCTTACGTAATTTTTCAAATCCTCAACACTTCATGTATTTTGACTTTAAATTCTGTCCTTGAGTACTCTCCCAAAAAGTTCCTGGGTATGACAGTAAACTGCAGCAAGGCCTCTGATTGGAAGGTTGTGAGGAGCATGGAATCACCTCTTAATTGCTGTTGTTCCCAGGTCCACCCTGACCTGGAGTGGTAGCACCTGTTAGGGTCCCAGCTATGGGCAAATAGTTACCCCCCCACCACAAACTGGGGTCAAAACATTATGAAAGTATAAAAATACACTTTTATATAAAAAATATATACGTGAAAATAGACTTTATAGAAAAATATACATTTTTGAAGGAAAAATATTGCCAACAATATATTTAAGAAGGAAAAAAATTATTACTAGCAATACATTTGTGAATACAAAACTAGAAGACATCTTCAGTTTTCTAAAATAAAATAAAAAATAAATTTTTAAGATCTAAATCAACCTTCTCACTATAACTGAACATTAAAAAAAGATACCTTAAAACCATACCTTTTTGGTATTAAATAACCCACAGAGGTTGATATGCTGTTAAACAAAACTCAACCTCTCTCAAAAAAAAAGAAACCCATTGGGGTCAAGTCTGGTGAACGTGCTGGTCAATCAATTGGACCCTCTCCTCATGAAATATTTTATCAAGATACTTATGGAATATGGCACAAATACCATTGTTATAATGAACACCACTGTAATAATATAACTGGTACACAAACTTATTCCACCTAGTATATAATTGGAGTAGATAGATCTATCTATCGCCCGGTTCACACTCCACCCACATCTATTGAACAGGTTAAGAGGCTCACCCCTTGTTCCTTGTTTAGGATGTGGTTTCCAGCTTTCTCTTTTCCAATCTTTTCACTATTACGTAGCCCCCTGCACATCAGTGGCGTTACCGCCTTGCTCAGGGTGATACGATTAAAAAAAAAAAAAAAAAAAAAAAAAAAGGTAGGAGGCAGGGAAACAAGAATTTGGAAAGGAGTTCCACAGGTGAGAAATGTGAGAAAAGAAACTGTTAGAATAGAAGAGATGGTTACATCTATCTAGTTCAACAATAAAATGGTGGGACCTAGTTGCCAATTTAGTAGGATGCTTAAATTCACGTAGTCAAAACAACAGTGAAAAAATCTCTTGAGAACAATTTCCATTAAAATATTTGTAGAAAAGAAAGATGAAAGCTATGTCACATTGGTGAGAACATGACTGACGTTGAGATGCCAGGTTCAAATTGATTACATTATAGACTCTTCTTTGAATTTTGTCAAGAATCTCAAGGTATAGAGCAGTTGTATCAGACTAGATATAGCAACAATATTCAATGCATGGATGAATGGCTGATTTATAAATGTGCAACATGCATTCTAAGGACAAAAAAATATTTGCTATGACACAGTGAAACAACTTTCCTAGCATCAGATGTATCAATTGATTCAATATAGTCACACTATTTCATGTTAGTGAAAAACATGAGGCCAAAAAATCATTGTGTTTCTCTCATGGAGTGTAGCCTCAGCCCTGCTGAGGACAAGAGAATGGGTTCATTATGGTGATTAAATGAAACCAGCTTCCCACAAAACCCTGCATTTATGAACCCACTCCCAAGAGGATGCTTCCCCTATCACAACAATCTCTACTCTATCAAGAGTTAACTGTTATATTCTCCACATATCCACATCAACTCTGCTACTAACCCTGTAGAGCTGCCTTAAATGGCTCTTGGGCCTTGCACAGGGTGAACATCAGTGAAAAACAACATTTTGTTTTGGAGGCATCAAAATTTACAAGCCATTTCTTGCTTGAGATTGATTATTAGGGAAAATATTTGTTCAGAAATGTTCACAGTGATAAATGCCATGTTTTAATTAGGAAAACATTTGTTCAGTAAATGTTTACAGTGATAAATGTGTTTTTATTAGGAAAATATTTGTTCAGAAATGTTTACAGTGATAAATGCTGTGTTTTGATTAGGAAAATATTTGTTCAGAAATGTTCACAGTGATAAATGCTGTGTTTTTATTAGGAAAATATTTGTTCGGAAATATTCACAGTGATAAATGCTGTGTTTTGATTAGGAAAATATTTGTTCAGAAATGTTCACAGTGATAAATGCTGTGCTTTAATTAGGAAAATATTTCTTCAGAAATGTTTACAGTGATAAATGCTGTGTTTTGATTAGGAAAATATTTGTTCAGAAATGTTCACAGTGATAAATGCTGTGTTTTAATAAGGAAAATATTTGTTCAGAAATGTTCACAGTGATAAATGCTGTGTTTTTATTAGGAAAATATTTGTTCAGAAATATTCACAGTGATAAATGCTGTGTTTTATGCTTTTACTTTGAAGTTAATTTTATGTGCATTAGGGTGAAATAGATATTAATTGGAATTAGAAATTGGAGAGCCAACTTCAAATTCCAGTTGAATTTGCTTCATTCACTTATAAATAAATACCCTTTGGAAAGGTATTAATTCATCCCTTTGCCCTCTAGCTATGGGTTGAATAGCAGTACAGATTGCATTCTATAGACTTAGTTTACAACTAGTCTACTGCTAAAAGTAATGGCAACCTTCTGTGTGAAAATCTTCTGCCTAGTCAGTCATGTCTCAAAAGAGATATGCTTGCCCAAGCATGTATCCCATATGGCAATTAATTGACTGACTGATATAATTAATATTGTGGATTTTCCTCTCCAAATTGTTGTGGAGTTGTGGCAAAACTTCATTGCAAAATTGTAGTGACCAGTTTGGTCAGAAATAAGACACAGAACACAGGAGGTAGGTTCAAAACAGTGTATTAATATAACAAGAAACAAGGTATTCAAAGTGTTAATAATAAGTAATATAGAAATAAGTAAGTCCGAAGGTATTATTACACTGCCTATTACATGACTAGTAGTTGTTGTTAACTGCTTCTAACTGCCTTTGTTAACTGCTCTCCGGAAGTCATGCAGGTAATTACATACAACAAGAGGAAGAGTCCATTCCTCTTGGGAGGGCACCATAACAATTAATACAAGTAATGAAGTTAATTTTGATGCTGTCATAATTTTATATTGAAAAAGAAATTATGAGAAATATAAAAAGTATAAAGCAGTGTGTGTGCTCATGTCACATAGCAACATTCTCCCACATGATTCAAGATCTCACCTAACAGATAATAAAAGCAAACTATTAGTGAGTATATTTTTCATGACATCAAATGAAATATATACAGTTACAATGAAGAATATTCCGAAATATCATTTATTAAATAAGAAATTGATGCTAAGTCTAACTGACAACTTAAATTTCTCCAAATAAACAATAAGCAAATTGGTCCTGGATATGACAATAAGCTGCATCTGGCACCAAGGTCTCTGATTGGAAGGTTTGAGGAGCATGGAATTGATGTTGTACCCAGATCCACCCTGACGTGGGGTGGTAGCACCTGTTAGGGTATCAGCTATGGGTAAATAGCTTATTCCAAACTGGAGTCAAAATAATATAAAAGTATAAAAATAGTAAAATTTCCAGCAATGCATTTTTGAAGGAAAAAAAATTACCAGCAATATATCTGACTCTTAACAAAAACCCACTTTACAAAAATACATCAAAGAAAGCTGATCTGATCTACAAACTTATTTTTTGCAAAGAATATATATTCTATTCATACAAATCTATTATAAAAATCTTGTTGGCATTAAAAAAAACCATTGAGGTTGATATGCTGTAAAACAAACCAAGCCAAACCAATAAGCAAATAATTCTTTGAAACAACTTAGAAAAGACCAGAATTTTTAATGTTATGAATTTACATAATTTCTGTTCTTTTCCACTTTACTAGCATTGATGTAAAATAATACCTAAGTGTTTGTCCATCATGAAATATTAGGCTCTTCACAAAGTAATTATGTTTTATCACAAAGGGTATATAAACAAAAGTAAGTTAAATTTATTTAAATAATGCTTATCACTTTGTAATAACATTCATTATCAATGCTTGTCTTGGGATCCGTCTACCCAAGTTTTAGAATGTGATGCAGCCATAGCTCACTGGAACCAGTACTTCAAAATCTATTGCAAGGGATAGTGTATTCTGGCGCTTACTTCTTTCAGAATCACCCACAATCACTCTAAGAAAGTTCTGGCAAATAGAAAGTGCAGTCATATGCAAACTGTCCATAAATAGATTGAAAAGAAACAAATTAGATCTTGTGAATTCTGGAAGATCACCAACTGAATTATGAACAGAGGCAAAACGGTTGTGCCCACTATTACAAATATCCCTGAGGTCATATCTTTCTAGGCACACAGGACAAATTTCTTCACCTTGATCTTTGTCTCCAACTCAACATTAGATGACAAAGGCTATCCCCTCCCTAACTTTCTATATCACAATGAGCACAATTTCATTCATATGCTCATTTCAGTAAAAGAAGTCTCTATACTTATCAAAAACCTTGACCCCAAAAAAGCCACTAGGCTGGATAAAATTTGTGGTCATCCTTAAGAATACCAACCCAGTATTATTCCTGATTTTAGCAAAATTATTTAACCGATAGTTGAAGGAAAAATCTTACTCAAGCATGTGGAAGGTGGCAATCAGATGTTCAGTCTTCAAGAACATGGACAATAGATCCTCTCCCTCCCAGTACAGCACCATTAGTCTCCTCAGTTACACCAGTAAACCTTTTGAGGCTATTATTAACAAGAAGGTTGTCAAGCACCTAGATAGGAACTTCTTGCGTCAATAAGCAAGCAGTATGAGTTTCAATCAGCCCAATCCACTGCTGATTACAACTCTCTTTCTGATTTACATAAATGATCTAAGAATATACTTCAAACATTTGTAAATATTATTATCTTCCATTACACACAGAATTAGTGAAACCCTCAATGACATGCATACAAGAAGCATAGCCTTAGATATCTCAATGTCTTTGAGAAGCTGTCGCACAAAAGTTTACTACTCTCTAGCTATAGAATTACTAGAAGAGTTTTCTGTGTTATAAAATACTTTCTAACAGGTAGGTCCCTGGAGGTAGTTATTAACAGCCAATTTTCCAAGGCCCTGTTGGTCAATGCAGGCACCCTCTAAGGGTCACTTCTTGGGCCAACTCTCTTTCTTATTTACATAAATGATCTAAGAATATACTCCAAACATTTGTAAATATTATTATCTTCCCCACTTATCCATAGAAACTACCCCTTAACATAACCCTTTACCTCAAATGGTTTGAGCCTCACTGCAAAAAAAAAAACAATCTGAGTGTCGAGATTCCAAACATTTAACAACAACAACAACAACACATCTTTTAAATGACACATAGAAAGGTTATTTTCTGAAGGAAATGTCAGAGTAGGACATCATTTGAAATAACATTTATATATTCTTTCTGAAAATATACAATAATAATAATGTGCCGTGTGAAAATATGTGAAGAAATTTAATATGCTTGTGAGTTTGGAGACAAGGGCTTAGTAGACAGTTGCAGGTTAATCCCTTCTATTGTGTACATGAACAAGGCTTTATTTGGCACCTGCTGGCTGTCTCTCTTCCATTGTGTGTGTGTGTGTGTGTGTGTGTGTGTGTGTGTGTGTGTGTGTGTGTACACACACATGTATATCAAACTGGTTTCCTAAATTGTCGTAAGCCTTGACAAGAAGTATACTTCTATTTTTATATTCATAAGGGTATTCAAAATTTAATTTCACATAGAGTTGTGAACTTTTTAAATACAAGATTTTTATTAGTTAAAGAATTATTTCACATTGGCTCATGAAAATCTTTTTTCTCAAATTTGCAGGTGTGGTGAAGGGAGTTATTTTTGTCATTCTGTAAATGTTCCTGCAAATAAGCTGAGTTGTATTTAAGTGCTAAGCCAATAACTGTTGGCAATCCATTATGTCATGTGTAATGGTGTGCCATGTATTGAGTATTGAAACTGTGAGATAAACTCAACATAACAAATGGCATTGACGATAGGATATTTGATGTCCTATGGATAATCCTGAATTCATTGAGATTTGGATAAAAGCCTTTGCAAATATAGCAAGATTGTGTAATCTCAAAGACTTAAGAATGAAAGGCTGACAGAATCAAATAATAGATTTGTTTGTGGCTTCTGTGAGGTGCGAGATGTTAAAGAAAATATCCACAATGGCATACACACAGGAATTAGAACAGATGTCTTTTGAGGAAGTTGTCAGCATAATAAAAAAGAATTATTAGATCGAAAAGAAAACTGGTCATTGCTGAAAGGACAAAATTTTTAGAAGCCAGGCAGTGGCCTGAAGAATCTATTATGCAGTACGTACACAAATTCAAGGAACAGGCAAAACACAGTGAATTTGAAAACTAGGGACTCAAGGCATGTCAATTGAAGATGAGCTGATTCTATTACGAACAATTGAAGGACTTAATGAACACAGCATAAACAAAAAGTACTGGAATGCATTCAAGGCAGCCATATGAACTTATAAATGTGTAGACTATTTAGCTGGGGCAAATCAGAGATTTCAACCAGCCAAGAGAAGCGTCAGAGTCATACAGGTTAAACAGAACCAACGCCAAAGTAAAGTGCAATTATTGTGAGACAGCACATGAAAAAAATACATTCAGGTTCCAGCACTGGAGAAATGGTGCCTTAAATGCAGAAAAATGATTCATTTTAAGATCAGTAGCAAAAGTAAAAAACTTTTAGAAAAAAATAAGAGTAATTAAACCTCCTTCTGAAGAACGGCAGGAAGCCAGTGTATTTGCAATAAACACGCAAAAGAATAGCAGAGAAAACATGAAAATAAATGGCTGTATGTTTAGCATGCAAATTGATATGGGTAGTGAGATAACCCTAATTTTAATACATTTTTGGAAGAAGCTAGGCTGACCTAAGTTAAAAAGAAAGTGGTTAAAGTGAAAACAATTTGATGGAACAATAAAGACATTGAGTACCTTCCATTGCATGTTTGAAACAAGTACACGGTTTGAGGTTATTCAAATTGTGGTAGAAGCATGCAAGATTATTAGGTATTGAAATAGTAAAAGCAGATACAGCCAAATTAATAAACTCCATGAAAGCACAAGAGAGTGAGCTAGGATTTCTAAAAAGGATACAAAGTGAGTATTCAATTAAAAGAAAATTACCACCCCAAATACATTCAAGCCAGAAAGTACCAGTGCATATACTGCCATTAGTGGTACTCAAGTTAAACTTCATGATCAAGCAAGGCATTCTTGAAAAAGTTACACACGTTGGAAGTAACTGGGCCTCACCCATTGTAGCAATAAAAAAGGCTGATGCAGATTTTCTGATATGCAGTGATTATAAAGTCAGAGTAAATCTCCAGATATGCTCAAACTCCTTTCCATTACCAAACATTGAAATGACAAGCCATAAACTAGCAAACATGGAATATTTTGCAAAAATTGACTTGAGGTCTGCCTACAACCAAATTAAGATTGATGAAAAATTTAAAGAAGTCGTTACAACATATTGGCCTGTTAAGGTTGACTCACTATTTGGAATTAAAAACATCTAGTTATATATTTTAAAGGACAATCAAGGGAATATTGTTAGGCAAGGTAACTAAACACATTTATTTACCAAGATGATATAATGGGTAGGAGCAAAGACCAAAAAAGACTTTAGACAAAAAGTAGATCAAACTGAGGATGAAAGAATAATTTAATGGGTAGAGACGGACGTACTTCCAGTCAACAGGTTCAAAAATGAGACCAAGCAAGATCCAGTATTGAGCAAACTAATCAAAAGAATTAAGAATAATAATTGGAACAATTGTTCAATAGCAGAATGGCTATTTAATGGGATGTGGTATAAGTTAACAGTTGAAAATAGAATTATATGCAATAGTGAAGTGATAGTAGCTTCGCAGACATTAAAGACAGACATATTGAGAGGGGTACACGACATGTGGAAGATTAAGATTACAAACATGGTGGCCAGGTTATGCAAAGGATATAGAAGAATTTATTAATAAATGTCTAAAATGCAATTAAATTAGAAAATTCAGACACAACACATGGACCATGCACATGTCAGTAGCATAGGATCATTTCTCGTAATGGTGGATGCATATTCTAGTTGGCCAGAAGTAATCAAGGATAAAGTCCAGAGAGTGTTCAAAGTCAAACAGGTTTTCAGAGATGTATTTGCAAGGTATGCCATACTGTAAATGTTAGTGTCAGATAATGCTCTTGAATTTTGTGACAAAAATTTATGAACATGATTGAGGCAGATAGGCTGCATCCTGTATAAAACCCCTCTGTACCATCCTCAATCCAACAGAATCCCAGAGTGAATGGTACAAACAGCTAAAATGATATTGAAACTATTCTTGCCCATCACTGAAAATGTTGAGGTGTTTCTAGCTAAAATACTCCTCAGTTATAGGTTAATACCACTCATGGAGAGGAAGCTGAGCCCATCAACCCTCATGGATAGACAGATTAGAGCCCCCATTACCATACCTTTAACCAAAAGAGGGAGTGTATGGTACAAGAAAGGCAAAAGTGCAAATCCCAAAGATGCAAACTTTCTTTTGAAAAGATAAGGCTTTGATCGAGAAGAAAGGGCTATATATTTTGGATCATGCGAATCAATCTAAAAAAATATTTTGTTGTATGATGTGGAGATGGAAGAGCAAAGTCAGGAGGAGGCAGTTAACTACAATGAAGAAGCAGAACAGAGAACAGAATGCAGGAGTAAGAGGAGAGTGAAAGCCATGAGGATGAACAAGAAATGAACATCAGGGGAGAAGAAAAAACTGATAAAGAAGAGGATGAAGAAAGACCAAGGTTGCCAATAAAAAGGAGAAGAGAGGAGCAATAGCAAGAATTATAGAAATAAAGAATAGTTACATGTATCAAAAAGAAAAACAAGGGGATTCAACCACTCTGATTCGGAGAGAGTGTGGTATCTTCAGAGAGGGTGTTGTACTAACCGATAGCTGTCAGCACTGTCATGCGTAAACATGAACCATGTATCAAGTACTAAAACTGCAAGTTATACCAGTTCCACAAATAATATGTGGTATGTCTACAACATGGTATATGGGTGGTTTTTGTCCTTGTAATGATTGTTTATCAAATAAACCTTTTAACAGGATTTTATTGGTCTGAAAATTATATATAGGATTTAATTCTTATAACTGTAGCCCAATAGGAGAGCAAATTTTCAATTTATAATTTAAAGAAATCTGGATTTCACAAAAACAAACAAATTGTTTTTAACTTTTTCTGAATGTTTTGCCACTTCTAAAAAGTGCAAGCGAAAATCTGTAGGTTCAAAAACTAGTGAGTATGGAGAACATGGAAGACCCTCCCATCTTAACAATCTAATTTTTCTTGGGATTGTTTAGCAGTGTGTTCTTGCAATGGAATGCTATAGAATAAAACTTTTTCCATTTACCAAAGCAGGACACTTTTCAAAGTAATGCTTTTTTTACCAATCTACTTTAATGCTGAGGATGATCTTGAAGGAGACCAAAAGTACTTGGGTAGGAAAAAACTACAGCACCTTCCTTCATCTTAACATCAGAAACTGATTAGAAAACTAGAAAGGATTGTTATAAAAATAAATCAACATAAAATATATATTAAATAATATAATTACATAATATTATATATGTATTACATAATATTATATATATATATATATATATATATATATATATATATATACAAGTATAGGGTATATATGGATGGAATAATATTCTGTATCCAAAGAAACACTATTCTTAAAAAGTGCTCAATACAAAGTAGAGCTAATAATATTTAATATATTCATGTTATAATTTCTGAATAAATAAATATATATATATATATATATATATAATGAATGAAAAGAAAATAGAAAAACTATTCTTAGTCACAAATATTTTGTCCTCTGAGAGACTTCGTCAAGGCAATGTCAGATTTATTTTGCACATGTTTATATACAAAAGTGAGAATATTTATATATATTCATCAGGTGTTTGAAAAGTCAGTGTCATAATTCAACGTCTAGCTAAAAGTAAGTGCATAATATTCAATAATTTTTTTATGAATATTGTTTAGATTGTTATGGTATGAGATGGCTGTATGTATGTACATCTTCAAAGACATGAGGTGATGGATTTAACCATTTTCTTTTGATTTATCAACATATTTGTGGTTGTGTATGTTGACTTGAAAAGCATTCATTCTTTCAGGAAAGGTGAGATTGGAAAAGAAAACATGGTGTAGATTTATATTTTGATAAGATCTACCTTAAAAAAAGCGCCACTGTATTAGACAAGATATAAGTCACATGTCAGACATAAAGCTAAAACTACTTTTATTTGGCATGACAGTTTTATGTAATATTTTCACATGCTCATGCATAGATAAATAACCAATTGTATTTAATAAGTTTTGAAGTAACGCTTATAAAAATTTTTAACTTTATATAGGAAATGTAATGACAGTCAAGAACAGAACATCAGAAATGAAAAGAAATACAATATAACCTATTTACTAACCAATAAGATATTTACTGAATACTTAAGTGGAATATATATAATATTTGAACAGTTTATATAATGATATATAAATGGCTGCCTAATTAGCATAGCTACGGCATAAATCTATAAATGCTCAAGCAGTAAAGGTAGACTAGCTCTCAGTATGCAAGAAACTCTACCACTGGTATTCTGATAACATACTAAGGAAATCACACTTCTTAACAGTTTATATGATAACAACTCCTTTTTTCTCAGTGGAATAGTTTAAACGTTAATTGTGTTGAGTCATTAATTAGCTAAGGTTATTTGTATATAATAATAATAAAAGGTGATTAGAGTTGTTTATAAGCTTTAGTTTTCTGGATTTGTTTGATAAGAACATTTTTCATTGATTACTTTTTATGGTTAATAAAATTTGTACTGATTATCTTTGTCTCTCTTTTTTCATTACTATTGTAGGAAATAAATAAAATAGAAAAGTGACATGAAAGGAATACATTGATTTTTTTAGAAACCTCATTTGTGGAGTAGATAAATTTTCTAATATGAGAATTAAAAAGCTTTGGACAAGCAATAAAGTTGGATTAAAAATCTCTTCACCAATGCAAGATTCAGTTAAACTGTATACATTAAAGATTTTCTTTGGGCAGGGGCATAAAAAATTGAATAAAAAAACAACAGAAAAAAATACAGAAATTTGAATTGTAAGAATTTTAGATAAGAGATTTCATGTGAAATTCATCAGAGGAAGAATGTTGAATCTAAAAATTTGTGATGCCTGCAAAAGTTGATTGATTTAAAAAATCAAGTATTGTAACAAGTGAACTAAGGCCAGTCTTGAAATGGACAAAATGGTAAAGATATTCATCCAGAATCAATAACAAGAAGAATTCTTATGAGACAGAATTTGAACAGATTGATTTTGTGTATGCATATATGCGTATATACGAGAAAGAGATAGCATGTAAGGGATTTATACATGAGTATGTATGAGATTGAATGTGTGTGTATCTGTGAGTTATCAATTGTTTCTAATCTTATACTGGATATTTTACTTCTTTTGAAATCACTCCAGCAATAAATAAAAAATATAATCATTTCATGCCTTCCATAAAATTTTTCATCACACTGCATACATTCTTTAAAAGTGGGTGTGTGTGCATATGTGAGAATATCTGTGAGTGAGAAAGTGAATGTATGTATGTGTGTGTGTAAATGTGTAAATGAGTATGAGAGAAAAAAAGATAGTGTCTGCATGTGATTTATGTATAAGTGGGTATGGGGGAGATTTTGTGTATGCATATGTGCATGTGTATAAAAGTGTGTGCATGAGATCCATAAATGAGTATGTGTAAGATTGATTATATATATGCTCTGTGAGTGAATGAAAGCAAGAGAGAGATTTTGTATGAGATTGAATGTGTGTGTATATGTGAATGTGTCAATGGGCGTGAGAATGTGTGTGCATACCATAAACATGAGGAAAACAAGTTTGAATTTCAGCTGAAGCTGCTGCTGTTCACTTAAAACTATTTCCCTTGTAAAAGGCATAAACCCAATTATTCCTTCAATCTATCCCACTACCAGATATACTTGAAAAAATATCTTGTCTCTAGCATGTCAAGATGATTGATGGGAAAAAAAAGAACCATTCTCCCAGAACTACCATACCACCAAGGCAATTAATGAAAGTTATTACAACTCTTGTCAACCTTGACAGGAGCCAATCACATGAACATAAGTGTAGCTACATGTATTATGACATAGAAACAGAGATAAAGAGAATACAAAATGACAGTACAGTATTGATTGTTGCAAATGTTCCAACACTCTGTACAGTATTAGGGAAATCTTAAAAATGTCTTTGAAGTTTACTCATTTTTTTATTGGTTGAATACTTTTTGAGAATTGCTTGTAGAAAAGTGATGATTGGGAGAAAATCAGGTTTGAATATATTTTTGACATTGTTCATATTAAATTTGGGAAAAAGAAATGAGGAAGTTAATGGATCACTAAAATTTGTGGTGAATACAACGTAGGTCCTAGCACAAGTTGTGGATTATTTGTAAATTTTGTAAAAATAAAAATTTTAAGCCTGAGAACAAAAACTGTAGAGAAAGGCATAAGTTGAAAACATGAGAACTTACATAAGAATTGGTGGTGAATTGGTCTTTTATCCAATACAGAATAAAAAGACAATTTCAGACAAAATAATCAATAACCACTTGAGTTTTCAATTAAGCAACCCAAGTCTGGACACTTTTGTAGGCTTCAAACAAACAGCCCAAGTCAAGACACTTGTATATTCTTACCACCTTAGCAAAGATATTAGGTTTAAGGATCCAGAATTTCAAAACTAGATTCACATGACCTATTAGATTAAAGCATTGGTTAAAATATATCTACATACTGGCTATTGTTAGTTCAATCCCTGTGTCTGATAGTGCTCAAAATTACATACAGTTAGACAAGTGTTGCAAAGCTAAATAAGATGTTTGATCATTAACTCATATGAGTTATCTCTCCTAAGCATGGAAAGTGAACAATCTATCCTCATTGATTGAATAAAGAGCTCAATTTGTGAGTATGGCATATCATGCTTGAAGTTTTTTTCAACTAGTTTTTATTTTCAAATTCAAAGAGGAGGCATGTAGCCCAATTCTATACTTTGTTAGTATGTTCTTTTTTTAGAAAATAAGAAGAAACTTCATTTACATTTTTCTGACTTCTCTCTTAAAAATGATTTAGTAATTATTTACTCTCACTGGCCCACATACATTTGCTCATCCATCAGGTGTATCTAAAGCATTTTTATTTTTCAATGAAGTATATCTTTTTGAGGATTGCATAATGCTCAGCATGTGGCATCTTTTAATCATGCAAGCTCTTCTGAAAGTTTTCAAATCCAGTTCTTCTTACTAAATGTTCACTCAATGCAAGGCTCAAGAGACAATCAAAGTAGAGTGTTATGGAATAAAGTTGTTGTATGGATATAAAAGGACAAAGTAAGTGTAGATTATGAGTATATGTACAATAGATAATAGCTCACTCTAGACTTGGTTAAGATTGTAATAATTGAGAAACGTCCTCTTGGGTGCCTGTTCTACACACTAGTGGTCCTGGAGAAGAAGCTGTTTGAATAGAACTTTCTTCTAACAAATGGAATATGGAAGAAATGAGGGTTATTCAACTCCATGTAAATGACATGATGGATTCTGTAAAGGTTTGAACTGGTGGAAGTATGTAGCTTGTCAGGACATTTTTTTAATCAATTTCACCCCATGCAAGGCAATAAAGCCATTAAAATACAAGAGATTACTGGGTGTGGAAGAATTAGAAACAGAAACATTACTAATGAGTTGGAATGAAAAGAGTAATCACGAGAACAGTAGATAGCGATTGACATTGCATTTATATTTGAGAAGAGTAAAGTTGGTTTGAAAGCATGGAGCCGGAAGAGATTTCTACAAGCGAGAAGTGCAAGAAAAGAAACTGTTAGCATAGAACTTATGGCTACATCTTGCCAGATCAACTGTAAATTGATGAGATCTCAATCCCAGTCTAGTGCTGCACTTAAAATCAAAAAGTCTAGGTACCATAGCAAAGAGCTCATCTAAACAATTACTATGAAAGTATTTATAGAAAAGACAGAGGGAGGCAAATTTGCAGTGGTAGGAAAGTGACTGAAGCCAAGATGTTAGATCAGGACAAATAAGATTTTTATTTGGATTTTTTCAAGGAGCTCAAGGTAAATAGCAAGGGCTCTGGATGAAATGTGGCAGCAATATTCTAAGCATGGATGTTTGTTATACTTATAGATATGTAAAATAGATTTTAGAAAGAAAAATTGTCTCAGAGGACACAGTGAACCAACTTTCTTAGCGTCTGACCTTGCAGTGGATTCAATATAATCTTAGTCCTAGAATTTGCCCTAGAAGGTGCATGCTGATGAAAGGCAGAGAGGGTTCTCTCAGATGATTAATGAAGAGAAGTTTAGTTTTAGAGGCATTAAATTAACAAGCCATCATTTGTCCCAGTTAGCAACAGACTAGAAATCATTTTGGACATCAGCTGACATTTTAACCTCTTTGAACTGATAAGCCATACTATTGAGACAGAAGTAAATGGTTGTGTCATCAGTGTAGATACCAAGTTCAGAGCTGATGTCATCAGGGAAATCATTAATGGAAATTACAAACAAAGTAGGACTAAAGATTGAGTCCTGGAGGATAACTGTCTGTAGTACAAAAAGATGTAGATGAGTGGCCATTTAAGATAAACTTCATTTAACAATTTTTATTTTATTTTTTTATAATTGTTTCACCCCCAAGAAAGGCAGTACCACAACTAGTGTGCCAGGAGCTACAGTCAGAGAAAAGCAAAAGAAAACATAACAGGGAACAAGTTACTAGGGACGTCAAAGAAGGGACAAGAGAAAGTTGAGAATCAAGAAGATAGAAGATGGCAATTGACATTGTATTTAAACTTTTCGAGATTGTAGTTATCAGGGAAGCAAGTATTTGGAAGGGAGTTTCATAGGCAAGAAATGTGAGAAAAGAAACTAATAAAGTAGAAGTGACAGTTACATTTTACTATTTTGGCGATAAAAGAGTGAGACCTAGTGGCTAATCTAGTAGCATGGGTAAAGTTGTGTGGTCAGGACTTCAGGGAAGCATAAGCTGTGATAATATTTGTGAAAAAGAAAGAAGGAAGCCACATTGCATTGGCGAGAAAAGGAAAGACTGGAACAATTTAAAAATTTGTCTGAAGATAACATAACTTTTCAATATGTGGAAAAGACCTGTGTGAGAAACCCTGTCAAAAGCTTTCAAGATGTCCAAAGCTAGAGCCTGGACATTACTGTTTTTATCTAGAGTATGACAAACTCTTTTCGCAATTATCATCAGTACCTCCACAGTTGATCTGGAAAAAAGAAAACCATATTGCTTGTTTGGAAAAAGGCCCTGCAATGAGAGATGCTTAACCAATTCTGTATTGATTAGGGCCTCAGGGATTTTTTTTTAATCATTTCACCCCAAGCAAGGTGGTACCGCCACTGATGCACAGGGGGCTACATTAGAGTAAAAGTTTAGATAGGAGGAGTGTAAAGAAAAAGACAAACCAGTTACAGGGGGTGTCAGAGAAAGGGCAAGAGAAAGATAGGAACAAAGGTGTGAAGACATTTGCAAAGGTAGAGTGAGAAAGGAAAAGAACAAGATATACGGGGTGATGTAGAAAGAACTGGAGTCAAGTGGATAAGAGATGGATATTGACATTGCATTTAAATTCCTGGAGATTGTAACCGTCAGGAAAGCAAGAATATGGAAGGGATTTCCACAGGCGGGAAGTGTGAGAAAAGAAGCTGCTGGAGTAGAATTGTGGGCTGTATTTGGTTGATCTAACTGTAAATGGGTGGGACCTTGTTGCCAGTCTGGTTGCATGAGTAAATTCTTATGGCAGAAGCAGAAGTGACTTAAGTTCATTGGAGCAGAAGCCATGAAAATATTTATAGAATAGACAAAGAGAAGCCACACTCCACCAGTGAGAAAGTGGCTGGAGTCGAGCTGCCAAATCAGGACCTATCACATTACAGATTATCCTTTGGAGCCTGTCGAGAACACTAAGATGAACAGCAGGGGTGCTTGACCATATATGACAGCAGTATTCTATGCACAACTAGATGGTTGATTTGTATACATGAAAGATGGATTCAGGTGAAAAAAACCTTCTGGCCCAACACAGTGACCCAACCAAAAAATGGCAAAAGTTATTTGGAAGTGTATGGAAATAATTATAGTCAATGTGAGAAAAGAATTGTAGGGTCAAAAAGAATTCATCACCCACAAGGTTGCTTAAAATCTTTTAAACTCTGTCAAGACTGGAAAGTAAGTTTTGCGTAGGTCCAACATAGATTTAACGACAATACTCAATTTTTTACTTGATCTGTTTAAAGGTAGGGCATGACCAGAGTTAGAAAGTTTCTGGGGCTTCACAAGGAACTGATCATTTTTCCAGCATTTTTAGAGATGAAATGTACACATGAGTTCCACTTGAAGTTGAATAATCCTCTACCTTGCATTTTAAATTATCATAATCAATAAATGATAGTCTGTTACTTCTGGATTTTATTCCAAGAGAAAAGTCAACAACTTAATTATGATAAAAGCAATTTTGAACAGTTGAGTCAGATATTATTTTATTTCATTCCACTTTGAGAATTCTACAACCAGCTTCAATAGGTTTGAAGCCCAGTTTAGACTCATGCCTCTAAATTGGCAGAAACTCAATATTTGTATCTACTATTATATCTAAATGAAAAGGTAGAGTTGAATAATATTGGTAATGATATATATGTAAGTTTTGTAGACTCCCCTGTAGAGCATAGAAGTATAGCCTCATCATACTATGCATTGCCTTTGTGCTTCATGTAGTAACTATATTTTTCATGGGTAACAGCTGTTACTCTCATGCTCAACCAGACTTCAGAGTTGTCCTTCTCCTAGACTGGTTGCCAACCAAACCTAGAGAACCCAGTCTACCTGCTATTAACCACTAGCTAGGAGAAGAAGAGATGGATTCATACCATTCAAAGGGTATTTGTGTAAAAGTGAATGCAACAGCTTTGGCTAGATTTTGAACTTTGTTCACCAACTTTACTTTCTACACTGCTAACCACTATGATATGCACACATTCACTGATAATATACTGAATGGTGTGCATATAATTCCATCCATTGTTTCTGCTATCATCTATAAATTTGATCATCACAAAACATGTGGGCTTGATGGTATCCCTGCAATAGTCCTTAAGAAATGTACTCCTGAACTGGCTCTTGTTCTCTCTAAACTCTACAATAAATGTTTTGTTGCTTCTTTCTTTTCTGCTTGTTGGAAATTCCTTTTCTGTTGTTTCTGTCTTCTATCGGCTCAACTATTGCACCAACTCAGGTAAAAGTTCTCAGCTGACATGAAGTAGAAAGATTATATTGAATCAATTGCTAAGTCCTCTACTAGAAAAGTTAGTTACTTGTCATACTAAAAATATTTTCTCAACAGAATCTATCTTACATATATATAAGTCTACTATGCATGTTTGCTTAGAATATGCCTACCATATCTGGTATAGTACTCTTGTTATATATTTATAAAATAAAGACAAAAATTAACCGCATCGCAAACTTAAGAACTGCGTTTATTATTTTTGGTAATTATTGCCGTTGCCAAGCGGAGTTTTATGTCAACACAAAATAAAATCGTCGGTGATGGTGGATTTTATAATATTTCAGTTTAAACTACCTCTCTGAAGATGGCTCATGTGAGCCGAAAGCTTAGAAGAAAACCAATAAATAATTATACAAATGTTGAAGAATTTTTGTCTTTATTTTCAACTGAAATTAAAGCAAAAATACGACGTTTAGAACGGCTCATGATTAAACATAATAGACATTCATTGTCTCTTATATTTAATAGAATATGTTTAGAAAATTACTTGCTGCCTCGATATACTATATATATATATATATATATATATATATATATATATATATATATATATACTTAGTCTATTATGGTAACAGACTTCATTTAAAATATTTTAGAATATATATTGAATAGAATGGAAAAGGAATGTTTATTAATTCTTTTGTTGAGTTTCTTCTAGTGTTAAATTGATTCTGATTAGAGATAATCTTTATATGTGTAAATAGAATAAACTTTAGAATAAAAAATGAAAATACTTTTGATACATCCTAATAACTGTTTAGAAAGCTTTCATTTTCTTTACCATCCTATCAGCTAATTTGGATAAATAAACATGCATATTTAACTTTAAAATATCCTTCTTGGTTTTATGTTGTAATGCCAGGAGCATGATTCTGTGTGTCTTCAGTTCAAGAAGAGATTTTGCATAGATTTTGTGTGTCTTCAACTTAAGGAATGATTTTGTATAGACTTTGTGTGTCTTCAATCCAAGGAATGATTTTATACAGGCTTTGTGTCTTCAGTTCAAGCCAATATTTTGTATAGATTCTGTGTGTCTTCAATTCAGGTTCACATGGTTCTCTATTTATAGCACAAGCCATCTATCTGTTTGGTTTCTAATTGATCTGTCCAGCCAATGAGCTATTGAAACAGACAAGTCACTTGGTTAGGTCAGAGAAAGTCCAGATGGCAGGGAAGGAGGAAATCTTCCCCACCAACAGCAGCAGGATGAGGCTAGAGGTTGGGTAGGCCAGACATCTTTTACAATTTCACCTCCTTTCATCACTTTTATTGAAATTAGCACACACAGCTGCAGTTTTCTCTCAGTTGTGTCTGTGAACGATGAATATAGTGGTTGGTGAGGGAGATAGAAATAGTTCTTCAGGTTATAGCTTTTCTGACAACCATGACAAAGTTTTCAGAAATCATCATCAGCATTTGTACCATCATCAATTACATCATCATTATTCACAACATCCTCATCATCAGCAGCATAATGATCAATGTCATGATCTGTATCATAATCATAATTTACCTCATCAACATACATCATTTGTATCATCATCATTGTCATAATCATTAATTTTCCAAACATAACAATGAAAACAAGCCTCAATCAAGGAAATATGCTCTCTGCTGTCATATCAATATTATTGTAATTAGTGTCTTTCAATATTAGTGTAATCGGTTTTTGTTAACATTAGCGTAATCATTGTCTATCATCATTAGTGTAATCATTGTCTTTCAGTATTGATATTATCATTGCCTTTCAACATTGGTATAAACATTGTCTTTCAACATCGGTATAGTCATTGTCTTTCAGCATTGGTATAATCATTGTTTTTCAACATTAGTATGATCATTATCTTTCAATATTGGTATAATCATTATCTTTCAATATTGGTATAATCATTATCTTTCAATATTAGAAAATAATTATCTTTCAATATTGGTATAATCATTATCTTTCAATATTGGTATAATCATTATCTTTCAATATTGGAAAATCATTATCTTTCAATATTGGTATGATCATTATCTTTCAATATTGGTATAATCATTATCTTTCAATATTAGAAAATCATTATCTTTCAATATTGGTATAATCATTATCATTCAATATTGGAAAATCATTATCTTTCAATATTGGTATGATCATTATCTTTCAATATTGGTATAATCATTATCTTTCAAGATTGGTATAATCATTATCTTTCAATATTGGTATAATCATTATCTTTCAATATTAGAAAATCATTATCTTTCAATATTGGAAAATCATTATCTTTCAATATTGGTATGATCATTATCTTTCAATATTGGTATAATCATTATCTTTCAAGATTGGTATAATCATTATCTTTCAATATTGGTATAATCATTATCTTTCAATATTAGAAAATAATTATCTTTCAATATTGGAAAATCATTATCTTTCAATATTGGTATGATCATTATCTTTCAATATTGGTATAATCATTATCTTTCAATATTAGAAAATCATTATCTTTCAATATTGGTATAATCATTATCTTTCAATATTGGTATGATCATTATCTTTCAATATTGGTATAATCATTATCTTTCAATATTGGTATAATCATTATCTTTCAATATTAGAAAATCATTATCTTTCAATATTGGTATGATCATTATCTTTCAGTATTGGTATAATCATTGCCTTTCAGTATTACTATAGTTATTGTCTTTCAACATTAATGTAGACATAGTCTATCTTCATTAACATAATCCATGCCTTTCAACATTAGCCTAATCATTTTGCTTTCCAATAGTAAACGATAATTCCTTTCTATTATTACCTTGTGTAAGTGTTCAAGCAGTTTCATTTTTGAGTCTGACTTCAACACATTGTCATTCATGTTTCTTATATTCTTACTATGTCTGCCAATAATAAATTGTTGTATGTTTTCTTTTCCTATTTTAATTCTTTTGTTGGTTGAATAAAATACATTCTTATTTCTCTTACCATTTATGTGTATTCACTGAATATATATTTCCTATCTGCATAATGGCAGATTTTTCCTAGCAAAGGTCATGGATTAAATTCTGATCAATTTTATCTTTCCTGGGTTTGTAAAGTATGATTTTGATTAGATTCACAGTTAAACCTCGCCAAGATAATCATCTGATGTTTGACATTTAACAGTGAAAATTTTAATCATCTGATGTTTGACATTTAACAGTGAAAATTTTAATCATCTGATGTTTGACATTTAACAGTGAAAATTTTAATCATCTGATGTTTGACAACAGTAGAAATGTCAATCATCTGATGTTTGACACTTAACAGTGAAAATATCAATGTCATTGCCACTGAATAGATTAAATTATGGAATTAACTTGTTTCAGAATTTACATCAACCATGGGTGCCTTGAAAGTTACCAATAAGAATCTTCAGTCTCTTTCAGTCTATAATGTTAATCAGTGAAAATGTCGTTCCATAAATTTGTGTAAGAACTCTGTAACAGACGATGTAATATAATAATGAAGTTTGTGCAAAATGTGGATTATATCACATGAAGTACTGGATTAGCTACCATTTCTGATTTGCTGCTATCAAAATGGATTCATGCCAATATGCATTATATTATGACATTTGATATTGTAAATCTGGCTGTATTACTCTTGTATTAGGTTATACATTGTAATGTTAAATTGGTGATGATGATGATGATGATGATGATGATGATGATGATGATAATGATGATGATGATACACACTCACAGTTATACAAATGAATAAAGAACAAAGAAACTATTAACAACTTTAAAGACATCAATTTAAAACAGTGCTCAATATAGAAATAGAGCTATGAATATTTATTATAAATTATACTATAGAACTTGTTCAAATTGCAATCTTTTATAAAGTGTACATTTTGTTTCAACATTGAAAGGACAATGTCTCATCAGGTAGTAAACGCTATTTTTGAAAAGAGATGGAAAATGTGCTTCTTTATATTGATAAACTTTTGTGTGCGAGGTAAAGGGGGGTAGGGAAAATGAAAAACCAGAATGGGGAACCATAAAAGGGACATAGAAGAAATAAAAAAACAAAAGAAGGAAAACAGGAGAGAAAGAGAAAGAACTAAAAAGACATGATGAAAGGCTCAAAGAAAGACACCAGGTTTAAAGTAGGAAGTAAAATACAATTTACAACCTTTGATGACCCAGTGTCTGAGCTTAACAAATGAGGAAGAAGTAAGAAAAAGCATAGAGGGTGGGGGGAAAGAAAGTGAGAGCAGATGGGCAAAGAAGAGAGGGGGTGTGGGAAACAGCATAACTGGCAAAGGGATAAGGATTTTAACATTCTGGTCTGGAATGGGTAGTGGATAAAAATATTTGTTTTAGCAAAGTGTAAAACTACAAACTTTTGGCATTCTTTGAAAAGATGGTGAAATTATGTACATAGACATTGAAGTTATTTAAAAAACAAAAATTTATTAAAGAACTAACCTTAGTATTAATCTTATTTCTATGATATTCACTTAACTGTATGATCTCTCTCCTTATGTTATTTTTATCTCTAATTTTATCTTTATTTCATACTACAAACTGTGATCTAATTAAGCTTTTTCTAAAAATTTAGGTTGAAATTCTAGAAAAAAAATTTTTCTTTTAATCTTAATTTTAAATTAAATTTAAATAATTTTTTTTAAATAACCCCTACGTCTATGTATATGATTTCACCATCTTTGCAAAGAATGCCAAAAGTTTGTAGTTTTATACTTTGCTAAAACAAATATTTTTATCCACTACCCATTCCAGGCCAGAGTGTGAAAATCTCCACCCCTTTGTCAGTTATGCTGTCTCCCACATTTTGAATATTCAATACTGTAGAGCTAATAGGAGAAAATAAACCAATTATATTAGTGGAGATAAATTATAGATTAATAAAATTCCATTTGAAATTTAAGTCTCCAACTAATATCAAATACTATTGACTGTGTGTACACCATGCCATGTAGCTATGGAACAAATATGAAAGAGAAACAGACCACCCCATTAAGGTAAGGCTACAAGAACAACGCAAGGCTGTAACATGAGGGGAGATAGAAAAATCATGCATAACTGACCACGTATGGAGGGGGAAAGAGGATCACCACCCCGTATGGGATGAAGGTGAAATAATAGATAAAGAACACCACTAGAAACTATGTAAAGTTAAGGAATCAGCACATACACTAGGCTACGAAAATCTCTTACGCCGACCAAGCATAGTAATGAATACAATATGGAAGCCAGTAATAAGAGTGCTAAAGAAAATCATTAGCATCAAAGATTTCAATATAAGCTCTAGTAAAAAAAAAAAAATTCTAGAGAAAATCATTAGCATCAAAGATTGCAATATAAGCTCTAGTAAAAAAAAAAAAAATTCTAAAGAAAATCATTAGCATCAAAGATTTCAATATAAGCTCTAGTAAAAAAAAAAAAAATTCTAAAGAAAATCATTAGCATCAAAGATTTCAATATAAGCTCTAGTAAAAAAAAAAAAATTCTAGAGAAAATCATTAGCATCAAAGATTGCAATATAAGCTCTAGTAAAAAAAAAAATTCTAAAGAAAATCATTAGCATCAAAGATTTCAATATAAGCTCTAGTAAAAAAAAAAAAAAATTCTAGAGAAAATCATTAGCATCAAAGATTGCAATATGAACTCTGGTAAAATAAGTGTACTAAGAAATTAGGATTATAAGTCCCAGAAATTCACATGCTGATGTCACCAAGGAAACATGGCCCAGTAGATACAGACATTGGTTAGAAATTTATTTGTTAAGTGGGAGTGGCAATAAGAGTGATCATAATAAAGGGTTTAGTTCAAAATTCCTAACACCTGAAGGAGCCAAAATGCAATAAACATAGCAGTAAAGATGAGGACAATAGTCCAAACAATGTAAATCGTGTACATATTACAACATCCCATGAATTCTTTTCTTCAGTTTAAAAGCAAATTTTGCTTAAGATATTTTATTATTTTAATTTTTTCAACTAAACATAGATTGCATCAAACATAGATGTCCT